>VZRX01018933.1:101977-120776 GCA_013398075.1 Notiomystis cincta
ATCAAAGACCCTCAAAGTTCCCCCAAGCTGATTTTGGAGGCCCTGCACCAGAGTACTGCAAGTACAGATCCAGAGTCTCCAGGGTAAGAGAGTGTCAAACATGTGCCCCCCCCGGGGATTCCCACTTGTCACGAATTTATATTAATCCACTGAACTCTGTATTTTGCACCTCACCACCAAGAAGACCAGAAGAAGAGGATAAATGGGATGCCATCAGGATCCACAGAGTAGTGATGTTTTGCACTTAATCTCTCTTTGTCACTCTCTTTTTCTCTCCCTGCCTGCTTTTTCTGTTTCTTTCTCTCTCTCTTCCTACCTCACATTTACTGTTAAATGAAGTCCATACTGTTGATTTCAGCATGTGGTCTTGTTTGCACCTTAATTTAGGCAGAGCCATATCTCTAATAATTTTAATAACTAGGTCATAACACCTACCTCTTCAAGGTAACCCTAACATTTAGCAAGCACCTACTGCAAGATGTTAACTGGACCCCAGAGATTAGTAGGGTAAAAGCTACATGACCACAGGATTAAACAGGCATAACAGCAGAGGGAAACTCTGTACAAGAGCAGTACATAGTACAAAGAAAGGCCTCATGATTGCACTTCAAATGTATCATCTTGGAAATTGTCAGTCTTCATATTTTATTAGTGTATTTATTGAGGGCAGATAATAATATCAGGATGCTTTTATGACAAATCTAATTAATCACACTAGCATTTTGAAGACTCTCAATTTAATTTTCAATTTTTGCCACTTTGTTCAAACATTTTTAGCTACTTTCTTCACTGAGCACTGAAGTGGAGAACTTTAAAGAAGCAAACAAAAAAAACCACAAAATCAAAACCCCAAACCCACAACATTTAGATTCCTAATACTTACATGGGGTTAACAGTTTAACAGATTAAGCTGAGTTTGATATTTTGGGTCCTTCAAACAATAATTATAGAGTAGTTCACAAGGACACTTTCTAGGAGTTAGCATAAATATTAGAGGTTAAAAAGCTTCAAAGTCTCTGAGGGGTTCTAAATTTTTGTGAACCTGGCTAAGTTCTGTAACATGCAAACTGATGTTTTACTAATAGCTAACAAAGGAAGGCTGATAACACTAAACAAAAGGTTCTTCATAATCCTTTAAAAGAGTAATGTAATGCCAAGTCAAGCAACATATTACCTGCATTTCTCCCACCCAAAAATACTTGCTTGCCTCAACATTTCTAGTTTTCTGTGTGCCTTCTCTTTTTTGTAAGCTTTTAAATTTACTTGGGAGCACCAGGTTTGGAAAATATGTACAGTTCAAAGTCAGGCCCTACCACCATTAACCAAGTGCTTAAAAATCATGTGGTGAGTACCCAGAAGGGATTTTCCACTGCCCTGTCAGTCAGACAACAAAAAGTGAAAAATACTTGATTTAGACAGAAAACGACCAATTCCAATAGATTCAGTAGCTTGGAACCTGTAATTGGGCTGCCGTATTTATACAATGGATTTGCTAATCAAAGAGATTATTACTCACCCTTAAGCAGGTAAAGGTAAGCAAATGCAAGTAAGTTTACTTCTGTCAAATTCTTCAGTTCTGATCAACTGGAATAGCTCTTGTGTCCATAGACAAGGAAATACCCTTAACAAAAAACAAAACAAAACCAAACAAAAAAAAAAAACAACTAACCAAAAAAAAACAAACAAAAAACAACCAACCAACCAACAAGAATTATATGAAAAACCTTATCAGAGTCAAAATTATCAAATATGGTAAAGGATAATTACAGAGACCTAAAGTACACTTCGATAATGCATTGGGAGTAGAGAAGGCTTGCAGAAAGGAAGAGTTATTTCTTTTGTACTTTTTGTCTTCTTAGCAGTTTTTGGTATATTCAGCGAAGCAAAGCAGCTCTTTCCGAGCTTATTTTATTTTAGTAATTGGAAGAGTGCTGAGTTTTACACAAAATGTAATATATAGATATATTTTTTCAGTAAAGGATATAAAACAAGATGACAGAACAAAAAATCATATAGAGATTAAATTCAGAATGTATATACATATAAATATATATAAAATATATATTATATTATATCTATATACACATAAATACAAATTTTAAAAAAAACACATGAGCAACACCACAGAGAGCCAAGTGTAAAGAAAACATCACTGGACAATAATGTACTTGGAACTTGGGAAATTCTGTTGTGAAGGACAAGAATGGCATAGATTACCTTTTTGTAATATAAGGGTGGAAGGAGAAATTAAAAAATAATTAAAATCCCAAAAAGGTCGAACAGGATTATAGTCACTAATAGTTTAGAGGAATCTTCAGCAGCACTGAGCAAATGTTGTGCAGGGGACTGTTTGTACTATCTATCAGAAGTAAATAATATTTTCTTATTTTCAGTCCTGGACAGCAGAACTTAGCTAATATTCAGAGCATAAATAGTGAGCTAATCATCATTAAGAGTACACTCAAATGCAGGGCAAGGGAGCAAAGTAATTGTGTGAGAATTTATAAACATCTTCCATAGGTTAATGAAGCTGTTGGAACTTGCTGCATATGACAGAAACAAAGGCCAAGATAAATCCCTTTTATTTTTTAAGGTCTTAGAAGCAGGGAACATTAGTATTGACAGACATTTGAAGAGTAATAGGGCTATTTAAGAAAATGTTTCCCTTAGATTCATACACAGGCTTTGGGTTGTGCGTAATACATAAATGTAGAACACATTAATGAGCTAAGCTGATGGACTGATATTCATGCCAGCCATCAGCTTTCAATGATACAACCACACAGTTACATTTAAATTTCAGAAAAAACAAGAAAACACACTTAGCCCATACTGTAGTAGGCCATCATATTTTCACTGCATGATCAAGCATAGTGCAGAGATCCCTGACTTAGCAAAAGGCACTGTGCTGACAGTGATTCAGACAGACATCCTTAACAACTTGTACTCAGGTTTAAGAGGCAATAGCACTTGTCATTCTGGAATTCTAGAATGCTTATTTCTACAACCTGTTTTGGAGTAAACTTGAAACCAGGCATCCACAACATCCATAACACTGAAAATTTGAATGGGCAGAATTAGAAGATCCAAAGAAGGAAAGAACACCTTTTAAACACCTTTTGCCACTACTATGAGCTAAATTCAGAACATATTTCAAATTCAGGCTGCTTTTTGAGTCTTAGCTAAATTACACCTCAAATACAGACTGCTCTTTAAGTCTCAGATAAATTCAACCTCATAGTAGAGTTATATTAAGAGACCTGCCAAAATAAAACACTCCACTCCCAAGCGAACTTAAATAGTCCAAATTTAGAATTCCATGAATTTAAAGTGCTGACAGAACTTTCAAAATAAGAAAAAAAATTAAAAAATCATATAGTAGACATCAGTGCAGTAACTTTGTGTACACACCTACCAGACATAAATGCACTCTTTCAAATTTATTAATAATCAGACCTGAATTGGGGTATCAATACAGGCTAAGGGATGAAGGGATGGAGAGCAACCCTGGGAATAAGGAAGAATTAGGGTTAATAATGGATAGAAAGCTGGACATGGGCCAGCAATGGGCACTATCAGCCCAGAAGACCAACATAACCTGGGCTGTATCCAAGGCAGCGTGTCCAGCAGGGTGAGGGAGAGGATTCTGCCCCTCTGCTCTGCCCTGGTGAGACCACACCTGCAGTGCTGGATCCAGCTCTGGGGTCCCCAGCACAAGGAAGACATGGACCTCTTGGAGTCAGTCCAGAGGAGAAGGCTCTGGGGAGAGCTCAGTGCAGCCTTTCAGTGCTTAATAAGAGCATAAAAGGAAGATGGGGACAAACTTTTAGCAGGGCCTATGGAGATAGAACAAGACATAATGATTTTAAAATAAAGAGGGCAGATTTAGACTCGATACAAGGAAGAAATTCTTTACTGTGAGGGTGATGAAACACTGAAACAGGTTGCCCAGAGAGGTGGCAGATATCCTATTCCTGTAAACATTCAAGGTCAGGCTGGACTAGATGATCTTTGAAAGTCCCTTCAAACACAAACCATGCTATGATTCTGTATTCTAATAATAGTTAACTTTCCAAATGTTGGCCTTTGCTCAAGTCTCACATTCTGAAAACTAATTGCCCTCCATTTCTTNATTATATGAAAAACCTTATCAGAGTCAAAATTATCAAATATGGTAAAGGATAATTACAGAGACCTAAAGTACACTTCGATAATGCATTGGGAGTAGAGAAGGCTTGCAGAAAGGAAGAGTTATTTCTTTTGTACTTTTTGTCTTCTTAGCAGTTTTTGGTATATTCAGCGAAGCAAAGCAGCTCTTTCCGAGCTTATTTTATTTTAGTAATTGGAAGAGTGCTGAGTTTTACACAAAATGTAATATATAGATATATTTTTTCAGTAAAGGATATAAAACAAGATGACAGAACAAAAAATCATATAGAGATTAAATTCAGAATGTATATACATATAAATATATATAAAATATATATTATATTATATCTATATACACATAAATACAAATTTTAAAAAAAACACATGAGCAACACCACAGAGAGCCAAGTGNATGAGCTAAGCTGATGGACTGATATTCATGCCAGCCATCAGCTTTCAATGATACAACCACACAGTTACATTTAAATTTCAGAAAAAACAAGAAAACACACTTAGCCCATACTGTAGTAGGCCATCATATTTTCACTGCATGATCAAGCATAGTGCAGAGATCCCTGACTTAGCAAAAGGCACTGTGCTGACAGTGATTCAGACAGACATCCTTAACAACTTGTACTCAGGTTTAAGAGGCAATAGCACTTGTCATTCTGGAATTCTAGAATGCTTATTTCTACAACCTGTTTTGGAGTAAACTTGAAACCAGGCATCCACAACATCCATAACACTGAAAATTTGAATGGGCAGAATTAGAAGATCCAAAGAAGGAAAGAACACCTTTTAAACACCTTTTGCCACTACTATGAGCTAAATTCAGAACATATTTCAAATTCAGGCTGCTTTTTGAGTCTTAGCTAAATTACACCTCAAATACAGACTGCTCTTTAAGTCTCAGATAAATTCAACCTCATAGTAGAGTTATATTAAGAGACCTGCCAAAATAAAACACTCCACTCCCAAGCGAACTTAAATAGTCCAAATTTAGAATTCCATGAATTTAAAGTGCTGACAGAACTTTCAAAATAAGAAAAAAAATTAAAAAATCATATAGTAGACATCAGTGCAGTAACTTTGTGTACACACCTACCAGACATAAATGCACTCTTTCAAATTTATTAATAATCAGACCTGAATTGGGGTATCAATACAGGCTAAGGGATGAAGGGATGGAGAGCAACCCTGGGAATAAGGAAGAATTAGGGTTAATAATGGATAGAAAGCTGGACATGGGCCAGCAATGGGCACTATCAGCCCAGAAGACCAACATAACCTGGGCTGTATCCAAGGCAGCGTGTCCAGCAGGGTGAGGGAGAGGATTCTGCCCCTCTGCTCTGCCCTGGTGAGACCACACCTGCAGTGCTGGATCCAGCTCTGGGGTCCCCAGCACAAGGAAGACATGGACCTCTTGGAGTCAGTCCAGAGGAGAAGGCTCTGGGGAGAGCTCAGTGCAGCCTTTCAGTGCTTAATAAGAGCATAAAAGGAAGATGGGGACAAACTTTTAGCAGGGCCTATGGAGATAGAACAAGACATAATGATTTTAAAATAAAGAGGGCAGATTTAGACTCGATACAAGGAAGAAATTCTTTACTGTGAGGGTGATGAAACACTGAAACAGGTTGCCCAGAGAGGTGGCAGATATCCTATTCCTGTAAACATTCAAGGTCAGGCTGGACTAGATGATCTTTGAAAGTCCCTTCAAACACAAACCATGCTATGATTCTGTATTCTAATAATAGTTAACTTTCCAAATGTTGGCCTTTGCTCAAGTCTCACATTCTGAAAACTAATTGCCCTCCATTTCTTTCCTCTCATGAAAGCTCTATGGTTCTCCCATACTTTTCCAGGGAATACCATAAGTCAGTGGATTTTATATGAAGATGACAGTGGTGTTTACTTGCATTTTTGCATTTTTTGGTGTGGTTGGTTCTAATAGAAAGCTACCTGCCTGATGCTCCACCCTGTGTTTATTCTTTGTCTGCCTTACCTAGGAATGCCCCACAGCTGAGGACAAAAAGCAAGATGGGTGAACCACAATTAACTTCATGTCAATCTCCATAAGTCTTCTTCTCCCACTTCCCATAAGGTCTCTTCAAACTTCTTGGAGGCTTGAAAGCAAGTATAAAACCCCAAAATTCATACATTAGTGCCTACACTACTTCGGTAACCAAATGAAGAAAAATTCCCATACCTTTTCAGTTGCCTCTGAAGTGTCACTTCAACACTCCAGATCAGGGTACTACAGCAACTTAGATAATGACCCTGTTGGGCTCAGTGACTCTTTGTGACTCTGTGTGTCCCCACTCTTAAGTTCCCATCAGTGTGAACAGAACTGCCAGCCTCTGTGGAGACAGCCACATTCGCCTGCAAAGGTTTTTGTGCATTTGGCTGTTCACACATAGACCACACTATTCTCAAACCATATTTTGAATGGCAGGCTATAAGTCAACACAAGGGTATCATTTATATTTTTTAGAGTTTGCTACCTATGAAAATATTCATACATCAAATTCTTCATGTGACATCCTCCAGAGATGTTCAAAAACATTGTGCTTTGCTGCTGGGTATGTCAGAGTTTAATGGGAGTAAGTACTCATTAGTAAAATGACTACCTACCAAACAACATTAATAAACCTTCAATCAGACATCACACTTCTCTAACAAAAAACATACTTCAAAGCTTTAGTTGCTAGTTGAAAGACTTAAAAATTACAAAATCTACAATGAGCTTTGCAGTACAGCAATAGTTTGTGTTTTCTTCCCCTTGTGGTCTCCTCCTCCTTAATTGCCTGGCATTTGTGAAAGACCATCATGGTAGCAACAGCAAGAACACATTTTGTTTTATCATTTTTCTGAAAGCTTTTCATTCCTCAGCCACAGATTCACAGCTAAATTTCTCTCTTTTACTCATAACACCATCAAATGGAAAAAAATGGCATTGTTCCATGAAATTTGAGAAAAGGTGGACCACATTTTTCACCATCTTCCCAATACAAAAATTTGCCAAGACACAAGAAAGTTGTAGACAATCCTGTGTTTCAGGTCCAACATACGTGTTTGTGTATGTTCTGGAGCAGTTTGAATGTGCTACAGTGATGCATTTGAACATATTAAACATGAATAGGCCAGTTTGTACATTACATGTTAACAAGAGAAAACAAGGGAGACCTTTGTATACTAAGCAAATCTAGTAAATAGTAATAAAATAACTAGCTCCTTGGAACATATTTGGCAAGGTACTTAAATAAAAAATGTAGAGTTACTTGCAATTTCTATATTATAACTTATCAGCCACACCAATAACTGTGCACCATACTGCCTTAGGGCCATATTTTAGGCAGAAATTTGTAGATACCCAAAGTATATATTCCTATCTTTTGTGACTCTACCGTCTTTATGTGTCATTCTGTGTTCAACATCCAGCTCCAACTCCATTAATCTAAATTATCCCAGAACTATTATTTAGTGGCAGAAGAACTGGAGATTTTTGTTAAATCTACCCTCCTCTCCTGAAGTGTCAATGAAGATATTTGAAAGATAAATGGCTCAGTTAAATCATCTCTAATAGATATAAATATGTTTAACTTTTTGTATTTCCTGCTGAAGAATATTAATTTAAATGAACCAAGAAATATTCATGTAAATATGCTGAATATTCATTGAAATATGAAATATTAAAATAACATCCTGACTTCATTTTTTAAAGTGTTATTATAAAAGAAGTTTCTAAAAATAAATGATGATCGTGTCCAAATCAGTTTCAAAATGTTACTAAGAGATTAATAGTGAAGCCATTTATCAGCATCTGTGTCCCTAAACTGTTCCTTCCTTGCTCAAATAAAGAGTAGAATTGAATGGAAAATTGTTCTTACTAGGAGTTAAGAATGGTATCTCAGAGTGATAAACTTCTGTATTAAAATATTAATTAGATAAAAATTTCAAAAGAATGTTTTGCTCTCTTTAGAAAAGATTAATCTCTTAGCTAAATGTGCGTCTTCAGGCATCCTTTAAAAACTTCCTTCTTTTCCAATATTTCTTTTTATTAACTTTTTAATCTTGTCAGTCAAGTCTGGCTTCATGGTCCCCAAAGCATTCATGGATTATTAGAAGTGGTTCTGGGTTTGATCCAAAAAGGCATTGAAAATGCTTGCACCTTCAGACTTCTGTGCTGTGGATATCATAACGACATCACTACTTTTGTAAGAAGTCATTGATGTTTAGGCTGCAGTTGACCAATTTTATTTTTAGGTCATATTCAGCTGCAAAGAAAAAGAATAGGAAAAAATCTTAGAGTCATTTGAGTGTTTCTTGCTAATAACAAGGTGAAGCAGATGCACTTTGTAATGCCAAAAGTACATCTTATACTCCAAGAAGTTCATTGGAAAGGAAACTATAAACTCTGATTTAAAATTAGGCTGAAATCTTCAAGATCACTGCAGTATTTTAAATATGGGTCTCTGATATACCAAGAAAAAGCATAAAGAATGATGAGTCTGGCAAAAACACCCCAAGCATATAATTCATTTCATTCCTTCTCTGAACATCCTTAAATAGGCAGAGGATATCTAAACCTATTGTTTCTGTAAATCACTATGATCAGTGAGTATGCAGTGAAATACACAGATACACAGCCATGTTTTTTCTTCCTCTCCCTCAGGAAAAAAAAAACCCAAAAAAAACGAAACAAAACAAAACAAACCAAACAAACAAAAAACCAAAACCAAAACAAAAACCCCAAACACCCACACCAAAATAACCCACCAAAAACTCCCTCAACAAGAGAATCTTAGACTACATCAAAGAGAGAAAAAAAATCAAATCTACTTTTTTTTTATAACATATTTGTAACTTAGAAGTAAGCTGAGAGTGCACCCCAGGTAAAGCCTGTGAAAGAAGTAATTACACACTGTTAGCAAGCAGTCTCAGCCTTACAGAAAAATGCTTCAGATATTGGAAAAGTTTAACCAGACAGGATTCAATAGGTTTCCTCGGCGGCTATGAAAGACACATACATGGATGAGCTGCTAAGATTTCCCCCATGGATTTCAACTGTTATTCTCTCCTTAATCCCATTTCTTTCCCCTTCTCTTTCTCTCTAGAGGATTTTCTATATCATTCTCATTCCTCCATGGACCTTGTACCTCCACATGAAAGGCATTGTTTTTACTGCTGCACCAAGCAATACTTCAATGCAGGATTCGTTACCAGCTCAAATCTTAACCCAGATTTATCAGCATTTTAGCCAAAGTTATATGAGTCCACATGTTAACATCTCCAGACCCAGTCACGGTTTGAGTGTCAGTGCAAAAGGCATGCAAGGACCAAGAAGGAAGCTTGACTGCAAATGAAACTTGAGTAGTTTCTGAATTGTGTACTTCCCTCATCTTTCTAGACAGGATCTGTTTCTTGCTCAGAAGATTTATTTATTTTAAAAATAAAAATAAATTTAAAAAGAAAGTAGCAATACTGCCTCCTATTTATGAGGCATCATAAATCATTCAGCTGTCAGCATGCTGCATAGTAAGAAGAAAGCACTGAACTAGTCAATGTGTATCAAAATCCTTCTTTTTCTACTGCTCAATTGTCACTGCTATTGTGAAGTCAGGACAAGTCCCTAAACAGACCTTTTAACAGAAAATGCTCTACTTTTCCACTAGTTGCCACAAAGAATCAGACAATTGTTCTGAACACTCACAAGGTGACTGTACCATGGCTGTTTTAAAAGGGCATTTTTAACCACAGAACAACAAAAAAGTTTATAATTTTAGGATAATGTGTACCTGAGCAGGCTTTTCTGAGTTTATTTGAGTTGCATTAATGTTGATTCTTTCAGAGTATCAAAGTGTAAGAGAAATCCAAAATAAGTATTTACTTAGGTATTATATAACTTCACTGTGTGTTTCAGGTATCTATTTCAAATAGAAATAGATAACTAAAAAGAAAACTTCTACAAATATACAGACCCCCTAAATTCAAACACAATAAGTTAGACTAAATATTCCCAACAATTTAAAAAAAGCTGGGGGATGGAACAAAACCACTCTCTCACACACACACACAGCCTGAGGAGGAACTACATTCCAGTATGCACTCCTAAACTACATAGCATTTCCTTACAAGAAATAGATCACTTCTTATAAGTCTTCCCAAAAATACGAGTATTATAGCATTTTAGCTCATTTCGGAATTAAATTAGAAAAGTATGCTTGCAATATTCGCCTTGCCATTGAAGTTTGTTAAGTGTACGTTTTATGGGACAGCTGTCAGGAAAAAAAGACTTTCATTAAAAACCTGAATCTTTACAGAAATATTTCACCCCTGATATTGGAAATTATAAGCTAAGAATGACTGGGGTTTACTTCTCAGTATGTGAAGGAGTTCCTCTTGCTTATTTAGTCTGACCATGAAGGCTGTGATCTGGCTGCTAAGCAGTGCAAAATGCAGTCTTTTGCTCCTGGAGGACTTCCATTAAATAAGACTACAACATCCTTTCCTGTAATTTCCTTAAAAGTATTTATTAACCTTGTGCCAAGAGGTGCCAGCATCAAAGAGGTAAGTGGCAACATGCACCAGTATCAAGTTGTATAAATTCTATCCCCAGTGCTGAGTTACAAAACCTTTCTAATATACAGGATGAACAGACTATTCTTTGAGATTACTATTGACACGTTATTTTGAAAAAAAGGATGATAGATCACTTCCATAATTATAGACACACCTGACTTTAATCAATAGCAGGCAAATTTTATCCAGACTAATGCTGAAGTTCCCATTCAATCATAAGAGCTGTCATTTCACTTGAAAATGACTATGGATTCCATGATAAATAAAGCATCATGGGGAAGATCCATTAAACTTGACAAATTCAAGAGGAGTGCCAAGAAAACAACACAAATCAATATTTGATATTTATCAGTTTGACAAAAAGCATTTGATAGAAGGTGCAGAAGAGGCTCATGAACACTCATTGCTTGATACATTTTTTTTCTTAAAAATACAGTCATATAATAACTCATCCTCAAATGTCATGTACAAAAAGATAATACTTGAGAAGAAAATCTAAACATGGCCAACTCTCAGCAGTGTCAGGTATGTCTGTGTTTTTGCCCTGTGTTTAATATCCTATCAGTTTTGGCAAATAGCAGTGAGATCAGACCTCAGTGCATCTGCTGTCTATGATTCAGATGGCAGACTGTGTGAACTTTGCAAAGGGCAAGTCAAAGCCAAACACTACAGCATCTATTAACAGTGTTTTGCTGATGACTGTGAAGTACAAATAGCTTATTCGTAGACAGAGTGCTCTTAATCATTCCTCTGAAAGTGCAAAGCACTGAGCAATTTATGGGCCAAATCGTGACTGGCTTGTAAGTAGCATGAGGGCACAAAAGCCCCTAAGGCTAGATAAACCAGCTTTGCTTTCAGCTTTGTGATCCTGTATATAGCCAGGATCCATAAGCAAAGTCCTAGGTATAAAAGTTAAAGTTGATTAGAAGCCAAAGATTTTATACAAATAACCTTCTCCTGCATCAATGTCCCCTTTGTCTTCCTACCAGTGTCCCAAGCTACAGTTAAACCTCCTGTGGCTGCTTTAAGGAGAAAAGAACAGAGATCCACTTAGAATCATAGCATTTTTGAAGTTGGAAAAGACCTCTAAGATCATTCAGTGTACTTGTTAATCTAACATTGCTTATTCAGCACTAAACCATGTCTCCAAGTGCCACATCTACATGTTCTTTAAACACTTCCAGGCATGGTGATTCCACCACCTCTCTAGGCAGCTTTTTCCAATGCCTGGCCAATCTTTTAGGTAAGGAGTTTTTCCTAATATCCAAGTTATATCCTCCTGCCCTACCACTTGGTACCTGGGAGAGGAGACCAGCCCCCACCTTGCTACAGCCTCCTTCTATGTGTTTGTAGAGGATGATAAGGATTTCCCTGAGCCTCTTTTTCTCCAGGCTAAAAACACTCCAGCTCCTTTAGCCACTCCCCATGAGACCTCTTCCAAGTGAACAATGAGGAAGGGAAGTGAGGCGTGATGGACTCCAGCACTGACCCTGATAACCACTTAGACACCTCAAGCATTGGGACACACTAAGGTCCAACATAATGCAATGCTCTGCAGGCAGCAAGTCCTCATGACTCAGCTGCTGTGGTCAGCAGTCCACTTCTGCAGAGTGACAGAAATGTGAAGGACAGTCACTGCTGCTGCTATCATCAGCCTTTCTCCTTCCTCTTCAGGATGTAGAATGACCTACACCACTTCACAGTTTATATGAAAATATAATGCAGTTGAATTTAAGGTGTCTAGTAAAGGCTGGGAGCACACAAAATATATGCACATGATGCTTTGATATAAACAGCTTGATGCTCTGATGAGGTTTCACATACTTAGGCCAGGAGCTACACTTAAGCACTTAAGTTTAGTGGCGCACAGCCCTGCTCACCGTAGTGCAACCCCTGAGTACCACAGCTTTAGTGCAGAGAAAGGACTGCAGTGCTGAGAGAAAAACAACTCTGCCACATGGACTTCCTGGAGTTCTCAGAGTCTCAAGGGCAAAGATATTAACAGTACAAATTCAGAACAGTGTTAAAGAAATACTAGTATACATTTGATTTTTCATAAAGTTACAGACAGTATTTCAATGGCTGAAAAATAAAACTGTGCAGATATTTTGAAAAACTATTAAATAAGATGGAATGCTTTCTATTACACAGTAAATGATCCCAAGACTGGAATCCGAGCCCAAATATGAGATGATCATTCTGAAATACCATGAGAAACAGATCATTTTGATAGACAAATAGGCTGAACCTATAAAGTGCTAGGAACTTCCAAGAAATCCTGGACAATTTCAGGTGTGGTGTCAGTGAAAGTTGTGCCATTGATTTCTTTTTATTCAGGATTTTTCCAGGGAATTTATGGAGGAAGAACATTTTCTTAGAAGAAATGAGAATGCAAAGAGCAAATGTAAACAAAACAAGTAAAAAAGCCAGGGAAAAATAAGAAAAACAGATGGTTCATTAACTGTGTAATTAGGGCATTGTCTATAGCAGTTGCAGGTGGTGTTGTTGATAATTTTCTCTGATTTTCACTAATTTCTGATCTTCATGTCTTCAGCAGAGTCAACATCTCAGTGAAAATTTACCATTTACCTAAGTTTCTTACTTTGCCTGGCCTAGCTAACAAAAAGGCAAAAGATGAGGGAAATTCCATGCAATTTAACAGAGTGTGAATTTAGGGACTCAGAAATGAGACTATCCTCTTGTGGGTGGGTTTCTCTCTCATGAGATCCTCTCAGGCCTTTGTCAGTACAAAAGTGTCAGATCAGCGAGGCACTCCTAGAGCAAACTCAGAAAACAGTATATTTTGCAATTTAAAAACAATAAAAATAATTACAAATTAGAGGTATAAAGGATGGCACAGAGAGATTAGAGAAGGAAACTCTTCTCCAGAAAACTGAAAAAGTCTAGAGCTTAAAAACCATCATTCTGCGATAGGCCAAACTTCTTTTCAAACCTAAATTCCAATTTCAATTACACTCAATAATTCTTTCACTATTTTCACAATTAATTTCAAGTTTTATAAATTTTTATTATAAAGGAATTACTAAAACTATTTTCTATTTTCAAAGCAAAAATATGAAACCTTTAAATATTTTTGAAAACAAGTATTTGTTCTGAACAAAGGCTTTCTCAAAACCAAGGGATTTTGTGATATGTTTTAATCTCTATGAGTCAGTACCGTCTAAGAGGTGGACAGCAAAATGTCTTACCAGCTCCAGTTGGTCATGAAGGTGCTAAGAAACCACTGGATTTACTGACTAAAGATTAAATGAATTCTCTGGTTCTTTCTATGTTGAAAAAAACCCAACTTCTTAGTGGTAAATTGTTTGTGGTAAAGAGTGGTAAAAATTCCATTTTCATCTCACACCCAGCCCCAGTTACACAAGATCTCTAAAGCGCAGCAGTACTTCCCAAAATTGAGCACGAGCACAGGATTCTTTGCTGAGCTTAAAACCCACAAATGGTTTTTATGGTTCCTATCCTTGGCAAAGGATAGGAAGTTGTAAATATAGAGGTCTGAGCTGTCCATCTGCCCAAAGCTTCAGCTTCACTGAGACACAGCACATACCCTGTTTCAAAATACTACATATTTCTGAAATAAACACTGACAGTATTAATCTTTGCATATTGTTGATTATCAAACAATTAAGTTAATGTCTGAGGGATGAAATTTTTCCTTTCTCCTGTCTGACTACTTTAAACTTTTCCACTATTCTTCACTTCTTCCTTTTATCTATCCATTGCAAATGGGAGAAGCTAATGAAAGAAAATAAACCACTTTTAATCCACCATTGAGTCTCCAAAAATATAAGCAAGCCTTTTGTACAAATTGAAGATATCGAACTGATTTTTAATAATATATATATTTATATTCATACATATATATCTCAGAGAAGTCACTTGAAAATAATCTTATTTTAATATGTTGCAAGATTATGCCTTGTGTTGTTACTGTACAGTTGGAAGATATCCTGTTCTTGATTATGGCAAACATTTTACTGAGTGAGCAGCCAACAGAAATCACAATCAGAGTTCAAGCAGAGGTGCTGACAATACCATACTGACAAACCCTGCCTCCTTCTCCAAAACCACAGCACAGGAAGATCAATCACCATGCCAAAATGTTGCTTTTTATGAATAGCACAATTTTCATATAGAGAAAGCTTCTTCATCTGTCACTCTTGTAATTTAGCACAGAATATTTGCTAAATTTGTAATTTAGGACAGAATAGCAGTACTCACGTTCCGCAGAACAGCGAATCTGTGGTCAAAATTTTACTTTAAAATTTTCCTCTGGAGAAAGCATAGCAAACAGAGTGTAACCATAGGAACACTGGAAACAAATGTAGGGATAGGTTTATTGTTTGACACTCAAATGTTTTGGGACTGAAAATGAAGCAGATCTAAAGAATATAGATTTGAGGTTGACTTCTGTCTCATCAGCATGTTTCTCTTCAGCATTTCCTCATGGCTTCCTCAAGCAGCCAGGACAGAATGTTCCTTTACTAAAAATGATATATTACATGTCACTCTAAGTATCCTTGTAAGAGCTTCTGTTGGAAGAATTTCCAGCAATATCTGCAGTTCTTTCATCTTCTCAAAGTCATTAATTGCCCATGACTTTCCAGTTCTCCAAGTTCCCTAGAAAGTGTAATATCAGCATATCTTGACCTTGAACTTCATAGCAAGACCAGAAGGTAGATGGTTGTTCATCATTATTTGAGTAATTTCAGAGCGTGAATTAGGGAGTGAATCTCACATATTTGCTACCTCTTCTGCTATCCTGGCTTACAAAAACAAAATATTTATTTTAGCATTTAAAAAAAAATTAAATTGAACCAACTAGGTAAAACAGAAGAGCATTCCAGTGTGCATTCTGAGAGAGCATTCCAGATTTCAGTTGAACATTGGTTCACTGCCAATATGAAGAAAATGTTTTAAATAGACTTGGCAATTAGTTTCTTTGCTCTTAGAATTGAAAAAATATTTGAGGAAAATGGGTCAAACACAGGAACTCCGACTTTCATGCAGAAGAAACCTGTTTATAGCAACATTCAACTGGGTTTAACAACTTTTTGGTAAATTTCAGAGCCTGTAACATAAGATTCTATTACTTCATTCTTTCATGCAAAAAGTGTGTATCTATATCAGACAAAGGAATAATTGATATCAAATAAACTCTCACATTTCCTATCTTATACAATACAAACTCAAATCTAAAAGATCTAATGCTCAGTGGGCCAACTTGACAACAGCCATTCTGCCTAGGGAGACCTGTCTGAGAATTCCCAAGACAGTGTAGAGAGGGCTTTACCATCCTTCACTACTTTTATTATCTCTCTTTCGTGTGCAATTACTTCTTAGAAGAAACACTGAGGATTCTGTGCTGGCTTAAATTGAAGTGTGAAGTGAAGAGAAAGTGTTGCTATAACAAAAATCTATTAATTTTTTTTTTCTTTCCATTCCAGGGACAGATTCAAATTTGATTCCTGGAGAAAAGAAAAATTTTAATATGCCTTTTTTATTTAAATTAATACATTAATTTAAAAAAAAAAAAAAAAAACAAAAGACCACTTTGATGGTTAATTTGCACCTACTTGCGATTATCAATTTTTCCTTTCTATCAATTTTTTGGTGCGATGAACCTTGTTTAACACCTTAAAAGCATTAAGAGAAAATGCCTGTTAAAGTTCATTAAACCTTGGTACTTCATAATTGTGAATCTCTTCACATTAATTGTTCCTTTCAGATGGATGATGTTCTGCCCATGAATACAAGCCTTTGAAGTAATTTAACACTCATGATGCGAGGCTTAAAAATTACTATGCTTTTCATAACTGCAAAATTCATATTTTAATGAGATAATTCTGCTTGTACATCTCCTTCACAGGTAAAATATTAGTTAAAAATATGGAAAGAGGAAGAAGGCCTTATACATAAACATCACCCAGTTAGTTAATCTTGAGGTGTTTGGGGTATAAAAATGCCTTGTTTCCACTATAAACACAGCAGAAGTTTTCACAATTAAATGCTTGGTATATTTGGCATTAATCAGTAAAAACAAACAAAGAAATCAACACTGCATTTACAGAATTGATGGGATTTTCGTAAGCTTTATACTGAAAAGACACTCACACAGAGCATTCCCTGTATGGAGCAACATTTTTTTGATAAACCTTTTTTCCAAAAGGCTCTTGAGAAGATGCAATGCATGCATATCACAGCATTTTATGACATTAAAGGTATTTCTAAACTAAGCACTTTCTTCCAGAGTTCCAAAAATCATTACTTCATATTAGTACCTTTTATAAAAAAATTGAACAAAATTTAGAATATGCAGTGCTAAAAATAAAGAGAGGTCAAACATCTTTTCACAAGGCTCTGTTTACAGAAGGGTAACAAGCATGATTTAGAGAGCAAATTAATGAATGTTCTAAAAACTTTCACATATAAGGGACTCTGAGAAGTAAGTGCTTATTGGTCCTTTAAGGTCTGGAAACATCTGTGTAGCAAATTTTGAATAGATTTGCCAGGTGGCATACTTCCAGCTTTAACTTCTTTATTTCAATTTTAATATTTTTATATAATTTAAATTGCATTTATTTGAAATTTTACTCTCTAGCATTTTTAGAAAAATTCCATTTAGAGGCAAAAGAACATTCAGCCACAACAACAGCATGTGACTAAAACCAAGCTGGAATCGAGCTTTGAAAGAACCAAGCATATTAGCAGCCCAATGATGTGCAATTATATGTATTTAAAGGGTAAATTTTACAAAAACATCAAAGTAATTTTGATAATATCTATACAAGTCTTTCAGAAGCCTACTCAAAAATCCTAATATTTTACACTGAAATGTCTCGAAGTTCTTTTTTGAACTCCAGAAAAACTGAGCTAGTACAAAACATCAGTGTCTTGGCATATTTACTACCAGATACACAGATAGATCATAAACATTTAAAAGTGATAACTACAGATGTAAATAAAGTTGGAAAAGTTTGTTAAACATTGGAATAGCATTGGAAACCCATCTCTGGAGGTGTTCAAGAAACCACTGGATGTGGCACTCAGGGCTGTGCTCTAGGTGATAAGGTGGTGATCAATTAAAGACTGGACTTGATAATCTTTCCAACCATAATGATTCTGTGATTCTGATCTCCCGATCATGCTGTATTTTCATGTTGGTTAATGATAAAGCTGCATTACATTAAATTTCCAGAACCCTTTGTGTACCTTCTCCTACATGAAACTAATCCAAATTATTATCTTCACTTCTGAAGAATTTCCAGAACTCTGCTCCATGTCTTTGATCTTGTCTATCTTTGCAAATACTGACAGTTACTTTTTCTTGTCAATCCAACCAAAGCAGAACTTAAATTAGCCTCTTCCATAACATTTCTTCACAGATGGTGCTACAGTGTCTCTGGGGACCAGCAGCATATTCATTCTCACTGCTCTGGCAAGCCCATACGCTGTGGTTGACCAAGTGTGTTGTTTTGCCCTGGCCCAGTTTCTGGCAGCAGGGGGGCACAAAGGTGGCTCCTGTGAGAAGCTGCTGGAAGCTTCCACAATGTCCAGCAGAGCCCATGGCTGATGGCTCTGGAGATGGACATGCTGCTGGCCAGGACTGGGTCAGTGACAGAGGTTGGTAGTGCCTCTGTGATGGCAGATTTAAGAAGGAAATCAAAACAAAGTCACGAGGGTTTTGCCTCTAGTCAGAGAGGAAGAGGAGGTGAGAGTATGTGAGGGAAACAACATGGAGACACCAAGGTCAGTGGAGAAGGAGGGGCAGGAGGTGCTCCAAGTGCCGGAGCTGGGATTCCTCTGCAGGCTGTGGTGAAGCCCATGGTGAAGCAGCTGTGCCCCTGCAGCCCCTGGGGATCCACAGGGAGTGCAGAGATCCACTCACAGCCCATGGGGATCCACAGGGAGTACAGAGATCCACCCACAGCCCATGGGGATCCACAGGGAGTGCAGAGATCCATCCACAGCCCATGGGGATCCACAGGGAGTGCAGAGATCCACCCACAGCCCATGGGGATCCACAGGGAGTGCAGAGATCCACCCACAG
>VZRX01018933.1:120825-220965 GCA_013398075.1 Notiomystis cincta
CAGCAGTTTTGGGAGGGCTGTGTGCCTGTGGGGGAGCTCACAAGGCAGCAGTTTTGGGAGGGCTGTGTGCCCCTGGGGGAGCTCACGGAGCTGCAGGTGCTGTTTGGCTGCAGCTCTGAGCGTGGCCCCACGCCGGAGAAGTTCCCACAGAACTGTCTCCCGTGGGAGGGACCCCACGGCCTCACAGGGGATGGACTCCTCTCCCAGAGCAGCGGGAGAAAATCTTAGTGATGGACTGACCAAACCCCCCTGCCCCGTCTGCCTGCGCTGTCAGTGGGAAGGAGGGAGGGGGCTGGGGGGAAAAGGTGTTTGAAGAGCTTATTTTACTTCTCATTATCCTACTCTGATTGTGTTAACAATAAACTTCACTTTGCAACTTAAGTTGAGCCTGCTTTGCCCTTGAAGCGTTTCTCCCGGTCCTTATCTCACTCATGAAGCATTCGTTAATTTTTTCCCTTTTCCCTCCTCTGCCCAGCTGTGACAGGGGAAGGTGAGCGAGAGACTCTTGTGGGTGCCTGGCACTGCTGTTTGGGCCAGAGTCAAACCACGACACCAAAGAAAATAAAAACTTTCCAGGTAGCATCCCACAGTGTAAACTGGATATAGAGTGGACAAGTCAGCAATGCCTAATATTGCAAAAGAAAGTTAAAATCCTCACCCTTTAAAGGGAGAATGAAGCCAGGGAATGATGCATTTTATGGGAATCACACTCAGAAATCTTCAGGGCAATTGCTTTAAAATGACTGGGAAAGCTAATGGAGTAGAATATGGATGGGGATTTCATCCTGCTTATCAGCAGAGACAGTATTGTCACTTTGGGATTAAACCCTAATAATGAGTAAATACACAGAGCACATTAACCAGGTATCTAATTATCACTAGCTAGACAAAAATGCCTTTTGCAGAGTGACAAATGCTAAAAAGCTGAATAGAAGAGGTATTAATTTAGTGAGCTGAAAGACAGTGACCAAGTTTGAAAGCTACACATGCTGTAGCCATGTAGACACAGCATCTGTTTAACCTAAGTAACACAACAGTAAAAGCATGAGTGACAAGGTGAGAAAAATCCATTTGTCAAGAGCTAGACCTATTTTGAGGAAGTTATTGGACAACATCCAAGGATAGCAAGTTAACAGCTTCACACTTATTTTCCTCATGGTACAAAGCACTGCAATAATTCATTGGACAGACGGTTTTAAAGCAGAACGATTAGAGGGGAGAGAGAGCAGCCCCTGCTTGAGCTCACAGGTTTGACTACATGAGCCAGAAGAAGGGCTGGCAAGAAGAGCTTGAGAGGATGGAAGCTATTTGCCAAATTTCAGGTAACAAACTTCTAAGAAAGCATGAAAACTACCCAAGTGCCTTCTATCCCTTGTTTGCAGCCAAAGCCAGTAAAATATCTTCCCCATCATTAGCAGTTATATCTTTTTCTGAAGCCAAATTTCATAAAGGAATTTATCAGGCTGGTAGATTCACCTAATCAGCTCCAAAACCACCTGTTGATCTCAGGTTTTCAAGGGAAGCACTTTTAGCTCTCTCTGGCATATGACTGAAGATAGCTAAGGAAATCCTGGCAAGAAATTGCAGAGGCTGTTTACATACCAGAAGCTATCTGGGAAGAAAATCAGAATTAACAGAGATTTTGTTTAAAAAATAAATATAAAAATCCATTTGACCTAATGGAAAAAAGTGCTAGTGCCAAGGCCAACAAAAAGCATTTTTCATAGACACAGAAAAGGATTTTTCTTTTTATTTCCTGCCCTCCTCCTAATTAGCAGAGAATTCCCTAATAAAAACAAGTCATAAATTGATGTTGGCTGACACTGGCCACTGGCTTAAACTAGACAAGTTGGCTGTCTCTTCCTTCTTACAAAGAAAGCAAAGCATATTATTCATATTATTGATTAGATTATGTTTATCATCTCTCCTAGAGATAAGAGACTATTATAAAGGTACATAATTATAAAAAAGAGGTTTAAAAAAACTGACATGAATGTAACAAGAATATAGACAGAATGGAAGAGACAATCCATCAAAAACTCAATGACTTCTTCATCAAAGATTATTCAGTGTAATATCCTATGAGTATATAATTTATTTTTTTCCTAGCTTTATGGCCATGCTAAAGAGGTAGCTAATTTATGTACTGACTCAGGAAACAGAACATAAAGTGGGACACTAAGTTTTACATATTTTTATTTGCTTGTCTGTTCTATCTTGCTCTTTCATATGTCAGCTTAGATTTCAAGAAGAAATGTCAATTTTGCAAAGTAATTCCATAAACCAAAAAAGTTTGAGGTTACTTAAAAGCTTCCTGAAGAGGTGAAGAAACTTCTGAGATTGTTTTACGAAGTGTACTAGGATCAAGCTGAACTAAAGATTCAAAACTTTCCTTATCTTCAGTGCTTTTCTTAATTGCAATATCAGTTATCCACCTTTTCACCTAATACAGCTTCTCCTTACTTCCACTTTACCCAGCAATAGGAACAAAATGTGTAAATTAGTACAA
This sequence comes from Notiomystis cincta, assembly GCA_013398075.1. Classification (NCBI taxonomy): domain Eukaryota; kingdom Metazoa; phylum Chordata; class Aves; order Passeriformes; family Notiomystidae; genus Notiomystis; species Notiomystis cincta. Next base: position 123,335 of record VZRX01018933.1, read on the forward strand.
AGGAATCAATTCAGAGGATGAAAGTAATGTCAATAAATTTTTCTTAGGAAGAAATTTTCCTCTGAACATAACTCGTTTTTCTCAGATGTTTAAGGTTAAAACTACAGTATAAGTAATATTGAATCAGATGTCAGAAAGCCATGACAATCTGCAAAAGAAAATTAAAAAATAAATCTAAAGCAATTTTAGAGGCTTTGGATTCTAAGATTAGAGGTAAGCCCTGATATATGTGGAAGGACAACAGAAGGATTATTTCTCAATAAAAATCAATCCCTTGGAAAACAAACAAACAAACAACCCACATATGGCCATATTTTCTACATCTTTCTCTGAATATTTAACCTTTTCATATGAGAATCAATCTGAAACACAGAGGAAACTGTTCAAGATTGTTTAAAAAATTGACAAAAACAAACTAAGTATACAAGCAGTATTACATTAAGGCTCAATCCTTAAATTTACATTGAGGGGTTTAAAACTAAGAAAAAAAAGAAGTTGGATAAAAGATTAAATAAGATATTTAAATAGATGGTATGTTATGTATACAAATTATGACTTGTGAAATCCATTCCTGTAGTCTTAGGATCAAGGGCAGATTAGTTCATTGAAAAACCAAACCAAACAAACAGAAAACCTCTGGTGAGCTGCAAGCAGAGGTAATAATAAATAATATTTCCTTGCAGGACTTCTTCCCCATCCTCTCCCCTTTTTCCCTAGGGATAAGACAATATTCTGAATATAGATTACACAGCACAGAAACACAAGTAAATTACTCAAGGCACCATGTGCCCTTTGATATGCTACTGCACATTGCAATTGATAGTCACAGAAAATGTCATAGACTGTTGAGGGCAATTTAGGAAATCTAAAGGAGAGTATTTGCTTCTTATCACACTTTCCTGTTCTCCTCAACACAAAACACAGTGAGACATCCTGATGCATCAGTTTTTTGTTTTTTTTTTTTTTTAATGCCAAAAGAAAGAAGATGGCAACAGTTGAAAGCTGAGAAAAGGGGAACAGTTTGGAGAAGGGTCTGACCCATCAGAACTCCACAATCCTTGTCCATTCAGCTTAGCCACTGTGATTTCAGATGGCCTGATCAACATCAGCAACATTGGGCTGTCAGACAAAAAGTTATTCTGCTTACCCAGGAAGAATCAAGACTCATAAATCCACTTTTATGAAAAGAGTTTTCCTTCACCTATGTATTCATCCAATAAATATATTTTACTATTTTGTATAGTCATGTAGCTCATAATCAAATGGATATTTTTCTGTCTATAAAGTAAATTCATCAAAGATTAAACTTGAAAAAGGCTTGATTTGGTATCCTGATGCACTGTTTACCTAGATTTTATTAATAAATGTCCCTCTCTCTTTGTACAATTTCCTTTCTTTTGCCAGACACATAGAAGCATTCACAAGAGATGCTCTTCAACTAATTAATAACAGCAATTTCTTGGCCTATCACTCATAGAAATGTTAATTAAAATTAGTAGTAACAGAGGACCTGTGTATGTATTTGATGGGTTGTACTGGAAGGACCTAATTAATGCCAGATAAGGTGCATTCAGTAAGGTTCTCCACATGCTTACACTGATCTTTTTGACCAACAACAGATGCACAGGAAGCCAGAAGGTCAGTGGTCAGAGGCATAGCAGTTGTTAAAGGAGCAGCTATCAAGGTCCACTGATCATGCCATTTTGGGAAAGCTAGAAAATCTCTCCCAAGAGGATGTAGTGTTAAAAAAAGGGCTGCAAGTAGGGACACAGTGCCTTAAATTTGGAAATCAGAACTGTAACTCGACAGCTGGTACACCAGCCTGTGCACCAGCCATGCCTGCCTGTGGAGAGCTGCTGTATGGCCTCTTGGCCTTACAACATGTCAGGCGTGAGGTCCACTTCAGGAGAGACTGAAAGGGTCCCCAGAGGCTTTCTGGGCATTTATTGAAGGGGAAATTTTAGGAAAAACTACTACTGATAAAGGAAAACAAAACAAAACAAAACAAAAACTAAAAACCAAAAAATAAGAAAACTGAAGTTGATTATGGAGTGGGAATGTAAAAGGTAATCAAATGTGCTGGGCAGTCATATCAACAGATTAATCACTCACTGCTTCTGGTGATATTGCCAGCACTTCACGCTTCTGGTGGCAATGATCTGCCATGATTGCATGGATTCCTGGCTGTCTTTCAGGAAATGGTAGGACAGCTCAGAAAAATAGCATTATAAGTACAACAACAAGATAAAAAACACATATCCACACAAACAAAAAAAGAAAACCCAAACAAACAAATGAAGAAACTTTCCCTTGAAACAATAAGAAAAATCTACATTCATTTGCCATAGATTATATCACCATCACCCACAGCATTCTAAATCAGTCTCCAGTAATCTCTCTGTTAATACTATCTATATAGAGTATTATTTTTAAAGAAACATAAATATTCAGTATAATGAAGGTACATTCCCTGTTGCATCATGATTCCGGCATAAGTGATCAAATGAAAACACAATTTCAGAATAGGGATAACATATGTTGTTATGCTGTTTTTGGCAGGGGTAGACTTAATCTTCTTCACAGTGGCTAATATGAGGCTGTGTTTTTTGCATTTATGCTGAACACAGTAATAATATAGAGAAGGTTTTGTTGTTTCTGAGCAGGGCTTACAGAGAACCAAGCCCTTTTCTGGTTTCATTGTGCTGCCATGCTCTCAACGAAGTTGGGTGTGCATGGGAGGCTGGGAGGAGACACAGCCAGGACAAGTGGCCCAAAGGGATATTCCAGACCATATGGCATCATGCTCAGTGTATAAAGTGGGGAAGAAAGATAAAGGGGGGTGACTTTGGCATTTGTCTTCCCAAGCCATCATTACAGGTGATGGGGCTGTGCTCTGCTGGAGATGGTTGCACACCTGCCCACCCATGGGAAGCAGTGAATTAACTCCTTGTTTTGCTTTGTGTGTGTGGCTTTGCTTTCCCTATCAAACTGTCTTTATGTCAACCCACAAGTTTCCAGCTTCTACCCTTCTGATTCTCCCCCTATCCTGCTGGTAGGGGAGAGAGTGAACAGCTGCATGGAGCCTGGTGAATGGCTCAGGTTAGAGTACAACAGCAGTAAAAATCATTCAAGGATAAGGCTGTAGTTTCAGCATCATTTTAAACATATCTGTGGGCTGACAAATAGGAAAGTCCCACTGACCCATCTCTGCTTTTCCCCAGCTTTCTTCTCTCTCTAACTTATACAGTTTAAAGATGAAGTAAAGTAACACATTGAGCTCACTAAAATCCAACATTTTTTTCTGTTCTAAGTGATTATTTTATTTCTTGATCTAATTCTATGCAACCTTACAAAGAAGAAAAGCAACAGAAATGGCAGAACTACCTTTTTGGGACTTGATGAAACTTAAATCTCCTTAAAGCCATCAGAATGCTTCAGCATTATGGTATAAATCTTAGAAGTGTTAGTGGTGGTTTTACATCTGAATATATTGTAGAATTGTTTATGTATGTGTACTAACACTATGTTAAAGCATACACTGCAGATATATTTCAAAATATTTTGCAGCGTTCTATCTATTTAAAATCATGATATTAACATTAGTTCAGGAAAATACAATATAATTTTGACCATGATGAATCTAATTTACATTCTTTATAATTATATGTGAAATTACAGCTCAAAACAGTAGGAAGGAATATAGAGAAATATGCAGCTGAAGGATTTTAGACAGTGAAATATCCATCTGTATTAATATTTCTATACAGAATCCACAGCAGCGCTTTCTCTCTGAACAGTTTAGGTCAAAGCAGAAATTATTGCAAACACACCACAGATCTTCATCTTCCAATGCATTTATGAATCTAATTAGGAAGAGCTAAGAAGTCTCTATTTTTTAAGTCTTAGATCTCAGAAGGAGAGCTAAAAGGGATTTTTTCCTCATTAAAGCAAATTAATCAAACTTTGACATGAAAATGTACATTTGGTAATTTTTTGCTGCTTGTGAAAAATTCCCCATGAAGGAAATGGAAAAGGAAAGGTTAAAAAAATTTTACTCACACAGGGAAATATTTTCTTAGACTGAAGAGAAAATTGTTTTCAAATTAAGAATTACAACCAACTGTAAAAATCGTGTAAAATCTTCCATTAAAATAAGAGCTAGAAAGAAAGTATTATTTGGACAACGCTAGAATAAAAGCTCACTTCACTTCTCTCTGAAAGCCAGGTTAATATAAAGCTTTTAATACCAGTCTAGCTTTGGCAGCAGTCAAATACTTTTCAAAAATTGACACATTTATGTCAAAAGAAAGTAAATTATTTTTGCTATTGGTTGGTCCATTCTTGTCAAAATCCAACTAGCTTTCCTTTTCCCTTCATTCTTGGAATGTAATTTCTGCAGTTGTCAAAAGTTGAGCTATATGGAAAGAATGAAGTTACTGGAGTACAAAGCACACCTTTTTTTAGAAAAGAGAGAAAAAAATCGCAAAATACATACCCACACACAGACACAGAAATTGAAACTGTTCACAAAAACATTATTTAAAAATCATCATCTTCAAGAAAAACAATCAGGAGTTTTGATGAAATCCCTATTATAAAAAAAATCAATGATTAAAAGAGTGATGAAGAGAATAACAAACTAAAGATGAATCAAAACCAAAGGGACTTTTCTTTACTTGCCAAAATCGTATTTTGTATTCTCTAGTAAGTCTTCCTGTCTCTTGGGTTGGCCAAGAGGAAAGTTGTTAGGAGAAAAATGGACCCATCACTCTTTCTTTCATTCACTTCCAATAGAGCCACCAGTGCCTCCATTAAAAAAGTTGGTTGAAGATTATACACTGTTAGCACAGTTCTGGGCATGGAGACAGTAAAATTTAATCCTGGTAACTGACATGGAACTGGAGTCTCCTGCAGGAAAATTACTGTTTAAAAAATGCACCAAATATGTTGTTACTGAATGTGTACTACTACTAAAAATAGCTAAAACCTTGACATGCACAAAGCTACATCCCTTGCAGCACAAAACACACAGGATAATGGAAACGATTTTCAGCTTGTATAAGAAGGAAATTTATTACTTATTTCATGCCATCTTCTACATCATTAGCAAGGATTAATATTATTAATAATAATTATCATTATTATTGTTGTTATTACTGTTTTTACTATTTTATTTATAATCAATCCTTCCAGTGGAATAAAATATTTTGCCTTTAAACATATTTGCAACATTATTTTGAGTGGTCTTGTACTATCTGATCTTTTCTAGCAGCTCTGAATTTCTGTGGCATCATACACAGAGCTGGATTTGAGCCCTTTCTCCAGAAGTTTACACTGAATTCTGTCACACTAGACTAAACTAGTGCATGCCTAGCCTGGGATCTTCTTCAAGAGCCCAAACATCCCCACAGCAACATTACCTCTAAACATCTTGTCTGACAGACATACTTTATGTCAGAGTTTCTTCATAGGTATTAAAAATCAGAATCCCTTCACTCTGAGTCAGAATAGAGTCCAATAACTTCCTCATATCTGACTGGCCAGAAACCTCAGCCCTGTCCCCAGTTCACACTCCATTTAGCTGATCTATTTTGAAGTCTTTAGAAAAGAAATCACTGGATCCTCAAATAGACTAGATCTCTTTTCCCTAAAAGGACCAGCAATTTCATAACAAATGTGAAATAATGTTAAACAGCCTAAAGGAAACAGGAAACTTAGGAGTTCAGACCTGTATTGTATAATCTGACACATCAAATTAATATACATATGTTACCCTTAGATAAAATGCCACAAGTTAAAATAAGAAATCACTGCAGCACTCCACAGTAAACCACAATGCAACATGACATGAAGGTGAGAATACTTTCTTCACAAGAAAGAAGCTTTTGAGATATATAAACAGTCTCCTAGCTGCAAAGGTTTCAAGTTGGTTACCTACTGCTATTTTCTGAGCATGATAAATAGCTTGTTGTGCACAGGATTGAGATATAATTCCACTTCCCATGGCAAAATGCAGGCATCCTTATCCTTCTAGCATATATCTGGCCTCCACACATTGCTGTTTTCAATACCCTCTAAATCCTAAGAGGTCTGAGCTAAGAACATGCTAGGTAAACAGATAGGATTCTTTCCCAAAGGGACAATCAAGGAAATGGTTGCAAAGTATCTTCAGTTCCAGTGACTTGCTGTATGCTAATAATATTTAATTCCCTCTCACACTTACCTCCTTGCTTTCAATACCATATTAAGATCTTTCATTTGGGTCTGTTAAAGAAATATAGCAGAGGTGAACTATTAAAGTGGAACAGAAAACGACATCAAGTTAAAGGAACAGCAAGAATCTGCTTTGCTTTTCTTTATAAAGAAAATGAATGATTCTCAAAACATATCATTTAAAAAGCTGGGTAAAACAGTGTAATTATTCATTAAGATCTTCACCACATGTTCAAGATCTTAGTTATATATTAAGTTCTATAACCAAAATCAATGCAAGAAATCATTAATGGTGACAACATAACTTCAAAACAAATAGGAGAGAAGCAATTTAAATCCTTCTAAACATTATCAGAAGCTGCAAAGTTGAATTGACTTAATTAGTCTGATTGAGTATCAGAAGCAGAGGAAGGTGTTAGATTCTTTTAACAATACCAGAAAAACACTACCTTCTGACTTTTAACAGCTTTTTCATGCTTTCTGATCAGGAACAGATTTCTAGCTACAAATTGTAAATTACCACATCAGCAGTTAAGAACAGCACACAAAGTACCTAAAATGAAGCCAAATCACTTTGCCTGTCTGAGAAAATCATTCTCATCTAAGAGATCTTTGGAAGCTCCTTCCTTTCCTGCTAAAGCATCAGAGCCACCAGCATCTCTTTCTGGAAGTGCTGCCACCCTGCCAGAGGAACACAGAGTGTCTGCTTCCCAGCCACTGCCATGAGGAATTCTTGAACACCATAACAACACTGCACCATTCCCTATCTGCACACACATTTTAAAAATGTCCCTTTCAACCCAAAACTGTTCTATAATTCTGTGATTCTAAGGGTGGGCTCCACAGCTCTGTATTCCAAAAGTGACACTCTCAGTTTATCCATAAGACCCATAAGACCAAAAGGAAGGGAAGACTTCTTCCCTAAAAGACCACATGTCTAAGTTTCTCAGAGTGCAGCTTCTGTGCCAGCATTGAAAGAGTGTAAGTCACATCTTCTATTGCAAAATGAAGCCATAACAATTTAGGCTTTATTCCAAAGTATTTTTTTTCTCCAAGATTTGTTTGCATCTATAATGAAAATCCAACACTTTACTTTCATAGTCAAAAGAACTGGAAAAGTGATTAATTTGGATAAAAACTAACAAAATCATTGTCCTTTAAAACAAACAAACAAAAAAACCAATAACAAGGCATGTCAAAGGAAAGCAGGAAAAATCATAATAAAAAGAGCCTGATAATTGAAATTATTTCCTTCTAGTCTACTAAGCCTCAACCACATACATAATAAAACTCAGCACTGCTACCAAATTCACTAGCACAACATTAATGATCCACTGCTAGCTGCAAAGGCCAGTGCAGACTATGCTTAAGGTCTTGCTGGTGTCTTGTTAAACCCCATGTTATAAATACACGACTTTTTTTCATCTACCTGTTAGTCTCAGAGTATTAATCCAAACATTTTAAATTATAGAAGTAAAAAGCAGTGGTTTGTTTTTCCTCATTTTTTAAAAAAGAGGGTCCATTTCCAGTAGACACGTATGAGAATATTTAGAAGAGAGCAGAGAGAGACAAAAGCAGAGAGAGAAGGCTCATCTAAGGGCTATCCTAAAGCAGAATTTTCCTTTAACACATTTGCTACATAGGCCCTTCTGTGTGCATGCAACTGAAGGCTGAACATTTCATAACTTGTAAAGAAAAAATTCTTAAATCATAAAAATATTCAAGATATTAAATTGAATCCTTTCAGATTATAAATAAATGTGTCATAGAGATGCACAGAATGGACTTTTAACCAACAGTGAAACTAATTATTACTGCACTCAACACAAAGAAATTATCCCCATTAGCAATCATTCACACATTCCCTTAAGTCAAAATATTTTTAATAATTTTTCTAATGCTAATCCTGTTATCAAGTAACATCTTGTCTTTGGTTAGTTTATTTGGGCAGTATGGCAAGACCATTCTGGGAATTATTTTTAAGATAAGCACAAATTAAAGTTGGGGCAAGGGAGAAGATGGCGTCTATTAAACTGTGATAGTGAGTAGGGATCAAGGATGTTATCTTTTTTAAAAAATAATTCTGTAGATCCTCTCAGGGTGTATGGTGTTACTGGGCTCAGAGAAAACTGCTTCTGATTATTTGAAAAAATTCAGTTTGCGATGCCACAGTTTGAGTTTACTTGGTATAAAGTATGTGAGAAGAATCCTTCCCTTTAGCACTCATCCTGTTTTTAGAGTATTACTAAATTTGGCTTTTGCATGACCCATGCATCTTAACAGGGTCCTCTAAGGGATTAGACAGATACTGAAAATGAGCAGACAGCTCCTAATAAGAACACACCAGGCAGTGTGGGAGTAGGCACCATGAGAAAAGAGATCAGGTTGTGTAGGAAGCCCCACCACTCTTCCTCAGTCTCTTCTTCTGCAGAAACCTGCCTGTGACAGACTGTCTCCTCCTCCTCCTCCTCCTCCTCCTCCTCTTCCACAGCTGGCAGGAGGGAGCAAAGCAAAGAACACAGTGCTGCTGTTGGTATCATTGATGCCACAGCTCCATCAGATGCAGGTACACGTGTCTGCACCACGCAGTTCACCTACAGCAACACAGCGTCAGAAAGAACCAACACCCCTGTGTCCTTACAAACCATTTCCAGACAGTGAAATGAGATGATTGAATTAAGGCAGCTCAAAGGAAAAAGTGACTTAACAAAGCTTTGCTGAAAAAAATGCCTTCTAAAGCTTGTACACAGCCTACTACACTCTCAACAACAAATTTCCTAATCTTCACTTTCCCTCTAGGTTATTTAAAAAGATAATCTAACATAGGTTCCACTTTAAAGAGCAATCACAAACACACATAAAGATAGAAAACTGTACAAATTTTCTTTCTCTTATTTAAAAATGTGCAACATTATTATTATTATTATTATTATTATTTTCCTCCACAGATCTTTCCACAAAATGGATGTAGAAATGAAGCAGGTTTTCCCTGCATTTTTTTTCTCTTGGAAGGCTACAGTTTGAAATGATTTCCAAGGATAAGCCAATTTCAGAAGATGAACCAGAAGAAAAAATAATTGCAAGAAACCTTGAACAGTTTTATGCTGACATAACTCCCTGTAATTGACTTCATATGGGATCAGACAAAAATCTGTATCTGCAAAGTGGCTGTAGCAGGAGGGCAGTAGGGTAAGACCTTCACCTTTTGAAGTCACAAAGAGTCTCATTGGCTTGACTGTGTCACAAAACCGCAAACTCCTGTGTATGGAAGCTGTGTATGGAAGCTGGGAAGGAACCACATGAGCCATTTCCTCCAAAAACATAAAGGTGTAGAAATGAGGACTAGTGTCCAGTAAAACTTGGCCTGATCTAGCAGCCTTAAGAGCACTTCTAGGTTCACCAGTCTAGAAGTAAAAATACCAAAAGTATGTCTTTATCCTCTTTGTGTCTCTCAACAAATCCCAGCCTTTACAGCAGGATCATAACTGTAGAGTTAGCTTTTTTTAAAGGTACTTTTAAAAATGTAAGAAATGGTGGAAATAGCAATATCTACATTTCAATATAGACTTTTCATCTGTAAATACTATATTTAGAAGGTAATTCACATATCAATATATAATGTCTTAATAACTTTTAAAAAAAAAGTATGGCATAGACTGGTGGTAAGTGATTTGCAGCAAATCTCCCAGTACCTTAGATAAGCTTCAGGTGCACATTTGCCAACATATTTGCTTAGTGAGACTTTGAAAATTAGACTGCCATCAAGAAACATGTTCCTTGAGCTTAAATTGCAACAATACTGATGAAGGCTGATAGATTTCATGTTTTCCAGCTTCTTCCCAGGCATTACCTATTCTTTTTATATTTGAATTCTCTTCTTCAAATAATCAGCAGACCTTCTACACTCAGCCCTCACAATACTGCTCCTGTAGCTTCGTTACTGTGATCATCAGTACAAGAATTACTTTTCTCTCAGTGACACAGGGCACTAACATGAGGCAAAAGTAGATGATTATCATTACAACAGGCATGCTGCCCCTACATGCAGAGGTAAAGAGGGGAGGAAGGAGAGAGAAACATTGATCTTCAGGAGTTTATTGACTTGGTTCCATGAGTCCTGGTTGTTACAGCTACTGAAATTCTCCAAAGAGCTGAACAGAGCTTGTACATAATCCTTCTTAAAAAGCAGTGCTTTTTGCACCCCATTCCCTAAATGCATTCATCCAAATAAATCCTCTTGATGAAATAAAATTATCCTCTTCCTTTTTCTCCAGTGAAAGAAAACAGAAAATTGGCAGTACTTGTCCCATTACGGTAAGAGCACAGGCATTATTTAAGTGCTATTAGTAAAACTGTACTCTATTCTACCTGTCTTTTCATTTCTACAGTCAAAGCTAACACAAAGCCTTCTCCAGTTTTTCAGGAGTAATTTTATTTCAAAAACTGAAGGAATAGCTACCTCATAAATCATTTTTCTTTAGTACCTTCCATTTATCAACTGGCATCGCCCAGCTATGAAAAAACATTTACACAAACATTAAACATTTTCTTTCACACTCTCAGAGAAGTAAAAGAAAAACAAAAGATACATTTAAGAAATAATTCTTAACAGTAAATAGCATTTAGGATCCTCAACTCTTCCATTTTTCTTCACTGCAGAAAAATTTGCTACACAAAAGTTTAACTTGACTGAAGCTTCTGCAAGGAAAATCCTCAACAGAGAAACAAAAGCCTACTTATTGCAGAAAAATGCTTTTTTGACCTTTTTTTTAAGGTCAAAGTTTTAGTCACATCATCTATTACAGTTCTTCCTGAAGTATCACTCAGCAGTTGCCACTGTAATCTCTGAACATTGGTATCTGTAAACAAGATAACTTACTTGCTTGATGAGGCCATGCTTCTCCCTTGCCATTCAAAGGAACCCACTGTAAAGTAACCTCCAATTTAATTGGATTAGCCTGCAAAAATATCACTCAACACATCCCTTTTTAGCCTTCCTGTCTCACCAGCAAATTCATAACTAAGTAGAGTAATTTTAAAGAGGAAACCTCTCACAAATATCTGCAGCCTGAGAAAACAAGGGACTCAGTAGCCCAGTGTAAGGAACCAGTAATGATGTAGGCTTTGCTACTGAAAGACTGGATTATTTTTTTTCCTGTATTTACCAAACACAGAGACTGATATGTCCCACAGATGCACATTCCTAGGGAAAATGTGAAATGTCAAGGCTTTACCACTTCACCAGAGCAGATAATTAAGTAATTAGAACAGTTAAACCTTGACAGAGCACCAGCGACCCCCAGGTGAATTGCAGCCCTGAATTAAGAAAGCATGAGCAAAGGAAGAGAGAAGGCTTTGGCACATTTGTAGGACAGACTGAATGCAGCTGTAGGATTGGGTTTACAATTTATGCCCCTATCTTTCAGATGTGCTTAGCTGTCCACAACTTTTGTTGTCAAACTGCTTATTTAGATGTCAGGGGCAAACTCATCTAGGTACATTTTCACTCTGAAAAAACAGTGAATTAGAAAGCAGAGTATATAGTAATCTATTTTCTCAACCTTTTACACTGCATGAAAGGGCTGAAACAGTAGAAGAGTGCTCTAACAAATCTGCATCCATCTCAGTAAAATACATCCATCAGTCAAGGAACCTGGGAAAGGGAATGTCAAAGAGGCCTTTTGCAAGAAACATATGCAAATGATCAATCAATCAATCAATTATGCCAGAGGCTTATAACCTCCATCACACCTTTTGCTGGGGACTGTCTGCTCATCAATAACTGCTCATGTGCTACATGCAGAAACACCCTATTTGCTAAATAAGGAATATGAGCAACACAACCATCACAGCATGAAGTTCAGGAATAATTTGCTTCTCTTACTATTAGGGCAGGCTTGCTTTACTTAGTGTTTTTGGGGTAAGGAATTTGGTTTATAATACACTGGACTGCCTGCTGTGATGAACCAACTCCAGGTAGAATGAGCTGGCCCCAGGGACTGGAGGCATCATGTAGATGGGAAGCAGGGGCAGCAGCACAGTCCCTGAGCAGGCCCAGCTCAGAGTGCACTGGAGATGTGTAACACACATAATTCCCAGCAGCTGGCAGTTGTGAAAGCTTCAACTACCAGATTTGTTGCAAGTGAGAGTGTGTGAACATTTTATATGCTGCAATATTTTAGGTGGAAAGTCGCTTTAACAAAGAAGAGAGAGCAGGGAAAATGTTATGAGAAAAGAGACCCACCAAAAAGCCAATACAAAACATGTCACATACAGGTGATTTCACACTTTTGCTTCTCAAAAACACATCTAATATTCTTCTGCTCTGAAATTGTTATTAACACTTCATTTCATTGCCTTTACCAAACGGAAAGAAATACTCTAGAGAAAATAAGATTCAAGACTATGAATTACTTGTTTCTAAAATGAATTAAATCATTTTTATAATAAAGATATAGTAAGAAAGCAATTTTTCAAATAATTGAAATATTAAATATGCAATTAAAAACCTAATTATAATTTCTCACAGAAAACTATATACAATCCATATTTTATTTATTAAATGCCTGTTGTAATATATATATTTATTTACTTAAATATGAATTTTTAGAATCTTATAGCTTCAAGTCAAACCCTATATTGATATGGTTTAACATATATTACTTGATTTAAAAAATAGTCTAAATTAGCTGATGACACAAAATGGGTAGAAAGTATAAAAGATTATAGGGTAAGGAACAAACCTTTCAGAATGGTTTCTGTAGATTAACCATGTGGGTGGATAAGTAACTCTCAGAGTTCAGAGAAGAGAACAGAGCAGTGTTGATGAAACGAACAGAAGTGGGTGGATGGTTCCAGTTCCAATCAGAACATCTCCCACTTCACCAAGGCTGCTGAAAATGATTCATTCTATGGTACATTTTACATGCCATGGACATTCTGTAAGTTTTCTTTCCTACTTGTCAAAGCCATGTACATAGTCAGAGGAGGTGGCAAAGAAAATGCTCTTTTGATTATGTTCCACCATTCTTTGCTTTCATTAAAAAAAAATTAAAAATTAAAAACCAATAACAACCATAAGTTTGGAAACAAGGAAGAATAGGGAAACTCATGCTTAAATTAAATTTAAGCAAATCAAGAAGAAAATACAAATCTAAAATATGGAATTGGAAAAAATAGATTTGGAGAGAATGTTGGGGGAAAAAAAAAGGAAATTCCAAAAAGCAGTATTACTGAGAACACTTACCTTGAGTTTATATAAATCAATCCTTAATTAATATCTAGGTATTAACTGCATTATACCTTACTGAACACTCTTCTGGGGTTATCCGTGGGAGAACAGACCAGCATCCATTCCTCAGAAATAGCTAGAAGAATCAAAACCATCAACCCTCCACTATTACCCCCCAGAATCTATGCAGCTCTCAAAAACACTTCTCTGTATTATAATATTACTTTATTAACAATAACATTAATGCTCCAACACAGATCATTAGTGTAAAAGAGAACAGAAAGGACATGGAAAGCACAAGCTGGTAATTCCTAACTCCATGAAAGAGACCTTTCTGAACTTGTAATGGCCACTGACAGTACTGAGCTATAACCTGGTTATAGGATTGAACTGACCATATTCTACCTCTCATTAAACCTCCCAATAGACTTAAAAACATACTGAAATCGATTTTCACTGAACTAGGAACCTAAACATATGTTAATTCTGAGCACATGCTCTGCTAAATGCTGCAGAACAAAACCCATATCCTGTGTAGTAAAGGAGGTTAAGTAGAGTTAAGAGCTTTTTCAGATTGTTATCTTCCACCATGCACAGCTGTTGAATGACTTATGAAGAGGAGACTTTGATTAGTACTTTGCAGGTCCACCCTGTATTGCTAACAAAGTTATCCAAGGTTTGATGCAGAAGGCTAATGGTGTTCTTTTGAAATAAGTGCAAAAATTGATTTTCAGGAAAAATTTCTTCTCTGTTAATATTTAGTTGTCTTACAAACTAAACAGAAAGAAAAGAAGACATGTCCTTTTTAATTGGAACTGAAACCAAAAGCATAGCTAGTGGCTATGGAGAATGCCCACTGACAGTGAAAAATCAAATGGAATCCTAGGGATTTAAGCTAGTTCACTTGGTAGACTTGGCATTGCACATGGGGACTAGGTGAACAAACAGGAACACTCTGAATTCTGACTACTAATTCATAACTAAGTCTTTACACATTGCAACAATCAAAGAATCAGTGCCAAGCACTTGAATTTGGGAGAGGAGGATGTAAGGGAGGAGACTCAGAAAGACATAAGAAAAGAGACACATAAGAAATGAAGATGATTAATAAAGTAACAAAGTTCAACTACAGATATGGTCACTGACATTTATGGAGAAGAGATGAATTCACGCACTCAAGACTTATGCAGATATTGTATGTTTCCTGTATTTACATCTTTGAGAAAAATGGAGTGGATAAATATTAGCAGCAGTCACTACAGTCTCCTAACAGAGAGCAAGTGTTTTATTCCTCAGAGCAAGTCACGTCATTGCTTATTAGCAAAAAACATATGGGTAGTACGTATGTTTTTGCTTGCAATAAAAAAAGCCCACTAACAATACAATAGTATGCAGAAATATAAATTTCCTTTCTGTCACAATCCCACTAAACTACTGTTTTTAACAGAGAAAGAGATGCAGAATTTTAATGGCCAAGTTGACCAAAAGATGATTTTCAGTTTTACTTTCTTCCTCTTTACCGAATACTGATAATGCACACAAGCTACTCCTTAGTGTTTTATAAATTAAAATGTAGCCTCTCTTTCTGTACATGCATATAACTTTAGTATATGTCTAATTCTGTCTTTTATGGACTCCTCACACGTACTGCAGCCAAAAAAATTCCAGTCCACAGTTGGGTCTAAATTTATTTACGAGATAAAAAATCCACACTCTTAATCTAAAGCATATGGTTTCTGCATATCACTTCGCCGTTCTCCTTTTTTTTTTTCCTCAACTCTGTCAATTTACAGGCCTCAAATCCACAAATGTTTTGCATAAATCAAATTAACTGATTTGATTTAGCTATCTATGTAACAAAAATCTTACAGAAATCATCCTTTTAAGGATTGATCTGAGCCTCTGACAGGTACTTGTGAAGCTCCCTAGCAAGGGTCCTGTATGTTTCACCTGTAATTTTTCAATTTTTTCAGACTACCATTCATGTCTTCCCAACTTTCTGAAAAGTGTTCTTTGTAGGGTACTTAGTGACAACAGATAGAAATACAAAACACCATCAATAGCCAGAAGGGAAAGCTGATAATTTAAAGTATGAATTTTTTCCCTTTTTTTTTAATTTTGCACTGCCCAGGTGAAAAGGCACTTTCTACCACAAAACTAAATAAGTTTTGCTTTTTTGAGCTTTCTCTAGGGCAGGTTTAAACCTCTGGCATTAAATCTGAAAAGAACTAAGAACTTTTGCAAACCTCGCTGTCTTTTAAATGCAAAGTGTCTTCTTTGATGTATCCTACCTGAAAGACACAGCAGGATATTTGTTTTCTAAAGAACTTCTATCAAAATGAGAACTACTACCACAAAAAAAACCCACCTCTCCTCACATGAAGAAGATAAGAAAAGAATAAACAACATATGAAAGATAGGAGTTGCATTAGTAATATACTTCTGGAAGACTTTGGCATATTCTAGAGGAAAATATAAGGATATATCTGGGGAAGGATGGGGGAGGGGGATACCTGTGGTGTATATAAATATACAGGTAATAAATAAATAAAAAAAAAAAAAAACAAATATCCTCTCCAGCCAACAAGTATCCTTTTAGTCAGTGTCAGTTCTGATGACTTTCAGCTGGTGATAATCTCAACAGAAAGTTCTACAGTTGCTAATGCAGCTCTGTCTCTAAAATCAGTGGCAGCTCTTCCCTTGGGAAGATTCATTCCTACCAAAATTCAACAACCCTTGGTAAAATGTTTAAGGCTTTGTATCCCACTCATATTAGGGAAGGATCCCAATGTGCTACCAAGCCTGGCAGTCCAAGGCACAAGCACGAGAATCATTCTGTGCTGCACAGTGGCCCTCAACAGGGAGTTCCCTCACTGCCCACATGGCCACAGAGCATGTCCAGTGATAACTCAGGATAAGCATGAACAGGGGAGCTTAAAAGAAAATGAAAAGGTTATTCACAAGCTAACAGGCAATGTTCTGCTTCCAATGGGTACAAACTAAGTATTTCCAAGTCATTCTTTTTATTTTTACAATGAATAACCTATATTGATCTTATCCTATGCAATGGGTTGTTCTCTTGAAACTGTTGTGCATGACTACTGCAAAATTTTCCCTGGAGATATCCACCAGCTAAAAGCATTACCATCAACACTGGTTAAAAGGATCCTTCATGATAAGGGAGGATGTAGGGCTATAGGGACTTAATATCTCTGCTTCATTTCCCTTCATTAGTTAGTCAAATTTCACTTAATAGAGTATGGGTAATTTCTTAGTTATGTCTTCCTGTGTTGAGCACAATAGAGGTAACTTGGTATTCCCAAACACTGCTGGAGAGCTCATGCTAAAAAGAAAATATACAGCAGGAAAAGGAAGGATTTGTGAGACCAGCCATGTTTATGCAGTTTTTGTCCTGTGGATTAAACATGTTTTCCTGCTACATGTTTTGGAAACCTTGTATTTGGTTCTTAAACACTAGAGAAACAGAAGCTGCCAAAAATTTTACATACCATTTGCACATAGCTAAAAACTTGCACTTTTCCATCTGAGAGCAGCTCTCATCATATTTTTTGAAGCAGTGCAAGCATTTTTGATATAAGGCTAGACCTTACAGCCATTTAAAAATATAGATATTATCTAAAACATTTTCATTTTCATTAAGTTTTATTCATGTAGGAAATAAATAACCAGACTTTCAGTGTCTAGAAATCCATTGGCTTGTCCAGAATCTTTTATAAAGAGATTTTTCTGGTTGGCAACTCCCTTAGAAACTGTACTTTTACACTGTGCAAAATGAGATGCAATAAACCAAGCACTCAAGATAACATCTACCTACCTCAGCAGGACAGGGACAATAATAAATACAGCTTTTGTTATAATTGCAGGCTATTTTTCTTTGAAGGGCCTTCTTTGAGAGCACAAGATAAGTAGATTGTAAGAATAAGTAAAGATCACGAAAAAATCTTCCATTTTTAGAGCTCTTGTTCCTTTGTAAGAGTTAGAAAGCAAAAGTGAATAAAGAGAAACTGGAAGAATTTACATACAGCTCCTGTAACTTTGTGCCCTCTGGAAAAGTAGAGCCTATTCTAGCATCTTCCTCACAGATCCTAGGTGGTGCTAAGAAGATCACTGAGGCTGATTTCACTTTTCACCAGGGGTAAATAACTGTGCACTCTTCACAGCTGACCTATCTCTAGAAAGTCATCCACAGCTAGAGCATACTGTCAATTGATTTTGGGAACTCACTGTGAAGAGTTCCTGTGATTTGTAAGAGAGAAGATCAGACTGTTCTGGTTGGTGACTTTCAACGGCACAGCACGGCTCCTTAGAGGGCTTGGGCAATGTTATTAGCTGTGTTACTGTGCTCAGCCTCATGCAAGAGACACCTGAACTAATTCTCCCACCTGATGGGAACAGAAGTGAACTGTAGTCCTCAAAGCAGTCTTGCTGTCACAGGAGACTCAGCTTCACCCCTTCATCGTCAATATGGGCCACATGAAAAAATTTATTACTAAAAGTACAGTCTAGATACACTGGAAACTGTTCTGTGCTTGTCACTGGGGCTCATGGAATATCCTGAGTTGGAAGGGACCCACAATGATCATTACTTGACCTGTGTTAAAATCTTCTGGGCTTAGAACTTTTGGATGAGGCAGCTGAAAACAGATCTCTTATCTGGTAGCTAGGCAAGATTCAAAACACTGAGAATTAGTCTTTCTTAACTGTAATGTGTTCTGTTCAATAATGAGGAATCCATTTGCTCCTCAGAACTTGTACTGCTGCCTGCTCATCTCACTACCCTCAGCTGCAGCAGAAGCTTGTGAAGAAAGACAGCACCAATTCAAAAGCACCATTCAAAAGTTTGAAATGTGACAGTTCAAAAAACTAATTCAAAGTTCAACAATGCAGACAGATTCGTAACAGCACTCAGACTACATGAGGATGTACCAAGATGTTTAAACAGCACCATACACCTGTATGAACTATTTACTGTTGGAATATGTAGCAACAGCTTATGGAAACAGCTGGCTTCTAAGTTCAGTGAGGCCTATAAATGCAGCTCCTTCTAAGCTATATGTAAACTTGGGATGAGATTGGAAGAGATACAGGTAGACAGATCTAACTAATCTAACTACCCACTTCTCTTGACAGGTGGAGAAGTCCAATCCCATCAATCACTTCTCCTCCTGACACCACTCCACAAGCCTGTACAATACTCAGGAAGTTTACCCAGGGAGAAAGAAATAAAAATAGTTTTCTACATAACAAAATGAAATGACTCACAAAAGGGTTTAACAAGTTAAAAAAAAAAAAGAGCATCAGCTTAGCTTCTTGTGAAAATGCAGTCTAAGCTTCCATGTATCTCAGTTTTTCCTCAGTACAACAGAAATATTCATAACATTTTACCTCAGAGGAATTTGTTGGAAATGTATTCAAATACATGCCTCAGAAGCACTGAGAAAAGTATGATGCGCTGTACTGAGTACTGAAGCAGAGTCCATGAGGAAATTAATAATTCCACCTTCAGTGCATGTTCTTATAATTTGAAATAAATAAAATATAAGGCCAAATACTGAATGTAGAAGATAAAAGTGAAAAATTAAATAGCTGGTCATGAATGGTGAGCACCATTCATCCTGTATGCTAAACAACTCACTGGTCCTATTAAGCTAACAAACCAAGAAACAAAACCCAGATAAGACTATTTAATTAAAACTTATATTTAAACCCAATTGTGCTGTCTGTTTTTCTAAAGAAAATATGAAAAGACAACAGAAGATAAATTCTGCAAGTGGTACCAAATCTCACTGTAGAATGCTGAGAACACTACAGATGGTGATGCTCAAACTGGCCAGTCTAGATACTCCATGAGATGGGCTTAGCTGAAAACCATGCACTTCAGGACTCCCAAAATACAAAGCTAGGCACTGTGAAATGAGCAATATGTTCCAGGTATAGAGTCCAGTTGTAGAGATCTATAGTACAGAGGTAAGACAATGGAGTGGTAGACAATGAAATCAGATTGAGAATAGTGTCACATAAGCAACAGAACACCAGTCCCCAGTACAAGGCTGTAGCTAAGGGGCTAAACATGAGGTTTTGGTGTATTAACAAGAGAAATATGGCAAGGAGGTGGCACTGCAGAGGATGACACAGAGCAGGGAGATGACATTGCATAAGAACAATGTATTACTGACCTGGTGCTTCTCTGGCTCTGAAATTCAGCAATGAAGAGTAAATTTCTTGGGTACTCCATGCCAGCAAAAGACTTTTATGAGCTTTAGCCCTCTCACCTCTGCCAAAGAAACTGGTGCTCCCAGGTATAAGGCTCCTGTTTATCAGCTATGAGTGCCATGAGAAGACTGACTCAGACTGATTAGTTACTGTTGGTGTTTTGCTTGCTACATCAGCAAGGTTGAATTTGGGTAGCTGGTTGGCAAAACCTAAATTTAAACGCAGAGAAAAGCAGTTATTAGACTCAACAATATTCAGCAAGTGATGGTTAAAGTTTTTTGACGTGTGATCCCACCACAAGAAGGGTGTTAGAATGTGACAGACTCTACAGAAGGCAAATCAGCAGTGACAGATAATTCCAAAGTGTCCAGGCAAAGAGGTGGCTAGAGCATCTTCTCAATCCTCTCAGGTTCTTCCTCTGCAGGGTCTGGAAATATCTTTGTTTCTGGGTGTATATTTGTGATAATATATTGTTTGGACTTCCTCTTATTTTTTTCCTGGGCAATCTGACCGATATATCTTTATTTTTCCTGTTTACCAAAAACTAGAAGTCATTCATTTCTGCAAGTCTATGCTGACTTGAACAGGACTAAGAAACTCCTGTAGTACTTACATTTTGGGCATAAAAAGATAAAAATATTTCCCAGATTATAGAAATTGTACGAGGTGCAATTAAAAACAGATTATGTATTTTGATTCCAAATGGATCAACAAAGACAAATCAAGGACAATTTTCACCCCAGAGGGATGTATAACAAATAAACTATTCATTGAAAAAGGATGCTGAACTAGAGAAAAAGTGGTTGAACCAATTACAAAAAAAATAACTCTATATCAAATGCTATTTTATTTTGCCCCAGCAAAGGAAACATTGGCAAGTTCTAAAAACTCTTTACTGAACTAAGGTAGCTTAGTTGACCGAGAGAAAAAAAGGACAAATATATTAAATCCATTAAATCCTATATCAATACTATGCCAAAAATCATTATGCAGACAGGCAATTTTTTTTTTTTTTTTTTTTTTTTTTTTTTTTTTTTTTTTTTTTTTTTTTTTTTTTTCAGAAAACAAGCAGGCAGCATGTAGGAATGTTGAGATGGACTGAAATTCTCCCTCAGAAACACTGCAGCTATGGAGAAATTATCTGTCAAAGGAATAAGATGTATTTTGCCATTTAGAATTTGTGTGTTTCAGAAGAAAAGGAAACATTCAAACTGGACAATTTCATTCTTTGCATCAGTCCAAGCTTGATTGAACTGACAAAATCTTGTTTTGAGATGTGTGTTTGCATGTTGACCTACATGTTATTTTTCACTTTTTACAGCTCACATGCTTTTATTTGAAGTATTAAGCCCAGAGAAAAGTTCTAACAATTACTGTATCAGCTTAAAACTTCTTGCTCACTCTTAGTTTTTTCTTTCATGCGTAAAAGCACAAAGTTTTAAAAAGCTTTTTAAAACTAACAGCTTTTTGAACTCTTGAGGAACTCTGACAATCAGAGTAGTATTGTTTCCAGTAGTATTATTATGTAAAAAGACTAAGAAATAGTAAATCCAATATACATATACAGTAAAAGGGTCAGGCTCTAGATTGAGTACAGTGCTTAAATATCCCTATTAAAGAGCTTAATAGATGTCATCTGATCAGCAAAAATTCTTTAGAAGCTCTAGAGAAATCAGACTGAGTTGAATGATGCAGGTAGAGCAAGTGTCTGGACAAACTGAAGAAAAAAAAAGACACCATGTCTGACAAGGTGACAATATATAGAAGAACACTGCACAGAGAAAAGCACATACCCCAGCAAGCCAGACAATTTGCATTTTCAAACACACACACTAGTCTCCTTCTGGAAACAGAGTGAGCAGGACACCAAATCACTCATATTTTCATGGTCTGACATGGAAACTCTGCTGTCATCGCTGTGTAATTGTATGTGTCAAACATAACATATAAAAAAATACTTGTATTGCAATCAATCTGTTGTCAATTAAAAAATTAAATAAGACACTGTACACTGAGGCCCTTTTGTCTCCAAGCCTGATCTATACTCAGGACCCTCCTGAAGCCAGTAAGATAACTTGATGCTACAAACAGGATTTCACCAAACACATCTTATTTTCAAAGAACGTAGAGAAAGTCTTGTTTCCTTAAGCAATGAGAGACCTAGGAAATAACTTTACTTGGCAGTTTCAAAGATGCCTTTCAACCAATACAACTCTCTGCATCACTCCCAACTGTTCCCTTCTGGTCTGCAACCTCTGCTCAGACATGCACCAGTTGCTCCAGCAGCTGAACCCCTGTGGTGACATATTTGGAGAGCCCGCCTGGGAAGATGTGGGAATGAGCTGCCAGAGGACCAGGGCAAGGGATGCCATGGGCCAGGAAGTGGCCAGCAGTGAGAACCAGGCAGACTGGAGTGTGATGACTGATCTGATATGTCCCTTACACAGATCAAAAAAAACACCAGGCACTCAGAAAATGCTTTATTTTATGCTTATTTTAAATGCTTTGTCATTCAAATGATAATACTTTGGCCATTCAAATATTTACCTAGAATGGTAAGGTTTGGTTTCATGTCTTGCTCCTTTTCCATCTTTTAGAAAAAAGTCACCACCCACCAACCCATCAGTTTAAGCTAGATGAATTCACTTTCCATTTTGAACTAGGTCTCTCACTAAGAGAAAAAAAAAAAAAAAGAAAAACAGAGGAAAAAGGAAGAAGAATAGGCCTAGCAGAAAAAAGGTAAAATGAGTAAACCAAGGCCAGATTCTCATAGCTGGGACACCACAACTCAAACATCAACATAGGATGAGGAAACTCAGATTCTGATTCATGCTTACAGAACAATCTCTGTACATGATTGTGAAAGCAGAACTGGTAGATAAGATTCCTCACTCCCCACAAAGTAAGGATCCTAACTGCTGGACTACACAGCCTTTCCTACTCTCCTCCTTTCTGCACTTCCTACAGATCATTGGATAAAACACGCCTCTTGGCAGAATGGTTGTATTGCCTAATTCTGTCTTGATGGAAGGAAGATCTGCTCCAGTCTTTCAAAACTAATGCCAAGGTGTCTGTCTTAGGACAGCTTTTATTCTCCATACCTCAAAGCAGGTAAATTTGTGACATCTGGAGAGATGGAGGAGCTTTGAGACATATTCTTGTGCTTTGCATTTTCTCTGAATTTTAGCCCAGCATTCAGGATTTTCTAATTGTTTTTCTGAGCCTTCCAAACACCACAGTGCTGTTTGTGAATCTGGGTTCACAGAATCACAGAATGGGTAAGGTTGGAAGGGACCACAGTGGGTCACGTGGTCTAACTTCCCTGCTCAAGCAGGGTCAACCCAGAGCACAGGACTGCATCCAGATGGTTCTTGAATATCTCCAATGCAGGAGACTTCACAACATCTCTGAAAAATCTGTTCCAGTGCATTGCCACCCACACAGTAAAGCTCTTCCTCATAATCAGACGGAAATTCCTGTGCACCAATTCTTCCCATTGCCCCTTGTCCTACTGCTTGGCACCACCAAGAAGAGCCTGGCTTCATCCTCTTGACGCCCTCCCTTCAGATATTTGTGTTCACTGATGAGGTCCCTCCTCAGTAGCCTCTTCTCAAGGCTGAACAAGCCCAGCTCCCTCACTTTAGATTTTGTCCTTTGCCTTTCAGGAAACAATACCTTAAGTGTGAATAATGTCTAATACATTAGCATTTTAGGCCATATTTTAATTCTAATTCCTAGCATAGCCAAGAATAGCTTCTATTGTCTCCAGGTCTCTTATTACTTATTTATTTTGCATTCCCATGAGCTTTAGCAAGATCTGAAGACAATCTGTAGACAAAAGCCAGTCACATTTTTCTGATGTAATGGAGTACATTAGCCCTCCTCACCATGCAAAGGATTGAGAGGTTCATCAGTAGTAAAATGAAAGTAAAAACTAATAGAACTGAACAACCGATACACTCCAAATCATATCCATAATAAATTCTCCTCTCTGCAGATTCTGATGCCTTTTCCTAGCAAGTCCAAGTGAATTTACCAAAATATCTGAATGGACTATTCAGTGTATATACAGTATTCACTATGCAATATCTGTCTGAAGGTGAAGCAAAAGAATTCTCCTATTTTCTTTAAACCTTAGTTTGTAAAGAGCTAATGTTACCTTGATTAAATTTAGCTTTTCAAATGTTATCAAATCTCTCCTGCCTGAGATATGTTATCCTGCCAAAACAGTCTCCAGTATCAATAAACTGAGCTATAAACTCATCAGCAGTAGAATCATACCGATGACTGTATAAGTTAGGATAAGGTGATTGTCAAGCATTCACTCTGCAAGAGAATATAGAACTAATGGTGGAAATCTGCAACATTTTCTGCTTGCAAAACAGCTGTTCATATATTTATAAAAATATTTTCCATTTTCCCCTTCTTCCTTCTGTTTTAGCTCTAATGTCTTATTTGTAAGATACCTAGAGACGTCAAGAAAATTGTGGTTTTATTTCCACATAAGCATAACATAGAGGAGAATAATAAATCCAATTTAACTTAGTTAGCATATAAATTGAACTATTGCCTGTGTAATTCATCATTAGACCTTCATCTGTATCCATTCTTTCCTTCATGTGTTTATGAAATTAACCAGATTTACAACTACCAAAACTTTGAAAGCTCACAGTTTGCAAAGTGCCAACAAACTACAGCAGAAGAAGCTTTGCCAGCACAGAGACACAGGAACACTGACTGTGGAAAAACCAGAGACTCTGGTGTGTGGCACTACTGTTGCCTCCCTCTGTCAGAGGTAACATTCGACTCTGATGTGCTGAGCAGCCCCCAGGATGTCTGTGAAGCTGAGCCACTCCAGCTGCCCACCTGCTGAGACACTCCTAGGGGCTTTCCTGTGCCAAAAGGATATTTTCCAGCTGCATGAGAAAAGCAGACTGGCACAGCAAACAGTTCTGACCAGTTCTCACAATATCCCTTAAACTTCAGAGCATCCTAAACCTGATACCACTACTTTTTGCACATACAAATACTCCTTAAGCATATAAAAGCAAATTACATTGGTAGGCTACAAATTACTTTTTTTTTTCCTGGAAAAGAATGGACAAGGAGTATAAAAATGCTTTTTTTTTAAAAAAAAAAAAGGCATTAATGTTAATTTTGTTTAAATGAAAATAAATGCATTTTAACCTGGTTGACATTTAAGACTCAGAAACTGAAAAACTGCTGTCAAGACACATAAATTTATGAAATCAGAATCAAGTGAATTTCTATTTCTAAGCAGAACTAAATCAACCTGTTGTGACAGGTGTGAAATGACCACCTTAAGTGCATGCATTTAGTTCCTGCTAGATAGAACACTGATGTTAACATAAAAAAGAGAAATATTAATATGAAGGAAACTGGTAAAGCTAGAATGCTGGAAATATATTGAGGAGACAGTCAAATGAAATGTCAGTGGGAAATGAAAGTCTATGCAAAATTATTTGTACAGCAAAAGGAGAAGAAATCCTGGGGAGAAATAGCATTGACAGTAATTTATACACATGCAGGACTTGACATAATGAGAAAACCAGAGGAAGGAAATGCCTTTTAATGGTTAGCAATAAATACTGCCAAGAAGATCATCACAATCAAAGCAGATAAGAAAAGAGTAACACCTTACTACTGAGAGAGGAAGATCTCCTGCTGTTAACCTGTTACTTTTCCTCCCTCGACCACCAAGAAAACCTGCTGACAACCTGCTGCAATTATGTTTAACACTACTTCTTGAAACAGACGTCCTAGTCTCATTACAAAAAGCTCCTGTTCACATTCCTCATCAGAAAAACACCAGCCAGGAAGGCCCAGATTGGCCAGTAAATATTCCAGCCATGAGAAAAGTCCTTAGATATTTGTTACCATGCATTATGTAAAGACTCTGAACTAGAGACAAACAAAAAGAAATCACAAAATATATTCTAATTAAGAGACAACATTAAGATAAGTGTTTGGTTTTAAGGTGTAATGATCAAAGACAAAATCACTTGCTTACAATTACAGGAACAGAAGTCAGAGAATCAGGTAAATTTCCTAGATCACCGGTAATTAAAAGTAGCTTGATTAGAAAAGAAAATGGATACAATATGTGCTTTATAGTAGCACAGCACAAATTTCAGTAGTTCATATTATGCTCCCTAAGGAAAATAAATCCAATTGGAAAATTCAGTCTTGGCAAGATTTAGTCCAAAAAGCTTTTCTGTTTCTAAATTGTATAGTTCACAATTAGACAAATACTAGTTTAATGACATTTTTTCTCTGATGTTTTGCAGTATAAAGGCAGACATCATTAGTTATCTTTAGAGGGGATATGAATACAGTGCACAATAAAATGGTCAATAGACAATTTCATTAATTAGACCCTTTTCTATTTAATGAGTGCTTGATAATAAGAATAGCTCTGTGACCTTCTGATTCTAAGGAAAATAAAGGACTCCACTTTGAAAGTTTTTAATTTTGGCAAATTATCTGTTGTGCAATTTCAATCAGGATGTTTGTGTACCACTGGAAGGCAGATACTAACAATAAAGATGAGAAAACACAGGCAGCAGTGTGACCTCCTATTAACTCTCACTAGTTGTGACAGCTTTTGCTATGATGAAAAATGTAATAGGATATAAAGATAATACTGGATTTCTTGTTTTGATTTTACATTCTTTACTTGTTCAGTGAAGCACAATAAAGACAAGAAGATGCAAAATGACTGACATGGAGAGTTCAAATTTATCTAGTTCTTTCAAAGTCCTGATTTCTCTCAAATATCTAAATGTAGGGAAAGCAGAGAAGGAAAATTAGACAATGTTGTTTCTTTGCCAAGAGCCAGTCCCTAGGTCAGAAAATTCTCCCTTAAAAGGCAGTATATGATGCAATAAGAAAAGTAATTTCTAAAGGTACTTTCAGGGATTCAGGTTGAGTTTTGTAATACTCACTGTGTGAACAGAAATCACACTAATAAAGCCCAATAATGTACATTGGAAAACAGGAAAGAAAAACACAGAACTCCATTTTTTAAAAAGCCAAAATACTGCTGTTTCTGTGACCCAAGGGATATGCAAACTGCACCTCTTATCACACCCCCATGGCCACAGCTCTAATCCACAGGAGAGATTAAAAGTGGCCGATTTTTATGAGAAGGAGTATAAAAAGCAAGGGTGGACCCTCCTGTGAAAGAGAGGAAATTAAAGGCAGTGGGTTTTTTCTGAACCAGCCCTGAGGAAAAAAACCTCATACAATTGATTCTCTGATGCTTTACCACTACACATGAGGTTGAGTAAGGACAGGAGTAGAAGAGGTTAGAGCCAGCTCTGTAGTACATTTGGTAAGCCTGTTCAGGACTCAGTATGCTCCTGCTGTAAACCAATGGCTTCCCAGACAGCTTTCCATGTCAAATTTTACACATTACCTGACACCTGTTCTTCTCTGGATCGTGTGCTGCTGCCTCTTGTGACATTTCAGGCACACAGTGATCATACTGCCCATTGCCAAGTTAATTCAATTAACTAAAGCAGCAGCAAACTCATTTTCCCTAAGGAAAAGGAAACACTCTCCCACTGAGACAGCAAACTGAACTGGTTCAGAGAAGAGTGGGGTTGTCCCTTTCAGCAGCAAGGAACCATTAGGTCAGCTCAGCTGTACATACCTTCAGCTAGCAGTGAACTCAGCAGCAATGCCCCTTGCAGAGAAGGCATTTTCAAGGGCCTTTTCATTCATCTTAAAGAACCTTTACACAGAGAAATAGAGAAAAAGCAGTAAATCAAACTTAGCACAAATAGCTTCCAGAAGCTCTAACCAATACACAGTTACAAAGGCAATCTTTGCTGCTGCTGACCCAGACAAATGACAACTTGCAGCTCAAGCACTTGTTCTAGGCCTGTAAAAAAGGAAAATGCGCTGATACTACTTTGCATTTAGTTCAGAACAACACTCCAGAATCTTGGTGGACCACAGCTACTGAAAAAAGGACTAAAAAGTAGCTTACATGGTTAAGCTTCCTCTTTGCAATCAACAAAGTCACCAGACACAGCAAGTGTCTCCACATCTCCATTTATAGTAAGCTCTGCAGCAACAGAGTGACACAGGTGTGTCCTATGTATGAAGCTCTAGATACTTTTAAGTAAAATTCCTCAAAACAGGTCAGGTTCAAACCCGGAGAAATTATATGTATAAAACAAAATGCTAATTTTTCCTCAAAGCTCTCCTTGAAGATAATAATGCTAAAATTTCTTAGATAAAATCACATCAATAAAAATGTTTAAAGTACAGATATTCAATGTCATTGCTATGTAAAAATCTTATTACCAAGAAAGATTTTTCAAGAGAAATGTGAAAGAAACCTCAAGGTATAGCGATATAAATGTTATTATCAAAATCAATTTATAGCTCAGAGAAATACAAAGAAGCACATATTACCAAGTAGTACACAGGAACAGAATTTGAACACTTGCAGGAATTTAGAGGAAAAAAAAGGGAAAAAAAAAAAAGAAAGAAGCAATACATAGATGTAGAGTTTGAAGATAAAAAAACATCTTTTCAAGTAACTCATCTGGATCAGTTAAAGCCCAGCCCCCAAAATGTTCACAGTTTCACATACATCAATGGGGCAGCATTTCCTTCTGCAGCAACAACAAAGCACATGAAATTGGCCACATGTAGCAAAATAACCACATGTAGCACCAGTCACACTGGTGCCATGTGCCTGCATGTATCTATTCCATGAAACCACTTGTTTTGATTCCTGTTAATGCCAGCACTTACACATGTACCCAGAGCTTATCAAATGCTAAAATGTTCTCTTCAACTCAAAGCTGGAATCACTTTCCTGTCATCCTGTTAAGGTCATTACAGAGAATTAAAGAGGGTTTCAGCACAAAATACATATATATACATACACACAAACATTTCATTTATTTAAAAACTCCACAAATCTTACTGAAGTAACACCCTATGGGTACCCAAAGTCATATACACATGCAGCCAAGTGGAGAAAGCACAAACTCAAACCAGCAGACAAGGGAGTGGAATCACCTAAAATTGCTGCTATAAAAATCATCCTGCCATTGCTCTTCTTAAAAGTCATGCTCTGAGTGGCCTATAACAGCTGCAGAGAGGTAATCAAATTGTTCAGTCTAAAATAAGTTGGTCCTGTACAGTGAGAAACTCTTTTTATGAAAAGGTGTATGTGGGAATGGTACATAAAATCCAGAATGGCCCTGGAAAGTCCAAGCAGAGTTACACCTTGTCATGGGGAAAGTGGCCCAGGCAGCAGGGACTTTAGATCCTGCAGTATTTCAGTGCAGCTCCTCTATTCCTCCTCATGCAGCACTGTCCCTGCCAAGGGCAGAGTGAGTCATGGACAAAAGACACCCACTTGAAGGGCAAGATGAAAGTTTGGCCAGTGGATAAGGACAAACACATGCTGGAGCATTTCACGCCCTTTTTTGTAGTTGGCTGCTGTTGAAACACCTTCCAAATCTGGAATTTCGAAGTGCTCCCAGATTCCTCTCCCACACTAAGCTAACACATCCCCCAGCTATGCTTTCCTTTGGCTGAAAAATCTATCCTGTACTAACTTACCAGTCTTTAACCATGTGACAACAGAATTGCTTTTTCTCCTCAGATATGATCAATTTCACAAATTGTTGGATGCTTTTATCTACAGGGGTTTACCCTACCATTGCATAGAAGTATGGAGACAGTAAGGAAAGGTATTGCAAGTAAAGGTGGCAATCCCAGGGTGAGACAGGATGAAGAACATCTGGATTCCATCGTTGCATTTGAATGGACCAGATAGGGAGGTCACCTATACTGAGTTTTTCCCAGTAGTCAGTCACAGCACATTATTTTATGGATGTTCAGCTTGAGGCATTAAAATGTGATTAACTGCTTAATACCCCAAAGTGTGAACTGAATAAAATTAGGGTAAGAAATTAAAAGTGTTGGATATCCAATCTGGCCTTCAGGTGCTCTGTGTCCCCGTTGTGGTTTTGTGTGTGCAAGCATAGATGAGAGCCTTTGTTTGATTCCAGCTTCACCACTTAAAGAGCTGTGAAGTTTCTAGGACATAGGGTCTTGACAACCTCTAGTTACCAGAGGAAAGCCATCCCACTGCCCCAATCACTTATATGATGGGAAATAAGAAAAAGTGCTTTAGGGAGCTGATCCTGATTGCTATTGAGTTCTTAGCTGCTGTTTTTCAGATCTAGTCTTTCTTCACACTATGCCTCTGGGCAACAGCAGACTCTCTTGCCAGTCATACACAATCACTGCCTTCTCCCACAGTCCCCAGCACTTCAAAGCAGCATCCTGGAACAAAAGATTAGTATGGAAAGATACATATATTTTTACATTACACCAATGCTTTAAAACATTCCAAACAGTTCTCCTGAAGTTCCTTTTCAGGTGCTGATTGAATATTCATTATGACAAATATATTCATTGTGGTTTTAGTTGTAGTATGTTCCTCTATGTTTTAAATTTTTTTTAATAAATCCACTTACACTATACTAGAGATAATTCACATAATTTCCCTTTTCCCAAATTTATGAGAAGTGTTACTGTGAAACACAAGCTCATTGAGCAGTCCCTGACCCTGATCCTTCCACACAGCTGCTAACTTAATATCAGAAACAATAACATAGATATGCTGCTGCCAGAGTCCAGATAAGGCAATGTTTTCCTGATCCTCAAAGTCATGGTTTGATTGATAAGCTGATAGATTTCAAAGATTTTTTTTTCTTCATGCTGACTTGAAAAAATATTTGACACAAAAAACTGAATAGACAACATGTCCTTATCTTCCTGGATGTTTTTTACACAATCTCCAAAATTCTGATCTAAGGTTCTATTCAAATACCAGAGGTGTTACAGATACAGTGGCACATGCTGCTGAATTACACTTCACAAATGTTTTCTTTGTTGATCTTCATAACCACTTGACTTTTGGCTCCAAATGCCTCAGGATTAGTCAGGCTGTGTTAAGTAATTGCAGATATGGAGACAACTGACTTTCTACTAAGATAGGAAGGTCCTGTGATTATGGTGTAGGAATGTGATCAGGAAATGTGCTTCAACAGGCAACAGTGCTATAGATTTTCAGTCAATTTTCAGTCTAAGCTCTTGAAAGATAAGCTCAGAAAGCTGCTTAAAGATAGGTACTTGCTTTAGCATTTCCTTCATGTCAGTTCCCCTCTTCTGTTAAATGGAGGCAACATCATTTCACTACAGAGACTTACAAAGGCAGATTTCAAGGCTAGTTCTTTTCATAAAGTCATTATGTTTCTTTAGCTAACCTGAGGGTATATGTGTTAACTCCATGCCCTTTAAGACTGCTGCACCTTGTATTCAGAAAACTATTGCTGTACTGATAATTGGATTGTAACAAATGTGGTCCCATAATTTCTTCATAAACAAAGCATATGGTCTCCATTTCCACAAGGAACACATGTCTTCAGACTATCAGGCCATTGTCTTTGAAAAGCTATAAGTAAATAAGGCTTGCTTGTTCTTCTTATCCTATCTCAGAACACCCTCTAAAGTTTTCAAAATTCTAATATTCTGTTAGACTCTCAAGAAGAATTTTAGAACTGAAAGGCTTGGATGTGATATGTTCTTACAGCAGGTATGAATCTGGACTGCATTTCATCTACCACCTTTGCCACAGCTACAAATATGAGTTCCCATACACAGATATGCAGAGTTTATAGATATGTCAGATATATGTGTCTGAATAATGCACAAACACGAACCATGTAATAATCCCGAATTGTCCCAGTGGGTGAGAAGCAAGGAAGTAGCTTTTTTCAGATTTTGGCATCAGCTGGAATTGTGAGGAAAATCTGTGACAGTGCAGATGATTCTGAGTCCATTCCTTTCCAGCATGCATACAAATTGTGAGCTGAGGAGCTCTTCAGCTACTAAAATATGACCAAGTAGCACATCACAGTTTTAATGTAACATTTCCCCCAGCAACATAATTTAAAGATAAGCACTCAGAAATGTACATCCCAATTCTTTCTTCTCTTTATACAGGAACATTATAAACCAGCAGTTTCTGTAACAGATTTGTATCTGAGCTATGTATACCTATGTATATCTAATTTTACTCCTTCTATTTGTTATGATGTCTATTAGTCCAAAGCAAGGGAATATGAAAGAAGGACCTGAGACATTAATCTCAATGCTCCAAATCACAGGCATGACATTGATTTTTAGTACTTAGAGGCTATGGAGAACCTGTTTCATCTCCATAACACTGTCCACCACCCAAAAACAAACATAAAATTTATATTAATGACAAATAGATACTTGCTACAGGAATATGCTAGGAAAAATCATGGTAATTTTGTATTTCCCACCTCTGCAGCAGAGAATAATGATGTCAATCTAGGCACTACTCATGCAGTCCTATAGATGACTGAGAGGAAGAATTTCCTATCCTTTTTCTTCTAGTCAGATCCTTATGTTTTCATAAGCCTCTACAGACATGGAAAACTATGGTCCAAATATGAAGTTAACCAAGGAAAACTCTACCAACCCATAATAAAATCAATTTTGCCTTATAAAAGGATTTGCTTTGCAGTCACACTCCATTCTTACTGCCTAAGGTTTACACAGCAAAGTATCCATGTAAAGCTGCTGTAAAGGAGGAGGCTGGATGCTCGTCCTTGTTCCACCTTGCTTCTCCTTCACTGTTCAAAAATCACACCCCTTAGATGTCACGCATCTTTTTTTCAGTATTTGGTCACACTTACTGGGTATTTCAGTACTACTCATAAGAAATTCACCTGCAGGATTGGGACTCTCATTTTTCTTCCTACAGTTTTGTGTACAAAAGACTAAAAGAAATCTAAACCATTTCCCAGACTCTGACTGGCAATCACCTCTGAGGTCAAACAATAACTGTTGAGACAACACAAAGCACATCTCTGCACATGAATTTAGTCTGAGCTAAAGATGATCTTTAGATCAAACCGCAATTGCTGAGAGAACCAGTTATGTATAACATCATTATCCATAATTAATGCTCTGAACAGTAACATCAGCTTTACTTCATCTTTAAGATCCCTTCTGACACAAACCATTCAAAGATTCAGTGATCATCTAAGGGAATCTCACTGTATAGCCCAATTCTACAGTGATGTGACAAAGCTTGTCACTGTCAGCTCTACTTCAAATGGAGAAGCAAACTTTGCTGAAACTCTAATTGTTTTTTGATCTGAGAACTTTCCAATTTTGTCTACTGTGGAAATATGGATCAATCTGGACATTTAAAAGAAAGGAGAGATATTGGTGCATCATAAAATTACCTTATATCTGACAACCCAACTCAGATATTACAACTTATATTAAAAAATAGTTTATCATGGAAAATGATGTGTCACCATTGATGTATAACAACCAAATGATGAAATGCTTGAACTCAAGTCTCAAGGGAATGCTGGCTTGCCATGGGTTCTAGATAACACAGCTGCTTCACCTCTGTCTCTTAACTTCATTTTTTATATTCCAAGCTAGCAAAAAAAGCAAAATTCTTTCATTTTACTGTTCCACTGATACTGTTGGGCTATCCCATAATCCAAATCCAGTAGCTTTAGATCCAGCAGTGTGTACAATCACTATAAGGAAAATTTTATTTTATCATAACATTTTAAGACAAACAAAGTGATGTGCTGTAAATTGAAAAAGAGAAACCTCACAATTGCCATGTACAGAAAGGATTATTCTCCCTTGCGGATATGGAATTCCTGAATCTCTGATGAGTGGTGAGGGATTAAATTACACCATTTTCCAAAAAATCCCATCTTAAGTAATGGTTTCCCTGTGTAACAGAGAAAATACATCACCTGAAAGGGTAATAATTTCTCTATTTAAGTGGTTTTCTCTATACCACTTCAAGTAAAAGTTAAATATTGGAGTATAAGATAAACTATATCAGTCAAATAAATACATATTAATATATATTATGTAATACATACACACACTGGAATGTATATACACTAAGAAGTGAAGAGCATCTTCTCTGTTTTAAGATGTTACAGCATGATTTTCTATCCAAAAAAAAAACCCAGCAAAGCAAAAACCAAAACAAAAACCAACCCAAAAAACCACCAAAAAAACCCACACACAAAAACCTCAGTACCATTAATTAATTTTAGGTTGTTAGGAGGGCTTAGTACTAAAAGGGAAAGAAAATGCCTTATTAAAAATTTACTGATTTTTATTTTTATTTTATTTATCAGTACAAATGTGGCCATCTTGATGAATCAATATATACAGAATATTACAATAACACTTATATGACTGCACAGAAATCAGAATTGGGATGAATAAAAATGGACCAAAATTACTCAAGTAACGATTGGAGCTGTGAATGTTGCATTGAAATTAAAAAGACATCTCAAACAAACAAAAAGAAAAAAAGTCTATTGTTAGTATATTATATATAGGATATAGGGAATCATTGTGGCACAGCTCACTTGAGAAAATAACCCCAGAATGCAGCTAGATTCCCAAGCCAATGGCAGTGGGTGAGTTTTTTTAACCTAACCACAACTCAAAGTAACTAAATGTTCCTCTTATCTCACTTTGAAAATACAGTTAAACAAGGAAACAAAAAATTGTCTCAAGAATTAGTGTTTGCCTTCTCTTATATTCTAGAAACTTCAGATAAAATTGCAATTTCAAGACTTGCATAAGAATAGTCTACAGAGCAGTACCAAACCAATCCTGTTACCATCTCTCTTTAGTATTGTCATTCCAAGAATGATTTGCAATATTCTGATGATACTCATTGAATTTTTTCTGTCTTCCAAAATACATCCTCTTTTTCCCACAGTTGTTTGGAGTTATCCATTCACAGGGAACATAAATTGAGAAGCAATAAAGGGAACCAAGTAAACAAGCCAAACTCCACTTTCTTAAATCCAGCAAATAGTACACTCCAGCATTATCCAGTTAAATTCCCTCACTGAAAAATAAAAACTATTATCTGGTGTTGCCCATATAAATTAATTTTTAAATTGCTGATTTAGAGATACCAGTTTGAACACACTGAAATATTTATGGGCCCATTACAAAGCAAATTAATTACTTGGAGTTCTTTCACTAGCAATAGGAGACCTTTTATATCCATTGCACACTCAGATGCTGTCTTTTCTTATCTCTTTCACTCTTTTCATTTTTTACATCTTCTTTTCAGATTCTTTGTACATTCTGTCTAATCATTGGGGTATTAAAACATTTCCTGGTCATAAACAACTTTGTAAGTGGAGCTACTCACTTGTAGGGCAGAATCTAAAGATTCAAATGAGCCAGAAACACTCTTGGAAATCATATGAGAGTCTTCAGTTAACAAAAGAATAAGGTGGTATTTATTAACATATGTCCTCCTACAAGCCTCTTTTCTGGAACAGTCACAAAAGATATGCTAAGGAAGCCCTAAATGATGGATGCCCTGCAGGGACTAAGGGAACAGTTTCCATCGCTGTGTTCTTACACTGTTTTTCAATGCTACACTGAACTGAACTTTCCTATCACAGTTTTGACCTTCCTCTGTGGAAGGATGTACATTTCTGTCAAGTGCTACGAAAGAACATGGTCACCAAAGAGATCATTCATGTAATTTTGCCACAGCTGAATATGAATTTCTATTTCCAAAAGTGAAAAGATAGAGCTGCATAACAATTTTCTGTACACTCAGTATAAATACTTGGAACTCATTGTCTCTCACATAGGGTAGAAAGGAAAAAATGTGAAAGGATAAAAGGTTGGCTTTTCACAATACAAGTAACCAAAAAGCACAGTATTAGGATGCAGAGAGGAGTCTAAACCAGCAAGAAATTAGAGCTGCTGGTTGCAGCTCAGGCACCAAGAAGTTTAAAAAACAAAACAAAACAAAACAAAACAAAACCAACAAAGAAGAAACAACAAAAAGAACAAAACAGTATTTATTCACATGAAAAGACTACTGGACCACCCTTTCTGCCCATTCTTCTGTATCAATTCTAATACCAGGAATTTGATTAGACCCTCAATTCTGAAAGCTCTCTACGTATACAGAGCCTCCATGTGTATCACAACATGGTTTGAAGAATGAGACTTGAGACAGCCTTGTCTATAAAACAACCCACTTCAGAGCTGCCAAGTGGAATTCCCTGGTTACTCAGGTTTTTCACTAACAGGATGTTGCTCAGATGCTGCTAAACAGTAATGTTGCAATTCATCAATTAAAAGGAGTTGATGCCGTCAGCCTGAGTGTTATTTTGTTATTTGGAGAAGCCTGAGCAGCCTCTCTGCCCCAGTCGATTACAGAAAATGAAGCTTTTGCCACCACATTGACTCTCCAATTCCAGCATTTCAGTCTTAAGTGAATATTGAGTCATATCTCAGGAGCTGTAAGAAAGAGCCAAGCAGATGTGCTCAGCCAGCCTTGTCAGCTTTTCCCTTGTGCAAATCCAAATGTATCAAAGTTTGATTAGCACTGCAGAGAAAAAAGACCATCTGCTAACAACCAAATGTATGTCTCTCTGTAGAAAAGGGGCAAAGAGCTGTTAGATACCTGCAGTGCTGAAATGCAAAGGAAACAAGAAACTGTCATTTCTCTCAAACAAATGTGTGCCCAAAATATGGACTGTGCAACCAACACTGAAAAGGTAAAATCACACAAGCAGAGCACTTTTTATTACAGCCCATTTTTGCTTTATGCCAAAACACAGCAAGTACTGCTGTTGCATCCAGTTGTCTAATCAGATTAAGGAAATCCATTATTCACTGGATAAATTATCATGATTATTTTTTTAGTTAATCCTAAACAATTTAGATTAAATTCCTAAGCCTGTGTCTGCTTAAATTCCTGCTGAAAGACTTTTGGAACACTCTTTTTAGCCATATGCTTAAATGGATAATATAAGGTCACATTCAGCAGAATTCGTCAATGAAAGGTATAAAATCTTTTCACAACTCTTTATGTTTTTGAAATATTGGTGTGGGTTGAACAGGAAAAAAAAAAGGTCTTCACATCAATTCTGTTTCTGCTTATCCACCACCTACTGCTCCATAAAGATTGTTAGGAAAACAGAGAATTTGGAGTGATATTTCCTTCATGCCTGCAATATCTATTACTTCATGAAATAAATGACCCTGCAAAAATGTCATTTTATGTATTTTAAAACAAGTTTTAATTTAGGCCTCTTGTCACAGTACAGAGCAATATCATAATTAATGATCTGAAACTGGTAGCTAAGATGTCATTACACATGGGAATGTCACATTGAATCAAGTTAAACTAGCCACTAAAAAAATTCAGCACTGCAATATTAGTTTTTATACGCACAGTATATCAAATAAATCTTTGACAAGCCACAAAAAATGGTATGGATTAAATATGATATGGGATGAGCAGATTTGGTACATAGCTGGCCTGGAATCTCAAAGTGCCAGCAAATCAAGGCCTGTGGGTAAGTCAGGCTATTTATTTGCCAAGCTGACCTACTTCTATTACCCTTATCATTCTTCTGAATACCATTTACAAGTCTTTCTGTCACAGCAAAGGACAATGTTAATTCATCAGAGCTCTCGTGTAGTTCCTAAAAAGGCTGCATGCCTCCTGAAACTGCTTTTACTAGGATTTCTAGGAAGTGCTCTGAGCTGCTCAAAACACCCTTTTCCAGTTACCAGCAAGCTTTTTTTAGATCAAATTAGCATTATTATACCGAAAAATCAGGTGTAAAATCAAATTAGCACTTGTGCCAGATTTAAAAATCCTTTCAGATGTTATTTTTCATTACAGAAATACACTTGGTAGCAGCACAAGTTACTCCTCATCTAAATATTCACAAACAATTTTTTAAGATGCCATAACATAATTGAATCTGCCTGATATTCTGGAAGTATGGAATCTGCTGGAACTAGTTAGGAGCCACAAAGGCCATTCCCCTTGTGGATGTGTCCTTGGGGTTCCTATGGGCAGGTAGAGGTGTTGGGGCATACCCACCCAACACAATTCCCAGCCCTAAGGACAGAAGTGGAATTTACGATAGGAATCTGAGCTGTTGCTTTTGTAAAAGTAATTTGTGGCTTACCTTTATCCCATTGTATTCAGTACATCTTCCCTGAAACAGCACACATTATTCACTGACTGACAGGAACAGAACACAGTCATTAAAAAACAAACTACAAAACCTGCAAGTTAACTTATTGTATATGCATCAGCTTATGGCAGCAGACAATTACCTATCTGCTACTAGCATGTTCTGAGATATAGCTGTTCTTATAGCAACAAATGGGCACATATAGGAGCTATAGCAGCTCTTGTACATATTGGTGGCTTTTTGTTCCACTTTGTAGATGAATAATTTTCCCTTTAATAATCCTCCTTTATCAATCTTTTTTTGTTTAAACTTTATTTGTATGTTTGAATCAAAATTTCCCCCTGAAGTTTCTCTAGCCACTCATGCTTATGCAATCAGACACTGCAGCTACTGGAAGGCCTGACTGCTACCTGGGGATGTAACCAGGCTCATTTTGAACTTTTGTTCAGACAAAAACTTCAGCAAGGATTCAATCTCATGGGCTTCCTCCTGACTCTCCACTCATATATCCAAACATTTCCACAGGCTTATATTTAGAAGCCCACACTGTTCCCACTGCAATCATCAGCTGCTTTAACCAGAAAGGGCTGTTGGCTGTAAAGCTTGGCATACAGCAGTCACTTCTCCACTCTTTTATAGATTCACCTTTAGGCAGAATAAATATTTAACGAGGATGTTTTGGGAGCATCCCTATGGAGAGTGCTTTCCCTGCCTCTCTCCTCTCCAACAGACATTTCACTTTTTACTCATGTAACCTTGACTGTCTGCATGTTACACTCATCACTTCTCATGAGCTCTTTGGTACAAAGAGACAGGACTTATGGCTCAGGGAACATCTGAGAGTCCCTCTGCTCCATATCACTTTTTGCTGCCTTGATACACAGTTCAGCTCCTGAGTTTGTGATCACGGCTTTGTGTGGAATATTTGTGTTAAAAGTCTCATCAATGAAATGCACAACAGTGCTAAGTGATGGTATGCAAGTAACTGTACAAATAGTTGGTTTTTATTCTGTTTAAAAAGTATGTTTTCAGCAGTAACTGTATTTTGGTTTACACGTTGTCCCATTTTGTATTGATCATAAGGGTTTCAACACTGCTCATGCAGTCCTGTAGATGACTGAGAAGGGAGGAGAAAAGAGAATTTCCTTGCCTTTTTCTTCTAGTTATGTCTTAATGTTTTCATAGCTTTATAGACATCACTGCTATAAAAGGTAAGGTAAGAGCAGTTGTATGCATACTTGAAAAAAGCATTTCATGCTGTGCATCCTGTCTCAGGTCACCAGTTATCTAACTTGTACTCATTCATACTCCAGGGGTCTTTTCTTTTATTCTTTGTTTCTGTAGGAAAGAGCAGTTAAAATCAGCTTTTCTCTGATTTTAGCATACTGGCACCAAAGGAGAGGTGTAAAGAAAGGCAAAGGGATGGGATACAACAGCACATCACCACTAATATCATCTCTAGGGAAGACTTGGTGGAGTACAGTTGCTGTGCTTTTATCTCTATGAATACAGGAAATGTACATTTGTAGGAAAAGGATATATCCAAAGTGTAAGGCATAGCCCTGTGTTCACAGATAGGATGCCAACCTCGTTGATGTTCCCCTTCATATCCCACAGTCCTTATTCCTTAAGGATATAAGGAGAGGATGAAACCATTACTTCTTTCTGGATTACCTCCTCTCTAACCTTTTAATAAGGTAGGTCTGGGAGGAGGATTGGGGAGGGTTGGCAAGAGAAATATGTCTTGATTTGCACTATAATGGCTTTCACTCCTTAAAGTAATGCTGGACAGATATTGGACAGGTAGGTTTTTAATGTAGTTATTAACTCTGTACCAAAAATATCTCACTATGGGGCAGGAAAATGCAGAAAACAGAAAACCTCACTGCTCACAGAAGTAAACATGTCACAGAGGGTCTAAAAAATCATAAAAGTTTCTAGGGCATGCAAGGGATAACAGATCATAAGAGTGTGCCATGCATTATGCAGCATGCCTTCTCCTCAAGTACCACAGAACTGTCTGATCTATCAAAGAGCATTTGGTTCAAGTGACTAGATGGGAGTGAGGCAGGTCACCTTGCCAGTCTGAAGGCGTTTATGGAAAAAAACTGTGTCTTGGGGTGATTCTGCAACAATCCTGGACTCCCCATCGCCTGCTGGAAGTTTTTTGTACCTTTGCTTGCTTGGCTGGCAGGAGAGAGAGAGAGAGAGAGAGAGAGAGAGAGAGACAGTGTTTTCGGGTTGTTTCCTCCTGGATTTGTGTCCAAACCAGCACACACTGGAAGCACAATTTTGAAGGTGGGAGAGGAAAAGGAAGTGAACATATTCCCTTTGAAATTCAATCTTATTCAACTCAAATACCCAAGAGAAATAGATGTCAGCTCTGTGCCAACCACTGCAAACTGGAAAAGCCCAGACCAAATTATTCTCTTTGTGTGCTGAGATGCAGAAGCTAGGAGGAAATATTTAATAGTTAAAAATAAGGATTAAAATAATATTGCATCAAAATACTAACTCTTTCAAAGGGCAGCTGCTGGCCAAAAAGGGCAAGTTTGAATAACACCCTACAAAAAAACCCAGCCAAACAAACAAACCAAAAAAATAAAAAAAAAACATCAAACACAGCAAATCATGCTGCCATGGTAGTATCCAGACAGACTGAGTAACAAGATCTGTGCTTTGCAGAGCCTCCAGTGTCAGCTGAGAGTTACACATCCAGGATAAGGAAATCGAACAAGGACATGTGAGGATACACATTTTCAATAAGTGCCATTTCAAGAAACAGAAGCCCAAAATATTGGTTTGCTGCTGCTGAATGGAAGTCCTTCTCTGCCCCCTCCTCTCAATAATTTTTGCCTCACATCCTTACAAATACCCCTCCTGCATCAAATTCTCTTCTGCCAGAATCAGAAAGGCTGTAAGGGACTTCTGGAGGTCATCTGGTCCAACTCGTAAATCTGTCTCCCCTCCTTCCTCCAAGCTAATTTGGCATATGGCAATACCTAAAAACTACTTAAAAAATCCCAGAAGTGCTTTTTACCATCTTAATGAATCATACCACATCCCAAAAGGAATCTCTGAGATCAGATCTAGTGTAAAGGTAGGACTCCAAAACTGGGAGAGGAGAAATACAAGCAAGATTCCTCTTTCTGAAGGCAGCAAGGCATTACTTGAGTTTAACCACACACACAGTCATCCACTCCTCTCTGATCCACCCCTTGTGGAAGATTGCTAATGATGCCGTTTGGTTTTTGCCTTTTTTTCAATTTTCTTCGTATTCTTCACACATATATTTGTAGCTTTGTAGCCCACTGTATTAGTGACTCGTTTTCATAGTACTTTTCCATGGCCTTTCCCTAGGCAGAAAGACAAAACAAATTCCAGAGCTCCGAGCCCCAGGAGGTACAAGGTCCTCATGCTGTCTTGGTTCTTCCTGGGAACCAAGGCCGGGAACAACTCTTTGAGATACATTTTCATGGACAAAGTACAGCTAGTGCTGAGGAGGGGCTCCAGAGAAGGGGCTTGACCTGGGGGGGAACTGCATCACCACTAGTCATCCTAATTGGTGCTTTTTGTCAATTATGCTAATTTCCTAAAACTTATAAAAATGTTCTCACCCCTTTTGTGGACATCTTTCCATATCTGCCTCTGAAGGCCTTCAAATAAAAATCTGCTCTTATATTACCTCCTTACTAAAATTACCTCAAGTTTCATTCTCAGCTTGGGAAAAAGGCAATATTATTTTTAATTTTGTATTTTTCTTTTGTTTCTAATAAACTAGCTGAGTAGGGTCAGGGAGTTAGTGCATTGTATGTCTCTCTGAAAATGTGCTGTCAGGGCTATTTCTATTTTGCTCTGGCTTAGGAACTCTTCTCTAGCAAGGGAAACAGACATGTTTACTGAGGCTGCCAAGATGACTGCAAATGAGAGATTAAAGATCCATGAGATTTGTCACCCTAAATCTCATAGGTATAGTTCAAAAACCCTGTTGTATGACTCTTGAGGTTATTTCCCTCTAGCACATGTTTCTATATCTAAGCCCGCTGCTCTTTGAATGACCTCACTAGAAGCACTTGAAGGGATTTGCTCTGGTGCTACACTTCTGATACAGCCAGACCCTGAGGGATTGTGCTGGGAGCCAAGCCAAAGTAGGTGCTACAAGCTGCAGTCTGCACGACTCTGCTGTGAGCATTTCTTCCTGCTCCTTCCTTTGCTTTAAAGATGGGGGGGGTGTCTGGTGGCTCGTTGCTGTTGTTGTTGTTTTAATCAATATCCACTATCATCTTACTTTTTCCATAATAAAAATTTATTCTAAAGGAAGTGGAATTTTAGGCAAATAAATTTAATTCTGTCTTGCCCTTGATTCAATATTTATTTTCCCCTTCTTTTAAGGGCATCACACTGGGCTCTCAATTCCATTTTCAAGCCAATCTCAGACAAGTACCAGTTCTTACCCTTTTCCAGACAGGTGGCCAGCGAAGAGATTTTAAAGCATTAGTGCTCAACTCATTTAGACTTCCTTCAAGACTGAGTGATTTCTGGGAGGGAACTCAACCTCTATGACCTCCCACTACACTGTACTTTGCTGCTAATCACTCTGCCATCAGTCCTTGAAACGCGATTTTACATAATCTGCACTGGGCAAAAGGAATTAAAAGTATTCCAACAAGCCTATTGCTCCGCTTCTGCAATCAACCTACAATGTTACTTATGTTTTAACCAAGTATTTTCATCTGCCTTTATGTACAGAGAAAGCTCTATATATGTATACTTTTTTTTTTTCTGCATATATATGCAGATGCATTTTTACATGCCTGAAAAGATAACTCATTTAAAGACTATGGTGATAAATTCACAAGCTTAAACAAAATATATTAAAATAGCCAAGGCATCCAATAATATATAATGGGAAGGTGAAATTTGAATAGAAAATATTTACACTTTGTTCAGTGTGCCACATGCACTTATCTGTAATAATCCTAACATTGCAAGATAAGAATGACATTAGTGGTTTGAATGAATACTGACCTCTGACTCCTACTTTCATTAATCCCAATTATAAACTGCATGCTGGAAGTCCTGGAGGCTCCAGCTGCAGCAATTATTTAAAATGTACAGCTCCTTCGCCTCAAATTAGGAGCAGTCCCTTGCAGAAGTTGCAGTGCCTCAGTTGCCTCCAGCATGTAGAGCATTGCCACCTGATAAGAGGCCACACAAACCCTGACAGCTCTAAATTGCAGCAGCTGGAAAATGAATACATACTACTCCAGCTGCTCCTGCCAGAGACATGGTAGCTTTTAGCTGAGAGCTGTTTATCCTAAACTACCACAGCTGGATTTCTCCAACT
This sequence comes from Notiomystis cincta, assembly GCA_013398075.1. Classification (NCBI taxonomy): domain Eukaryota; kingdom Metazoa; phylum Chordata; class Aves; order Passeriformes; family Notiomystidae; genus Notiomystis; species Notiomystis cincta. Next base: position 166,482 of record VZRX01018933.1, read on the forward strand.
ACAGGAAAGCTGACTGCAGTTTTTGGTGGTGTTACTTTACAGTGGGTGACTGGTGATACTCAGGCCTGTGGAATGTCACAGAAGATTTTAATGATAACATACATCATAACTCTGCTGTATTTAAGGATACTTTCCCATTTGAAATCAAATATGGGAAACACTTCTGTGCCAGCAGAGCTCAAGGGTCAAATAGGATCATGCCTTCCTTGAAAGCTTCACATATTCCTCTCCTGTGCACCTTACTCTTTAGCAGATCTGAGCAGAGTACTGCATGAAGCTGTCAGGGCTGAAGCTGGGTTTGCCCAAGAGGAGTTGGGAAGGAACTGAAGGAGCAGTGATGTCAGATGTAGTCTGTACAGTAAAAAGCAAATGACCAAGGAAGAAATGAGAAAGCATCAATGGGAGTAAGTGCAAGTCAGCAAGGAGAACAAGCTGTCAAAGGATGACTCTTTTGATTGTCAGTGCTGGTGTTTCCACTAGCTTCACTGCAATGAGTCATAAATGGTCAACAAGAATAGTTCTCTCTCAGTTACTGGAAAAACTAAGTTAAAAAATTCAGACCAGGGCTACAGCAAAGAAAGCAAACTCACCCTCAGGCTAAGCACTGCATTCATATTCCAGCCACCTCTTTCCAAAACAGAAAAAAAATGGTACCTGTCTTGAGTTCAAGAGTTCAACAGTCACACTTAAATGCTCTCCAAGTAACACTGTGCTCTCAGAGCTGCAAAGGAAATATGGGGATCCTCACACAACTTTGGACTGATAGTGGCAGCACTCTGGCATTTTATAAACCCAGTGGAGAAAGGCAAAGCAGAGAGAGCTTCTTGCTTTTTTAGGAAAAGCACAGCTAGAGAAGGGGTTACTTCTCAAGAGAAAACAATAAAAAAGTGTTTGTAATATATGCTGATAATTGAAGAACTGCTTAATCCTGTTCATAGGTCTAATAGCTTCTAAGGGAATTTAAATAAGTTAGTGAGGTTTAACATTCCTCTGAGAGATGAGCCTATGTATAACCTTGTATTTAATAATTAAAAGTCTTTTTGATATGCAGGACCCAGAAAATTGATTATAGTAAATTACAATCTGAACAACTTGATGCTATGAATAATGCAGGAAAATTTCAAGACCAGATTTCTCATGTGTGGATGTCTGCTGAGGATATGGATGATCTACTGAGGATATGGGGCAATGGAGGACTTAGCTGAATAAATAAGAACCACATGCTCTTGAAGAAGAGGAATAACATCATCATCTGCTTCAACCTCCTTCTCATTAAAACTAACCACAGAGTAGCAAAATGTGCATAATTTTAGCAAAATGTGCATAATTTTAGCAATAATTTGAATAGTATAATAATAATAAAAGAACTTTAATCCCTGAACTGGGCTGAATGTCTAAAGAAGAAAAAAACTGCCAGAAAATTAAGACAAAAAAAAATCCACAAAAGGAGCTGGAGAAAAAAGGAGATTAAATAGGTAGAATGAACTGGCTGTATTGTGTCTAAAAAGTATCAACTGGGTCAAAGGAAGGGCAATCCAAATAAAATAATAGCTCAACTTAAGATAAATTGACATGAGCTATTTACTTCAAAAACATATTAATTTATTTAGATTAAATATTTTATATGTTATTTTACTAACTGAGCTAGCTATAAACTAATATAGGTGTATACAAGTAAAAAGAATATTAACATTTAAACATAAAACCCTTGAATCTCCACCTTTCCGTCCCTCATCAGCCCTCCTCCAGAAATCAATCCCTTTATTCCAGAAGATATTATTTCAAATTAGCAAGCAAAGAGTTTGCCAGTAAGGTCATAATGTCAAAGCTGAACAAAGGGAAACATTACTGGAGAATGTAGAAAATAGAACTTCAAAGGTAACAGCAGTGTAAAGCTATTTTAAAGCAAGAAAATCTCAATAATACCTCATATGAAGGAAAGTATTTCTACATCTCAGGCCACTGAATTCTACCAACACAATAGTTGTCCATTATCCTCAAATCCTATTCACACAGAAAATACCACATTCTCAGCCTTTTTGCTGTTCCTTGAGCTGTTCCAAACCAGAGAGGTATGCCATAATTTTCTTCATACAGGGAAGTGATAAAATAATCATTTTATTTAGCCCTCTTTCCATTCCCAAGTAGCTTTTTTATGAACCATCACGGACAATGTTCACTACAAACCCAGAAAACATGCACAGACCATCAAGACAAGGTGTCAAAAGTATTACAGACAGAAATCATGCCCTATCAGTTTAACTTGATTTTATTTCTAAGCAGGTTCTATTTAAGGATGTGCCAGAGTTTAACCCCAGCTGTCAATTAAGCAGCACACAGTTGCTCAATCACTCCCTCCAGCAGGATGGGAGAATAGAACTGGAAATACAAAAGTGAGAAAAATCATTGAATTCCAGCACAAATGCAAAACCTAATCTTATAGCAGGTACTATGAAAATTTTAATTCTAGTCCAGCCCAAACCAGCACCCTGAAAGATAAGCTATTTGATCATAGACCTAGTTCATAAATAGAAACCTTGAGAAACACCTTGGTTTTAAAAGTGACATGAAACCATTAATTGTTGGTTCAGATTTTGTCAGTAGTTGAATATTGACTGACTAATTTGCAAAAGATTTTTCCATAAGTTATTTTTATAGGCATTTAACTGAATTTTCCCAAATTTTTTAACATAAAGAGTATCACAGATTTTGGGAGTTTGTGGGAGGTTTTTTAGTAATCATAAAATAGGCAGGAGACCTATGCCAATCTTAAAAAGCAAGACTAAGATGGAAAGTCACCCCCAGATTTTCTTCAATAGAATTGTATACTTTGATAACTGCTTCCAGTTGGCTTTCTCAAAGGAAGCTCTCTTTAGCAGTGAAGATGTAGCTATTTTATTAAGCAGTTCAGTTTACAGAATAAATTCCATAATCTCTACAGCAGCTTATATATAAGGAGTCATAAATCTTTTTCTGTACATGTCATTTTAATGTTGATTCCAATAATAACACCAGATAAAAATCTTTCAGAGCTCTTGTGGTGTCCCACCTTGAAGGGGAAGGATTCATAGATGCCCACAGTCGAAAAAGAACGTGATAAATTACAGGGTCTGCAAAAAGTTAGAGCTTTATTAGTAAATGATACACACAGAATGGAAATTGAAATAAGTTAGTCCCTTATCTTATATATATAATAAATGCATGGTAGTAGACTTTGAATAAGGGGTAGGGTGAAAGAAGAGAGAGATTAAAGAGAGAAAGCAGGAGAGGGAGAGGGAGAGGGAGAAGGAGAGGGAGAGGGAGAGGGAGAGGGAAGGAACTAAAGTCAGCACTTGGATTCCAGCAAAAATAGCTAAATGTACTACAGGTAATTTTTGTCTGGTAAATCATATCCTGTGTTTTCTAATTACAGAAATATTCTGTAAATGTGACTAGAATTTTCCATCACGGGGCATAGCAAAGTCAAAATTCTACTGTAGCCCTGAGTTTTCTTTTAAGTATCTGTTACAGTCATTTGACTGCTGCATTCACAGCACACAGACAAATAAATAAGGAGAGCATTAAACAGCAGCTGGATAAGAGGTGATTGCTGGGAGCTGTGAACTAACGATAATGCTTTTTTTCTGGTTTTCAGTGATGCACTCAGCAGCATACCTGCAATGACTAAAGCAGCAGATAGTCCCCCTATCTCCTTGCAGAATCCCAAGGATCCCAATTATTGTCAGGGTACATTTTTAGCCCTACAAATAGCATCCACTGATTTCAATTTTTCCCTCTTAAAAGGGCTGAAAATAGTGACATCTCTTTTACACTTTTGTTGTCATTGCAAATCTATGTCTGCCCATACTACATCAATATGATAGCTTTTCTAATTGGATCTATTTGTGGGAGGAGGAAAGATCAGTAGCAGAGAGAGACATAGAGATACATTTTCAGAGTTGAGCTAGGAAAAATATTGAAGCTGAAGTTTCATCAGTATGACAGGAGTTCTGCATGAGTTCTGCATCTAATTTCCATGAATATGGAAAAATAGAAAATCTTTCCTTATAAGAGTATATTTTTAGAAAGAGATGAACATTTAACCAAATCAGATGCTGTAATGGTTTTTTAACCAAAAATTCTCAAAGCACCCACTTCTAATATTTAACTAAATCTCTGAAGATGCACTAATTGTTTATGAAGAACAATGGAGAGACAGAGGTACAGCCAATGATGGACAGTAGAGAGTGACCCAGGTGACCACAGGCTGAGCTCTTCATAGCCTAGAGGTCTCTCCACTCTCAGTACCATGACAGTGAAAAGTGTGGTAACTTTGCTGGAAATACAGCTTCTATGCTGGCTTAGTGCATCAGCCATTTTACAAGTACTAATGTCCAAGTACACAAAATGTCTTTAACTCCTCATTTTATTTTAATGCAGTAGAATAAAATCAATGGCCTTTTCCTCACTTATGAATTCACATGAGATACAGGTATTTGGTAAGGAACCATAGAAATTGTTCAGCTCATGACTCACTGACTGTATTACTCATGGATCTGGACTTCTGCCAGTCCCTCAAAAAGAAAAATGATATGTCATTTCTTTTGGTCTAGCATCAGTACAGAAAGATATTAGTACCAGAAGTTGTCAAAATAAAACCCCAAACCACTCCTTCCTACCCCTCAAAAAAAAAAAAAAAAATTAGTATGGGGCAGGATGGTATATTTGCCAAAATACAGCTGACTTGAAATGGCTCATTGTTTTACCCCAGATCTCAAGGTTCAAGTCATTAAAAAATCAAACCTACCTTTTGACATTGTTTTGCTTAATGAAGTAGAAATTAGTGGTTTAGAAATTATAATTTTACATCAGGTTATGGGAGATGAAGATCCTATTTACAGCTCAGCCTGAGGGATGGAGAATTCAAAGCCCATACTTTTCACTGTGTCTTGACCATTGGCTAAAAAAGAGGATGATCTCAAGCTCTTGCTGTGAAAGCTAATCCACTCTGTAAAAGCTACAAATTCAGTGGCAGCAGGAATAGTGCCCAAGTGGTCCAGCATCCAAGCGAGATATTTTTAACTCATAGCACCTCTGAGATTGCATAACACGAATTTTGACTACAAAACTCCATAGTGTTTGGCCTATCATATTAAAACAACAGGATTTTAATTAAGTCTTGCAAAGCTAAAGAAGAATAAATTGATTTAATTTAAATTGTCTTCCCTTTTGGCATCAAAATACATAAACTAAAAATTTCAGAGTCTATTTACTGTCTACCATAGTGTCTAACAACAAGGTAATTTTCAAAATTTCTATATTGTATTTTTCAATGCATGGTGGGGGGGAATGATGTTAATAACTTGTGAGTAGCATTTTCTAGTTGCTGCTGCTGTTTTCAAACAATAGTTCTTTTTGGTTCAGGTGTTTGAAGCCCAGAGGCTTTGTAAGGTCAGTCTGAACACAGAGCTATTGATTACTTGTAATAGCATTTCCATGACACTGTCATTTAGTTCTCCTAAATGACTTCACACAAGAGAATATATTAAAATTCTTGTCTCACTGTCTTTAGTTCTGCTTCATGCTAAGTGGATCTTGCACTGTGGCATTCCTGCCAGTAGCATTTTTTCTTACAACAAACATCTCTAAACTTAAGAGATAAAGTCTGGCTGCTGCCGTGGTGCTCCCTGAATTCCTGTTTCAGATAAGAAGCTTCTGAATCAGCAAAAAATTTTATATGCAATTACTGGAGTTAAGTTTCAGGGTAATATCTATATTCCCTTTCACAGAATTATATTTGTGGCTTCGATTTCTGCAGCTTGTACCTTTTATTAAGGATGTGGCTTATGGGGACAAAGTTATTAGGGCCTGTTGCAATGGTACAAGAGGGAATGGTTTTAAAGTGAAAGAGAGTCTATTTAGATCAGGTAAGAAAGTTTGTTTACAATGAGGATGGTGATGAAAACTGAGCAGATTGCCCAGACAGGTGGTAAATGCTCCATCACTAGAAACATTCAAGATCAGGTTGGACAGGGCTCTGAGCAACCTTATCTAGCAAAAAATGCCCCTCCCTGCTCACTGTAAGGAGTTGGAAGCAGATGACCTTGGAAAGGGGGGGCAAGTAAGAGCATCGTGTCCCTGGCTGGGTACAGAGGCTGCCTAGAGAGGAATAGTGAGAATTGAGGCTTGGCAGTTCTTTTTAAAGTTGTTTTCCAGTGTACATAAAAGAGTACATGGGCCCTAATGGGATGCATCCACGTGTGCTGAAGGGGCTGGCAGATGTCATTGCAAGGCCATTTTTGATAATATTTATTGATTATGTTGACTGGAAGAAATATCTAAAGACTGGAGGAAAGCCAGCTGTTGTCCTATTGTTAAGAAGGGCAAAAAGGACAATTAAGGGAGGTACAGACTGGTCAGCCTCACCTAAGTCCCTGGAAAGGTGATGGAGCTGCTAAACCTGGAAAATATTTCTAGATATATGAAGGACACAAAGGTCATCAGGACTAGTCAGCAGGGCTTCTCCAAGGGGAATCATGTTTTACCAACTTGACTGACTTGTGTAATGAAATGATTGGGTTTGTAGATGAGGAAACAGCATATAGGTTATTGGCTATCTGGACTCCAGAAAGGTAGCAATTTTGCTCATATTGCCTGGGTAGCAATTTTGCTCATATTACAAAACTGGGAGGGGTGGGTGATATCCCATGATGGTCATGCTGCCATCCACAGGGCTTGAATAGGCTGGAGAAACAGGCTGACAGGAACTTTATGAAATTCAACAAGTAGAACTGCCAACTCCTGCACACACAGAGGAACAGCCCCAGGCACCAGCAAGCGCTGGGGCCACCCAGCTGGAAAGCAGCTTGGCAGAAGAACACCTGGGTGTTGGTGACACCAAGCTCAACATGAGCCATCAATGGGTCTTTACAGCAAATAAGGCCAGTGTTATCCTGGGCTGCAGTAAAAGCACTGTTCCTAGCAGGATGAGGGAGGTGATTCTTTGCCCCTATCCAGCACTGTCAAGGCCATACTTGGAGTACTGTGTCCAGTTCTGGGCTCCCTAGCACAAGAGACAAACATATTGGAAAAAGTCCAGGGGCACCAAGTTAATTATGGGACTGGAGCACCTGACTTATGAGAGAAGGTTGACAGAGCTGATAATTTAGCCTAGAGAAAAGAAGGTTCAGGAGGGGAGTTTTTAGTGTATACAGATACCTAAAAGGAGGTTACAAAGAAGATGGAGCAAGGCTCTCCTCAGTGGCAGAACAGGACCACAGGCAATGGGCATAAACTGAATTACAGTTTGGGGAATTTTTAGCAAAGTCAATGCAAAGAAGAATTATTTCTCATTATATACTTTATTTAATTGCTTATTTGGTTTCCTTTGGGCACAGGGGAAGGGAAAAGATAAGCAGTTTACCTTAATCAAGTGAATTACCTTTGAAGTCTGAAATGATCAGATTACTTCCCTTATGATTAAGACAAAACTATTGTCACTATCACTACCAATAGGTTTTAAACTGTTCTTGAATATGTTTCTAAACTAAATGTAGGACTAATGCTTGAACTCCAGGGTTTATCCCAGCACAATTTATAAGTCATTGTTGTCTCACCTAAGTTAGATCTATGACTGGCTTTTTCCCCAGCTGCATCAGTGGTCATCAGATTTCTCTTTAAAACAGTGGTATGTATGAGATTTATCTTAAATCTTTGGTTTTTTGCTGCTCTGCTCCAATGTACAATCAAACTGTGAGAACAGAGAATGGAACTCAGAGGTCCAGAGTTGGGCTGAAGATGTTACCAAGGAAGAAAACAGGACCCCTCTCAATTAGACAAGGACCTGAAGAGGTAGAGGACACCCTGGAAAGAAAGACAGTGCCACTGAAGAGGCCTTCACAGCCTCTAAACAAAACATGTGCTGCTTGCTCCAGAAGTCACAGCCACAGTAACAGTGGGTAATTCAAACAGAACTGGGGTAAACCCTGGTAAACCCATGGATTGCTTACAGGAATGGCTGTCTCTTCTGTGCTTCCACAAGCCACGTTGCTGAAGGACTGAGGATTCAAATCAGCAACCTTAGTTATCAAGAGAGAGGAGAACCAACAGGTTTATATGCACAAAAGGAATTTTAAATCATCCTAGTTTGATCAAGTCACAAATGTTTATGCCTTCTTAATCTGAACTATAAAGAAGTCCCTCTTCATTTTAACACCAATCAAGGTAACAAATATTTTTCTATTTATTTTTCATTAATAATTTTAAACTGAGAATTTACCTTATTTTCTTCTCTGTCAGGATCACATACCAACTACTTTTTTTACACAGCTTTAATAATGGCTTCTAAGAAATTGCCTGGCTGCAATTCAAAAGCTCAAGGGGTGCTACATTTTCAGCCAAGGTATTGTTATAATTAGTGTTTAGAGATTCTTAAAATCAAATGCGATAGAGATCAAATTATAATGTTTAGGAAAACCACATTTACCTACAGTGTAAGTTCAATCACAATAACCATGATTCATGCTATAGCTGACTTAATATATAAAACAGTGTATTTAAAATATAAAATGTCAGATTTCAGCCAAGCTTCTAAATTCTCTGAAGTAAAAAGCTCAGCTGTGTGCATCTGCAGAAATAAAGTTGCAGAATTTAAAATATCTTCACTTGATCTGTACAATCTCAGCAATTCTAGAAAAGGATGGGCTCTTAAGTCTCATATAGACTTTGACTACCAGCAGTCTTTGGACAGGATTTTCAAAATTTTTCAAAGGAATAGAAATAATATAGAAAAAATTTTAGCCAAAACTTTAAAAATTCATGCATTTTGTTTCCTATTAAATCCCTAGATACCTGTCATCATTTTAATTTTTGTTTCTTGATACTTAAATTTTTTGGGGGGTTACTATTAGAAAGGTACTTAATGCTGAAATCTTCAATATGTTCATTTCCTGAGACATGAGGCTTCACATACTCACATTTTATAAATAATTTTCACACCAACAAAAGATTTTCTCCCATTTCTATCAGGATTAATTTTTCCTCTTCTAGCTCACCATCCTCAACCACTTTACTGCTCTTCCCCAACCTCATATGCTCACCAGATATCAGTATTAGTGATAATGTTTTCATGTCCCTTAAGTCTTTAAATCCTCTTGGCTATAAATGCACCAATCTATTGTGGTTGTGCACAAAATAATTCCACAAAGGAGCTTTCAGTGCCGCGCCAAAAGGAAAAGATTTCTCTAAGAGGAGAGTTTGGGGCCTGTCCACGAGTAAATTTTATTCCTCTCACCACATTCTCACTTCTTTAAAACTCTTTATATGTCTCCTGCTACTCAAAGGAAATCATTTAGACTATTATCCAATATCCTGCATTGTTCTTGACAATACAAACAGGAAATAATACCTAATCTCAACACCTTAAAATCCTTTTCCAATAGATCTGATAAGTCTAAATCCAATATGCTGTTTTCTCAGTAATAAATATCAATGCATGTAGCATAATGACATTTCTCTCACACAAGAAATAATCAGGATTTGAATTTTCCATCTTCATGTCACATTTCACCAGTGTCTAAAACTAATATGGTAACAGCTGCAGGCTTACCTGGCTTGTAACTTTTGCCTTTCAGACAGTACAAAGAACTACAAGAACTGTTAATATGAAAAAAGAAAAACAAAATTAGAAGAAAATACTTTGAATCCAAATCCCATTGGTCTGTTCCAGCTACTGCAAGGAAGATATATTCTCATGGTTATCAATGTGCATAGCAAAGAAATTCAGTTTTACATATTTTTTTCTCACATCTGGCATCATTAAGTGGGATTTTGTATTTGGTTTTTCATCTGATTGGTAAGATTTTTTTTTTTTTCTTCTAAATAAGGAACACAAATCTTGGATCAATTCAAAGTATTAGCACAATATAATAAAGGATGGAAGACCTGACCACCTGACCCACCCAGCAGTTACAATCTCCCTAACTCATAAGGAGAAGTGCCCTGTAGAGAAAGCTGAAGTCTTCATGAACAAAGGGACACCAAGTGCAAGGTCTCCTGCCTTCTGAAGTGGAAAATTCTCAGGAAGGGAATCTACAGAGCAGCTCCAAGAAACTCTTTTAATGGAAGTGACCTTCAGTCTTTGAAACCTTTGTTGCTATAAAGTCTCCTGAATATTTGCTCTGCCAGAGTGTTTATGCAATAAATACTTATGATTGTCTGATATCTCTAAGGGATTCTTGCAGCACACAGAAGCCATATTTTACTACCTTTCTGTACAGAACCACTACTATTTATGAATCTCTATTCAAATAAGAGACACATTTTTTTTTTTTACATGACTAAGCTACCAATCAAATGAGATCATAGTAATAAAAATTTGGAAATGTCTAGTAATTTCTACTGGCTTTAACCTCAGCATGATCTATCTTACCTACCTGTGTTTACAATCCTTTGTTTGGCCACCTCCTTCATTTCCCTCATTTCCTAAATTATGCTGTTAAAAAAAAAATCTTCTATGATGTAGCTAACTCTGCCTGCAATCTTTTTTACCTCCTTTAACCTTGAGAATCCAAAGACTTCAAGAGAATACAAAACCCACAGAAATTGAATTCTGAAGGAAATATCTGAAACTGACCAAAAGAGAGGTGATTTCCAGTTCTCAGATGAAGGGGTGGTGAAGGCTGCAGAAAGCAAAGAGCCCAGTAAAAATAATTTCAAGATAAAATACAATTTCAGGTTAGTTTGTACTAAAAATACTGGTTTACAGATAATTTACAATCATCTATCATGTTTTTATTTCTCTGATTAATACCTTAAAATTATTGCTATTTTTTCATAGATATTGAACAGTTCTCAACAAGAACCAGTCAAAATACTCTTTGAATCACCAGCAAACCCTGCCTTCATGAGCTCTGCTGCATTCTGTCTGGCATATGATCACGAAGTGGAGACATAAGAGTAACGTACAAACACCAATAAAACCTAAATATCATTCATATCAGCTATCTCTCACCTGGGCTAGGAAGGAAATAAGACCCTCTGAACACCAGCTGGAGATGAATTTATAGCTATCAGCACTTTGCTGTTGGTAGACAAATGCTTCATATTTGTTGATATGACACCATTAAAATATTATAGCATGCCCATACTTTCAATTCCCAAATCCCAAAGAGCTTGCCATTATGCTCAGACAGAAGTCATTAACACACTAACAAGGCAGCAAGAATACTACAGGGAAAATAAAATTTGACTTTGTTATCAGCTTTATAAAGTACATCAAAGAGTACAGATGGAAAGGCTGTTCCTGCCAGTGCATCTGCATGGCCCCATTTATTACACTTTTCATAGCCTTCCCTACAGTATTTCTTATGTAGTTCTTAGCTTAAATCAGAGATCAGCAAGCAAGGTACACCATGAATTCACAAATTTATCTCTCTGGTGATACAAGAATGATATTGCAGAGAGTCTGTCTTGGCTGGAGTTACAATTCTTCACAGCAGCCTGTACAGTGCCATGCTCTGCATCTGCAGAAGTGCTGGTGCTACACCAGCATTTTGCCTGTTGTGGAGCAGTGGTCACAGACCATCAGGGCTCTCCCTCTCTCCACACCACCCAAATCCAGGAGGCTGGGAGTCTGTCTATACTGTCTGTGTTTGCTGGGGTTGCGATGATGTTACTTTGATTTTCGTGTGAGGAATTTTTTGCTGTAGCTGCAAGCAGAATTCATGAGAAGTACATAATGAATTTAAATATTCTTGATGACTGATAAAGGTGTGTTTCTAAGAGATGGGGGCTGGAATGTACTGGATACAGGTGAGCTGGAGACACCTCTGGGAAATCATATTTAAAAAAAGGCACAGGAGGTGTGGGAGAGAGGAGTGAGGAAAAATGCTGGAGAAATAACTCTACAGACACCAAGGTCAGTGAAGAATAGGAGGAGGTGCTTCAGTTTCAGGAGCAGAAATTCCCCTCCAGCCCACGGATCTCTCCTGAAGGACTTCATCCTGTGGGAAAGACCCACATAGGAACAGCTAGTGAAGAACTGGATACTCCATCCTGAAGAAGGGGAAAATTTTCCCCAAATCAAGACTGTTTTGCCCATGATGGTAACTGGTAAGGGATCTTCCCATCTCCATCTCAACCCACAAGCTTTTCCATGTAATTTTCTTCCTCTGTGCTGTTGAGGAGGGGGAATGAGAGAGAGGCTGGGTGGGTATCTGACAACAAGCCAAGGTCAACCTAACGCAGCCGGTTCAGGATATGGAGTTCTCAATCCCAAATGTTCACTAGGGCATTAGTCCACGTATCCTGTGTGCATTATCTCCCCAAGTTACGAGAAACATAACAGCAAGAAATTGCTGCCATTCCACATTTATTTTCCACTCACAGCCTGAATATTAATTTCACTCTGCCATGAACATAGTTTCAAAGGTCTAAATGTCACCAGTAGAGCTTCTTTACAAATACTGATGTTGAATTTCAGTGTCTTTCACTTCATCCATCAGGAGAAAGTAATATTTTGTCAGTAATTCAGGCAATTCTAATTGACAAAATCTGTGCTCTTAATGTGTGTCAGTCAGGCATCATAATTGTAAAATCAGTTTTCACCAGAACCATCAGTATAATGTAACAAAAATATTGCAGAAAGACAGCACAAGACAAAGAAAGAAATTAAGTGGTAAAGGTGAGGAACATTTTGAGATTCCCAGCTTACAGAAACACAGGTAAAAGTTTAGTACCATATCAGTTATGGAAATATTGCATACGAAGCATATATTAGCAACTCTGTTTTGTACTTAGTCAAGTATCTCTAAGAGAGAAAAATTAAAAGGGAAAAACTTACTGAAATTAGTATTGTATTTCTAGCCTGTCCATGGTATATTATTACAGCATATGATATAATACATGCCATTTATATTCTAACCTATCATTTATAATAACACAGAAGTAAGCTTACACAAAGCAGTAAGTGTGGCTAAGAGTGATCATTACCTTATTGCACAAAATTTATTTGGTGTTTGAACTAAAGTTCAGGAGAATTTCAGGATGGTAAGAAGGTTCCAGGAAAGTACCAAGCATATGCAAAATTTCTCAACGTATTTGCGTTGCTTTATGTGCAGAAAAAAATCCCTGAAATATGTCACCAAAATGTGCTTCTCCCAGATCAAACCATAATATTCATGCACCTTGTATTCAAAGATATTTGTACTGAGGTAAATTTATGATAAGTTTAAATTGTTTTAAAATATAACCTTACCTTTAAACTGAAAAGTATCTCAAAACAGATGTGAGGAATATGCATTACATATTAACTGAGAGTTTAAAAAAATGAAAAATAATCATCTTTATGGTATTACAATAGCAATTTTCTTTCAGTGAGTTAATAAGTCTTGCAACTTATTTATATGTTTGTGTACTCTAAACTGGTGCCTTAGTAAATGAAAATAATGGAGGTTAGAATGGGATTTTCCATCTCTAGAGTATTGCCTTAGGGCTAATCCTATATCTTATGACTGCTTAAAACACTGTATGTGGTTTTAATAGAAAATAGCCACTTAACTCACTTTAATAGCTGACAGTTCAAAAAGGTTCTTGCTTATCTCGTGAAAAACTGAAACAGTGACAGTATATGGAAGCTCCTTTTCTGTATCTCCTAGGTGACACTTCATATGAATTCAATTCAGATAACATCCTTGTTGTCAAACAGGAAAAGCAAAAAGCAGTATCCACGTGCCTATACCCAGTAAAGAAATACTAAAGCCTCCACAGAAATCAGTAAGCTTTTCTATGTTCCTAGAAGTTATGGTGAAAGTAAAAACAAAAACCAAACAAAACCAAACATACATACAAAAATACTTCAAAACCTAATAATAATATACTAAATAAAACTGAAATTATATATTCAGGTGAACATTTTGTCTTGCATTATTTATTACTGCCTGGCAAATCCCTGATTGGAAAATATATTCTTTACTGCAGACAAATCTGGCTGTTTATGACCCTGCTTTATTGAGGTTCTTCTTTTTTAAGACCTATTTTAAGACCTCTTCCTTTTTTAAATAGGAACAATTCTTTTGTATGCCTCAATTTACGCTATATTGGTTTGAAGATAACAAAATATGGAAAATGTACATTTTTATGTCTTTCAGTCTCACCTTAGAAATTATAGAGACAAACTTGCACAAACAATAATGCAGAATTTCATCCTATTGGGTTGCATATTTTATTATACATGCAACTATTTTACATCTGCTTAACTAGGTCTTCAAAAGACAGTTATTCTCTGCCTTCACAATTCAAGATAAGTCATTAAAATACAGTGCATATTATTAGCCTTTATAGAGCAAAAACACTAATCTAGAAAATACTTCTCTTTTGCTATTCACTTTGACATTTGACACCTCATTTTGATCTCAAATGTGGAAAGCTACTGTAACTCTATCCTATTTTTTTCTCCTCATTCCTTCTCTAAAACCAAAGCTGAAAGTACAATACTTTGTCAAGAAGGGCATCAGGACTACTTCTACATGAACTGTAACATGTGCTATACTTATCATATTTTACTTGCTTAAAATCTGAAGGGACACCAAAACCCAGAATCTTTCATCATCAATTGAGGAAATCTTTCCTCTCGTCTCCTTCCTTACAATACCTTCTTTTGTTCTGTCATTTTTTCCCACTGAGAAGATATTACCCAAAGACATCTGTATCACTACCAGGGAGTCCATTTTCAAAAAAAAAACAAAAACAAAAACACCCCACATTTCCAAGTACGACAGAAAGCTATGCATTACTATTCAACACAAATTTGTTTATAGGTATATCTAGCAATTTCCTCTAAAAATTGTTCCCAGTATATATCCAACCTAGTCCCTCATCCAAACTGTCAAAATATTACAAGAGATAAAGAAAATTGGATTAATTTCAAAGAAAAATAACACTGATTTAGCTGGTTTCATATCAATCCTACATGCTCAAATCTTTATCAGAAAACAGTACAAAGTTAATGAAGGATTGTTTCAAAGCCATAGTTTTTAATATTTTCCTCTTAATTTTATAAAGTCCACTTCTCTATAAAATAACTAACAGAACTAATGTCTATTTTAATTATTTTCAACTGATAATCAATACAAAGTTTCTTATTAAGCCTGTAGATTAGAAATTGTGTTGCTACTTTACCCTGTGTCTCCTGCCTAGGGATGACAGCTGAGATGAGCCCTCAGGAGCCAAGAGGAAAAATGCACCAGAATCTGAGTCAAAACTCCAGGCAGCTCATTTGAACTGTGGACATCTCAGTATAATGAGTAGCTAAAACACAGTAGAATTAAAGGTGCCACAAAATACATGACAAGAATAATGTGTAAGAATCAAAACATATTTACTTTTCATGACAGATCAAATTATTACAGTCTGTTAAAAGGATGTTTCTTCAGTCAGTGAAATTTTGTTGAAGTTTCATTGACAGCTGCACCGAACTGGGAAAGCAAAAAAATGCTATGGCTATGTGTGCTCTTTAAGCAGACCTAATGGTTATTTTGAACACATACTGGAACTGGAATACAAGGTTTTCAACTATTTTTGGTGTGCATTTGAGTTAACCTTTTTGTTCCACTTCCTGAATATTACTGTCCTTCTCATGGTAATGCAAAGTACCCTATCTGACAAAAATACTCACATAATAAATATAGACTACCTATGACCCTAATATATGTATTAGATTATAAAATGGCCTTTTCTGACAGTTTATCTGAAAGTATTTGGGTCAAGTGCATTGTGGCAAAATAGGAAATATATCTTCTTCTTTCCTTGCTCTATCAGAAAGGTGAAAGTTATATTGCTACTTTTTGCCCTGGAACAGGCCTCTTTTCCTGTCAATCCAGCATAAACTTCAGCAAAAAGAAAATGTAACTATACATTCAAAAGAGGAAAAAGTCAAGGACAGATTTATTTTGTATCACTTGAAGCATGACATGAATAATTGAGTGAGTTATTTTTCTCTTTGGGGAGAAAAGAAAAATGTATAAATCGCATCATTCAGAGTGAAACACTACCCCCACTCAACTGTTTACAGATGTTATTAGAAACCATAAAATCAAAATTACATGCCTGAAGATCTATTTTGAAAATAGTGAACTTTTGAAGAGCATATATTAATTACACAACTTGCCTTAGCAGGACTAGAAATTTTATATTGCTCTCTTAAGAACAAATATTTTTCCTTTGGCCTAAAACTTGCTTTAGACTTCATTAAAAAGTAATTATATGTAACACTAATAGACCAGAACTGTGTCATGAAATGTTACTGAAGAAAACCTAAGGAATTGTAACATTGTATTTTACTTGTGTAAAGAAGTATAACATAGAAAAAAGAATTCTGAAAAACTTGCTTCAAAAATGAACAATTCACAATCTGTGAATGAAGGATTTGGAAAGTTTATTATAGATGCATTTGATGAAGTGCATTTACACCTAGCTAATCTGAAAACTACTGCTTAAAGCAGTCCCAAGATGTTTATCACCATCAACACATGAATACTAAATAGCCAGCCAGTTTTGTTCATTGCTGGAGTTTTGTACATCAGGCAAGAAAAGCTTTTTAATAAAGCAACCCTGTCTGATTCAGAAGGGTCCCCAATACTACCCAAATGATGGCTGAGCCTCCATTACCTTAGGAAAACACAGGATCTCACACACAGAGCACTGCAGTCTGACACCTTAATGCAAGTGACCCAGCCCAAGGCTGCAGCTGGAGCTCCAGGCTCTGAATGCCCCATTGTTGGCACCGGCTCGTTCGCTCGACCAGCACGGTGCTGGCCAGCTGGCGGCACAGCGGCTGGACCAAAGCCCACAGGATGCTCCTGCCTGCCAGCTCCCTGGAGGACACTGCCTCAGAAGCCAGCCCAGGAGAAAGGGGCTGCCACCACAGCCCAGACCACCAGCCAGTGGCACAGCAGCCACTTGGCAGCAGCAGCTGCCACCACTGCCTCCTGCATTCCATCCCCTTTGACAGCAGCAGCCCACCTCCCTGTGCCAGACAGAGCACACAGTGACTGACACTGGCAGTGGGAACAGAGGCTGAAGAGAGAGAAAGGAAGGGGAAGTGTTAATGAAGTGTCTGTGACTTTCTTGTAGCAAACAAGTTTGTGGTATCAGGCAGTAAGATCAAGCATGCTGAATGGCAGAAGTCTGTATCTTCCCTCAGCTGCAGGAAAATCATCGATATAATACAGACTCTTAAAAGCCCTTACATGGAGGCTGACCTTTCCTGCAAAATTTGCTCAGCATTCCTCATACCAGAAGTATAGGGGTGTGTGTGTGTGTGTGTGTGTGTGTGTGTGTGTGTGTGTGTATACATGTGTATATATGTGTGTGTGTGTATTTATATATTTATGTGTGTGTGTGTGTGTGTGTGTATACATACACACACCCCCCTACAGGTATAGGTATATACAGAGAATGCTCCTGTTCCTACAGAAAAAGGAAGGAAAGATGAAATTTTTCATCAATCAGTGAAAAATCATTAGAAGTACTTACATTGGATCTATTCACATTTCTATGTGGGGATGAGCTTTCTTAATCCAGTTTGACTCCCCTAGAATCCCAGCAACAAACTCAGATCAGGGACAGAGTGTACCTCTCAGAAAAAAAAAAAAAAAAGTATTTAAGGTTCACCTGAAGGGGTAAAGAAGGCAAAGAGTGGGATCAAATCCTGATAGTCTCTCACCTTGCAGAAGTCTGAAGCACTTTGCCTGCCCTGGCCTCTGAGTCTTGAGCCATCACATGAGACTGACAAGCCCTCCTTTTTCTCCCAGTTCCACATAATTCAAGGTTTTTTGCTTAACAGTTTGCTGTATCCAATCTCGGGATAAGTAATAACCAGTCAATCTCAAAAGGTTTCAAGGTTTAATTCAGAGAAACATC
Organism: Notiomystis cincta; assembly: GCA_013398075.1. Lineage (NCBI taxonomy): Eukaryota > Metazoa > Chordata > Aves > Passeriformes > Notiomystidae > Notiomystis > Notiomystis cincta. The sequence goes on from VZRX01018933.1 coordinate 184,380, forward strand.
TGAAGGGCCTAATATCCCTCCCAGCCTAATGAGCTGAATAGCTCATGGGAATCAGGTCTCTATTGACATTTCCAGTAACCTGTTTTTAACAAGGATTGAAATATTACAACAGCTTCTCTTGTTTCAATATTTCTTTATATTTTCCTAAGGAAAATCAGACATAATAAGTAAGGGATGTGAAGGAGGGCACAGGGAACAGAGGCAGAGGATGGACATGAGGAATAGCAGAGAATTAAATTAAAGGAACAAAATTTAAAAGTACCTCAAGCTTTAATGAAAATAGTCAAAGGTTTTTAGGTAGCTAGCTACTTATCCATGGTTTCCAATTCTGTTGTCAATTTTTTCCCAAATGTTTTAATCAAGAGTGAAGAAACCATCTGACATTGTATCAAAAAAAAATCACATCTTTGGCAAAGATGTGTGATCTCTTCTTCAATAGTGTTTTATTTGAAATGTTCTTGTTTGAGCTACCAAGCCAGGCTAAATCTGAGTAATTGTCCTGAGATAACATAATCCTTGTCTACAAAGATTACTTGTTTTCTATAGGTCATGGCCTGATACCTAAGTTCTGCTTTAGTCTCAGTATGACATAATACAAGATAAATGTCACTGTTTCTATATACAACCTTGAAATTCAGTCACAGATAAGCTTCTTATAATAAGCAAAGACTCAAACACATATATAAGCTTTTTAGAACAACATTTCTTAATGTACATGTTTCTTCAGTTTCAGGTCTTTGCTAAGTGTCAGCTTGTGTGATTTCCAAATTACGTGACAGAACTACTCATTGCTCACATACCTGTATCTTTGATAATTCTACCCCCACAGGGTAAACTTCTGTTCAATAACCAGTTTTATTCCTGTTCTCCATGCAGTGGTTGTCCTCTGCAGCCATGGCATTACATCACCCTATGACACAGTTAAGGTAAAAATGCATTCTGGAACAGATTGTTCCCTGCTGCAATTCCTTTACAGCCAACTCATTTTCATCAAGGGTGAACTCAGATCACAGTCTTTTAAGATGAACTCCTCAGTATTTATTGGAGGCAATCCAAAAAATGAGTTGTTTCAAAAAATTTCTCATGAAAATTTTTAATGTACCACTGGGTACTATTTCAATGCAGGAATGTTTTATTTACAGTATTAGCTTAATCTGAAACACACAATAGCTTCTCAACTTTCCAAGGCACAATTACCTTTTAAGTACCTGAAGTGAAAAGGTCATAGCAAAAACTTCCTTAGTGGATTAAATAAACCAATAATAGGTCTAGGTCTCCAGCTCTTAAGTAGGGCTTGTATTTGGTTACTCACCCCTAGTATAGAGAGTATAGAAAAGTTTAAAAATATTACTTTGTCAAATGTTAAACTAGTTATTCTTACTTTTTCCTTAAACATAATATCCTTTTTCCATTACCTTTCATTTTGCCTTGTATTGCTTCATTTTTTTGACATCTGAATATACAAGTCAGGAACTATTGTATTTTAATATTTTATGGTTTGGAGGTTCTTTCTTCATGTCTTAATCTGTCTCTATCAAGGCTGGGGGGTTGCATAAGTCTCAAAAAATACAGAAACAGCTAAATTTTTGTGAGTGTTGCATCAAATATAATATCAATAGCCAAAAAAAGTTTTGACATTTTATGTAATGTCAAAAAATGAACCATGCCACTCTACTTGAATTAGAAAGGTGTATGTATGTAATCTCATAAAATCCAAGTTATTTCGATCCACAACACATTTAGTACTTCAATGAACCAACAAAGAGGTGATAGTCACATGAATTTTATGATGTTAACAGATATATTTCTCTTTGACAGAATATAAAAATAACAGGACAAGTATTAAAACCAAAGCAAGGTCTAGCATGATACTGTCAAAATTATGTATATGACTGGAGTGGCTTTTGTCTTGAAAGCCAGATGGTTTATCCCCCATAAGACAGAAATTTGTTTTGAAATACTCTGATTAATGTTGGTCCAGCCTCACCTTGAATGTTGTGTGCAATGCTGGGCCCCACAATTAAAAATTATATGAAGGTACTTGAACTCATGAAGAGGAGAGCAACAAAGCTGATGAAAGATCTGGAAGGAATGACCAAGCAGGCTGAAGACACTGCCTTTGCTGGCTTTGGAGAAAAGGAGGTTGAGGGGTGACCTCCACTCTCTCTACAGCTTGCTGAGGAGGGGAAGTGGACAGGAAGGTCCTGAGCACTTTCCCTGCATCCAATGACAAAACACATGGGAAGAGTTCAAAGCAATGTCAGGAGAGGTTCAGACTTGACATTATGAAACATTTCTTCACTGAGAGTGTGGTCAAACAGCAGAGCAAGCTTCCTAGTGAGGTGGTCAATGCCTCAAGCCTGTCAGTGTTTGAGAAGCATTTAGACAATATCCTTAATATATTTTAGCTTCTGGTCAGCCCTAAAGTGGTCAGGCAGATGGAACAGATGATATTGCAGGTCCCTTCCAACTGGAACTATTCTACACTTTTCAATTCTGAATCTTTAAATTTTCAAAACCACAAAGAACAAGACAGCTGTCTCCTGATAACCTGCAATCAAAAAGAGCTTTGCCATCCGTTAAAGGGGTAGGACTTGACCCATTTTTATGAAGCAAAGAACCACACAGACCACTTTTCACCCATTAAAATAACAAGAGCTGAACATTATCTTTTCACCTAAGTCATTTTTCCAAACTGCTGGATCTGCCAAACTAGTCTGTCTCTTTCTTGTACTGTTCCCAATGCAGTTTGCCTCAGAAGATGGACATGAGCTTCAATGTATTGCCACTGGTCTGGCAGAGGAGTGGGGGACTAAGAGGAAAACTTTCCTTTAATCTCTCAGCTAATTCTATTTCTTGGTCATGTCACAAAGGGTGTGAATCAATTGTAAACAGAAAAAGTCCTCACACTTTGGAAAACATCCAGGTGAAATCCTCTACTTGTGCCTCATGCTGTCCAACACACAGACTTGAATAAAATACCACTATTTCAGACAAGCTATGCTTGACCAGAACAAGCTCCATTTCAGCCACCTGCTCCTGTCCTTAATGATTATCAACAGTAAGCACCTAAGTACAAAAACCAAGTAAACATATAAAAATGCTTTTCCTGAATATTCTCACAGCCCTTAACTTCAGAAGGAAATTCTGTGGAAATTCTGGTTCTGTCCAGTGAGACAGTAAATCCCACTTCCTTCTAAAAAAGCCAGAACCCAAACCCAAATGAAACTGAATTGTACTGGCTGTTGCTCCCCAGAATTAGTAACTGTGTTCCTGGGCTAACAAAAGGTAATGGTCAATATACCCTCTATATCATACAGTCTCTAACCATTTTTACCATCAGTCATATAGCTTCTGGATGTCCATCTCTCATGTTTACATAAAATCAGGAACCCAGCAGAATTGCATATCCATTGTAATAACTGATTGCTTTACTTATAATTTCTTTAATTCAGTGGAAGAAAATATAACTTTTAATGCATCTGACCAAGGCTAAAAATTTTTAAAATGCATCAAAATGCAGCTTTTTCCTTGAAAAGAATACACTATTAGTAGAAAACACTCTGCAATTAGGAATAGATTAGATATTTAATTATTTGGTACAACCTTAAAAGTGAAGACTCTCCAGACAGAGATGATTCATTGATACAAAAAATCACATGCATCTTAGGAACTTGACTTGAATCTTTTACTAAAGCTGCAGAAGTAATTAAGTATCATAATTCTTAACAAGGCTACCACTTCTTACATATAAATAAAATATTGAGACTCGATACACATAGCATTATTTGGACATATGTCAAAGTTCCTGATTGCAGCTGGCTGATTACTGTATGATTTTAGACAATACAGCATCCATTTTTAATTTTGTCATTTGTCTGCTGTGCCAAAATCACTCACAGGAGGAGAATCTACAAATAAAACTTCTGCAATATGTAACAAGTGGCAAGAATATGAATAACGTGTATGTCACAGAGTAGACTAGGTCAGCCTTTGGCCTACATGTTTCCTGAATTTAATTGATGTTCCGCAAGATTTCANGGTGACCTCCACTCTCTCTACAGCTTGCTGAGGAGGGGAAGTGGACAGGAAGGTCCTGAGCACTTTCCCTGCATCCAATGACAAAACACATGGGAAGAGTTCAAAGCAATGTCAGGAGAGGTTCAGACTTGACATTATGAAACATTTCTTCACTGAGAGTGTGGTCAAACAGCAGAGCAAGCTTCCTAGTGAGGTGGTCAATGCCTCAAGCCTGTCAGTGTTTGAGAAGCATTTAGACAATATCCTTAATATATTTTAGCTTCTGGTCAGCCCTAAAGTGGTCAGGCAGATGGAACAGATGATATTGCAGGTCCCTTCCAACTGGAACTATTCTACACTTTTCAATTCTGAATCTTTAAATTTTCAAAACCACAAAGAACAAGACAGCTGTCTCCTGATAACCTGCAATCAAAAAGAGCTTTGCCATCCGTTAAAGGGGTAGGACTTGACCCATTTTTATGAAGCAAAGAACCACACAGACCACTTTTCACCCATTAAAATAACAAGAGCTGAACATTATCTTTTCACCTAAGTCATTTTTCCAAACTGCTGGATCTGCCAAACTAGTCTGTCTCTTTCTTGTACTGTTCCCAATGCAGTTTGCCTCAGAAGATGGACATGAGCTTCAATGTATTGCCACTGGTCTGGCAGAGGAGTGGGGGACTAAGAGGAAAACTTTCCTTTAATCTCTCAGCTAATTCTATTTCTTGGTCATGTCACAAAGGGTGTGAATCAATTGTAAACAGAAAAAGTCCTCACACTTTGGAAAACATCCAGGTGAAATCCTCTACTTGTGCCTCATGCTGTCCAACACACAGACTTGAATAAAATACCACTATTTCAGACAAGCTATGCTTGACCAGAACAAGCTCCATTTCAGCCACCTGCTCCTGTCCTTAATGATTATCAACAGTAAGCACCTAAGTACAAAAACCAAGTAAACATATAAAAATGCTTTTCCTGAATATTCTCACAGCCCTTAACTTCAGAAGGAAATTCTGTGGAAATTCTGGTTCTGTCCAGTGAGACAGTAAATCCCACTTCCTTCTAAAAAAGCCAGAACCCAAACCCAAATGAAACTGAATTGTACTGGCTGTTGCTCCCCAGAATTAGTAACTGTGTTCCTGGGCTAACAAAAGGTAATGGTCAATATACCCTCTATATCATACAGTCTCTAACCATTTTTACCATCAGTCATATAGCTTCTGGATGTCCATCTCTCATGTTTACATAAAATCAGGAACCCAGCAGAATTGCATATCCATTGTAATAACTGATTGCTTTACTTATAATTTCTTTAATTCAGTGGAAGAAAATATAACTTTTAATGCATCTGACCAAGGCTAAAAATTTTTAAAATGCATCAAAATGCAGCTTTTTCCTTGAAAAGAATACATTATTAGTAGAAAACACTCTGCAATTAGGAATAGATTAGATATTTAATTATTTGGTACAACCTTAAAAGTGAAGACTCTCCAGACAGAGATGATTCATTGATACAAAAAATCACATGCATCTTAGGAACTTGACTTGAATCTTTTACTAAAGCTGCAGAAGTAATTAAGTATCATAATTCTTAACAAGGCTACCACTTCTTACATATAAATAAAATATTGAGACTCGATACACATAGCATTATTTGGACATATGTCAAAGTTCCTGATTGCAGCTGGCTGATTACTGTATGATTTTAGACAATACAGCATCCATTTTTAATTTTGTCATTTGTCTGCTGTGCCAAAATCACTCACAGGAGGAGAATCTACAAATAAAACTTCTGCAATATGTAACAAGTGGCAAGAATATGAATAACGTGTATGTCACAGAGTAGACTAGGTCAGCCTTTGGCCTACATGTTTCCTGAATTTAATTGATGTTCCGCAAGATTTCACTGCTTTCCTCCCACAACATCTAAATGTAGTCACCTGTGACAAAGAATGAGTTCACTCCCACAGAAAAAGAAAGAAAAGGAAGGAAATAAAAGTTAATGTTGCTGTATACACAAGTCACTTGTACACCATCATGAAGTCAAGGTAATGAAAATGCAAACAGCCTGTCATTGTCCCTGCCTGGTGCTTTAAATATTCCACTGTGTGCTTTTACACTTCTTCATCTGACACCCAGCCTACCAGGAGTTAAGAAACTATGTAAGAACATCAACCCTCAGTAGTTTCTAAAGTATCTGCCTTCAAAGCTGGAAAAACACTTCAATATACCACAGGAGTATAGTTTAAGAGGTTGAAGTCAGAATGCTAATTACCCTTTAACCCATGCAGCAAATTTCCTCTCTGCATATTTCTTTCATGGCACTACCACTCCTAAAGGGGCAAAAGAGAGTCAGGGAGGCCAGAATACTTCTGATTTGTGCTTACTCAAGGAAGTTATAACCTTGCTCTTGGAAGAGGCTGCAGGACTGTGTTTATCATCATCACTGAGAGAAGTCCAAGTGTTCAGGTCCATTGAAAGTGAAGACACTTTTGAAAAGATAAAAGTTACAGTTCTTTCAGAGACGATTGAGTATCTCCATCTCTGCTTAAGTGTGGAATCCAGGAAATTACAGTCTCCTTAGAATGTTTTTGATAATGTAGAAACACCAGAACATGCCATAACACACTCCTGTAACAATATTTAACCATATACCTTGAGAATAGTTTGTTCTGTTCATTCCAGGCTCTTGCCTGAAGATGCCTCCTTTTCTCCAAGGACTGCATGCCTAATTGAAATGTCAGCAAAAGTTACAGGAGGAAAACCAAGGACTCAGTCTTAAGTATGACACTGGCTCTGATCAATCACTAGATCTGAAGAAGAAAAGATCCCCAAGGCAATGGCTCTCCAGATATACAATTAATTGCCTATTGAAAGAGAAGATAGACACCAAAATTTCTCTAATGGAGCCGGTGACAACAAGCAGAAGAAAAACATGCATATGTGAAAATCCTCAATTTTAAGAGAATTTGAAGTGCTTTTTTTTTCTGGTTTGTCATTCTGCACTCTGAAAATAATGCACCTCTACAAGCCCTAATTTATACAGAATGTGCACTGCCTATGTAATGTTTAAGATAACAACAACAACAAAAACAACCAACATATTTCAGAAGAGTATTTCTAGTATTAAAGTGAATTTAATGAACTTCTGAATTTGTGGTTATGGTATCCCCCCCTTTCCACAATTACTGATTCTCTGGACTCTTGCTCTAATTCAGCTATTTGATACTTAGGTAAACAAAAGCAGTGTTGCTCTGCATTTTTCTCACTTGGTTATTTATTAATTAAACCAGAAAAGCCATAAGAATCTATCAACAATAAATTATTTGATAAACAAAGAGTTAGACATCTTAGGTACTCAGGTAGCAATGGGAAAGACATCAGGGATTGTGATTAGACTGCTTAGAATAAATTCTTACATAGAATTCAGAATTACCCTTAGATTTTCTACATTTTTATTCTCACATCTTAAAAAATAATTAAGTTTAATTAAAAAAAATGTCCTTGGTTATGAGTAAGATAGGAAGAGAAGCAAAGAACTCATGAGTCAGGATTAAAGGGAGGGCAGGGACAGGTGAGGGGACTGCTACAGGCAGCCTGCCCATGAAGGCTGAGTGGGTGAGGCTGCTGTGACAGACAGGAACAGCCTCACATTCACAACCCCTGCTCTTCATGAGGCACTTCAGCCACCTCACCATTTACTGGAAGGACAATGCAGCAGGACACAAGCAAGTCAGCAAAGAAGAAATTCTTTTCTGTGACGGTGGTGAGGCCATGGAGGCCCAAGAAGTGGTGGATGACTCATCCATGGAAGTGTTCAAGGTTAGTCTGTGCTGGGCTTTTGAAGAGCCTGGCCTAATGGAAGGTGCCCCTGCCAAAGGTTGGAATTAGATGGTCTTTAAGACCAAAGACTTTCTTTGATTCTATGATACATCAAAAAGCCACTGATGGGTATAGTTGCTGTGAAACAACAACAGAAACAACAGAAGTTAATGTTTATGAGAAGGAGATGTCTGTATCAGCAGGTCAGCAAGTCACTACCAAAATATTAATGCTAGAAATAATGCTTTTGAAGAAATTCTTCATTTTCTTTTTGGATTATGATCATCACTTATTATCATAGCAGAAAAGCAGATGGCAATACCCCTCAAGAGTTCAGTTGTGTTCTCGATGAAAAAGACTTAAAATAGCAGAAGAGAGATCAACATTAAGAATTGTATGTGCTAAAAGCAATCTAGTACTGTACAGCACTATTCTTCACTAGACTTAGAAGAGAAAATTTCCATTGTCAAGTGTTTTTAATGTCATTCATTATCATTTTTGGAGATCATAATTAGCTAGCTAACACTACATGAGAAACATAAAATGAAAACAATATTTTCTTTTCTAACTAAAATAAGAAGAACTGTTCTTCCATTGCTGCAATAGCTCAAAGTCAATGAAAGCAAATAGGTTCCAAAAGATGAGATAAAACAGGATAAATAGGAGGCATCCATCAGCAGCAAACTTCTTATTTTAAGTTCTGTCTAACTTCTACAAAGGTTGAATTCCTTCTGAGAAATTCAGTTCTAGCAATATTGGTTTGGTGATCTCTGTCTTGAAAAGGTTCAATGGATTATTTTACATAAAAATACCTTCAGATTATCTCCTATCCAACATCTCAGAATTTAATCAAGTATTTTGTCATATACTTAATTTTTTGCCATGATAAAAGTTAACTTTTTTCCTTAGATCCCATGGTTTTTTACACTTAGTTCACTTAAAAAACCCACTAAAATGAGCCTAATTCTCCTTACTATAAAACTGAGCTGTCTGCTAAACCTATTTCAAAGATAATAATTTGCTAGATTTATAGTGAGCGTGTTCTATATCGATCTAATTAGAGTGTCTTGAGAATAAAGGTTGCAAGACCTTTTATGATTAAAGCACCAATTTTAGCAATTTATGTGGGGTGTCTTTTTGTCAAATAAATTCCTATAGAACTGCATTTGTTTATTGGTTTGCATCAGCTCCATAACTTGGGGAAGGGAATGGTACAGGATCAGCTGGTTATCCTTATCTTTGTCTTTGGAAATTATTAAAACCACTACAACTTTTTGTGATATCCCAAATATTCCTAATAAGTAGGAAACAAGCAAAAAAGCTTATATTTCATGACAATGTCCCATAGTATATGGGAGGGAAAAATTATTTACTGTTGGTTTTTTTTGAAAGAGATCTCCATATTACATAAGGACTGTTAAAGATCAGTTCTTTTCTTCAGTTTTGGAAAGATAACAGCTTTCTTTTTTATTGCTGTTGTAGAGTGACAGCTAAACAGACATGATGCCATGTGTCTATGATAAAATTAAGAGGAGCTGTTTGGCAGGGGGTGGATCAGGAAAATGTTCACTCTGGGTGAACTCACTCGATGAATTTTCTTCCCAGGACCGCTGTGCTGCTTCACTTTGTCAGAGACTGAACTCTGTAAGGTACTGAGGGTTTTGGGGACTGATTCAGCAAAACACCCTGACATCAAACATGTCTTTAAATATATCCACACAAAATGCCCAAGTGTAATATTATACAAACCTTTAAACCAGTTTAATCACCAGGAGCTGTCTACAAAAGTCATATTGTTGCACAAAACCTCAGTACAGAAAAGCACCGGGCTGTAAGCTTATGACATCTGCACAAATATTCAAAAATACACTCTGCAAGACAAATTAGTCTGAACTGTTTTCCACACTACACCTGAAAATACCACCACAATGAGATCAAATATTCCTATACTATACTCCACTTTCACTATAAGCAAGACACGAGGTAATAATGTCAACTACTCAGGAAAAAAATGAAACAAAACAAATGCTTGAGGTGTGCAAACCAAGACTTTGCCCTGTCTAGGTTCATAGCAATTTAGGTTTCAGACAGGGCCAGGATAGCAAGTTAGTTATTTGTAATGAAGAAACTGAAGTTCATGGAGGTTTTAAGAACAGGCAGTACTAGAAAACAACTTCAGTGTTTCTCTTTCCCTCATCTCCTGTCATAAGCAAACAAAAATCCTTAATTATTCCCCATCTAATTCACTGAGAAATGGGTGAAATGTAACAGACCAAATTTAGAGAAAATCTGTTGCAAAATAAATCACCTTGAACAGAGAGGATGCCAGCAAGAGGCTTCTGACACTGATAACAAGACTCTGGTACCTGTTCACTCTTAAAGCTTATTAAAAGTCATTCAGGGTCTCCAGCTCTTACTGAAAATTAAATTACTTCTTCTCAGAAAGTATAAACAGGAATGAAATCTCTCAAACAATTTGCTCATTTATGGTTCCACAATTCTTCAGTAATTACTTTCTAACTAGAAATGATAAGGCTTTTAAGTGACTTGAACACGACTTGAACAGTTCTTTTGTTGGCTGAAGAGATGATGGATGAAGCACTTATACAAGGATCTGCTGTTGGAAAATCTAAACCACAGTACCTAAGTCTAAGAGCAGCAAAATTGCTGTGCATTAGCCATACTGCCAGACTCATATCAGTGCCCAAGAGATGGTGACAGGCACATCTGACTGTTTTCATAGTACACCTGTTCTTTATTTCAGCGATATAAATCCAGGTGATAGGGACACATGTTGTTGCCTTGGTAGCTGTTTGGAAAGTTTTCTTGAGTTTCAAAAGCCAGCAAAGTTTGTCAAGAGGCCTTAGTCAAAATGGCTCCCACAACCCACAATGCTCCACAACACCTACAGTACCAAAATATCCCACGTGAAAACAACCAAAATACACCTACATGACCTCCAGCCATACCTTGCAACCTTAGCAGTGATGGGTTATTTATCCTATAATTTGCTTTATATTATAAGAGGTATTTTTACAAAGATCTTTCAGATCTTCTACAAAGATATTTCTTCTATTTCAGGTATAAGACCTAGTAAGACAAAGACTGCATTTTTATGATGCAAAGCATTACTATTTTCCTTTTGTTAGCTTAACACATACAGCAATTTCTAATATCAGCACATACTACCCAGGTACTATTACTGTTGTTTTCATTCAGAGAGTATTTTTAAAAAAAAAAAATCCACACATTACAGGTCTACATGGGAAGAAGCAAGAAAATAGGTATCTCACCACAGTTTACAAACCAGGTCTTTTAATAGTTTTATGACACTGCTCACCTTCCAATGTCACCAGTAGTAGACAACATGGGTGCATGTTTTTCAGAGTCATATGATACATACTTTTTTTTCTGGAGTATAAATCAAAATAAGCTCTACTAATAAACAACTTGGAGCTGAATTTCCCTGCTGTGAAATTGTGTTCTGGATACTGAGGGCATAGAGTATGTTAGAATTTGGGGGTTATTTCTTTTCACTTCAGAAATGTGCTGTATTTCAGAAAGCAAAAATTCATCTCTACAGTTTACAATTTTTTAAAAGCACAAGATTACAGAGGAGAAAGAAAACCCTCTTGGGTGACCTTACATTCTAGTGCATTAACAGTGAGCACAGTCAATACAGTGAACTATTCTTAGTTAGCAGCAAATTCACAAGCATCAGCTGAGGAACAGAGAGACATGCTCCATTTTAAGTAAAACCGAGGCACTAATTGGAACCAAATATTACTTTGCTCAAGGAAAAATCACAGGTTATAGCTGCATTACTTTTTGAGTCACCAGTTAGACCTATCCTAATAAAAGGGTGAGTTTCAGACCCCAATTGATTTCTGGGTGCTATGCTGAACAGAAAGTATTGGAGCACAGTCCACCCACAGTGCACTTAAAGTGATTCAGAGCTGACAGGCAATAAAAGAAATATTGTTCCTCTTCTCATTTAGTAGAGCAAGAATAGCTGTATGCAATTTTATTTCTGAACTTGATAAGTGAAAAATGACTCATTTTATTAGATAAAGACCATTTTAAAAAGCTTGTTCCTATAATTTGCATATTTTTAAAATTAAATTGGTTCATCACGAAATGGTTAAATATAGTATTATGAGATAGGTGAAAGCTTGTAGAACATAAAAAAAAATTATTATACACAGAAATTAAATAAAAAGGGAATGTACTAAAAAGGAGAACCTGTCTTGAATTTTATGCCCCTTCCCTGCATTTACAAATGGATGTGCCAATCAAAACTGCAACTGCAAATCACATTATCATACATGCAACTCATAAAGCATATAAACAAATGACCTTGTATAGCTCTACTGCTTTGCTAGTTCTGTGCCCCAAATCAGGCAGGTAATGAAGATTTTAGGGGTTGAGAGGATATCCTCACATGCATATCCTGTTATCTCTCTCACATACACACACACTCTTAATTAGTGTATATTGGCTGTATAGTTGTCTTTCCTCCTTCCATTCTTTTCCCATCTGTGCCATCAAAAAAGAGTGAGTGGTGAAGAGGTAAGATATGATTACACACTCAAGCTGGAAACAGTTCTGTCAGGCTGATTGCCTGGGTGTTAATAGATATGTAAAGTAAGACAGATTTTGAAAAATCACCTTGACAATATTAAAAACTCACAATAGAACTACCACTTTGCTGTGTTCAGTCAAAATATGAATATCCTCTATGTTTCCAGTTTTTAATTTTAAAAGTTTAATTTAAGGGGAATACTGGGGGAAAAAAATATTCTAGGAGCCAGAGTAGGAGTCAGATGATTTCGTTTTTAAGCCACTGGACTGGAATTCAGGACATGCAATTTGACCATGTTCACTGCAGACTTTCTTGTGTATTTTTAAAACCATCTAATTGAATCACTCCATAAATCTCTTTTGTCTACAGCTTATTGAGACCTCTTTGGGGAAAGAGGCAGGGGTTTATGTGTATGAATGCTGCACATGGCTCACAGGGCTTTGCAATGGCCACTCACACCTGGAAAATGAATAATGAGGTTGTATGACCTTCCTGCTTCCTCCATTACTCATGCCTGAGAGATACCCCAGAACATCTGCAAAGCAAATTGATTGTTCTTCTCCCCAAACATTCATCCCTCCAGATGCTTACAAATAAACACAACAGCATCTAGAGGTGGAGTGCTCAGAAGCCAGTGTTACAGAAGCCAGTGTTACACCAACCAGTATCATCTCATATTTTGTTTTACTCTCCCATTCTCCCTTTGCTTTTAAAAGCAGATTTTGTGTCTTTGTCCTGTGTTTTAACAACATCTACAGCAAAGGGAATCCTGATCCACTGGGACTGTGACACTCCTGTGTTACCAAAAACTCCCAGTTCCAATACTCTGCCCTGCTGGTACCTGGGGAGTGCCTGCCCCTCCAGAGCCCCCAGCCCATGCAGCACCTGGCTGGGATTTTGGAACATCACATTGCCCAGAGGAGTTGTGGATGTCCCATTGCTGGAAGTGTTCAAGACCAAGCTGGATGGAGCTCTGGACAGTCTGGTCTGTGGAAGGTGTCCTGCCCATGGTCAGGAAGCAGATGATCTTTAAAGTCCCTTCCAATGCAAACCATTCTGTGATTCTATGTTTTACTTATTTGAAAAATACAGTACAATGGAATTCTGTTTAAGCCTCCTAGCCTTACATTAAAATAATTTCACATTTCTATATAAAATTGGTAATAATAAGCACTACAACTGGAAGTATTTGGCTAAAAATTATTTGACAGTATTATTTCTCTGAATTTTTCTTGATCTGTTATTTGGAATTCTATTGAGTCACTCAATGGAACTTAACGTACAGCTATCTCTGCTTCTTTTAGGGTGTGGAAGGAGAGAGGGAATTGTAATCAAAATAATTATAAAATTTTCTAATTTAATTTTATATTTCTTTCTAAATAAAAATCATTTTAGTGCTGCTTAATCTAACTGACAAAATTAGTGCAAAAGCATAAGGCAAGAAAATGAGCACATCTAGAAACGGGAAACAGTGAATTTGGACAAAAACAAACTTATGAACAAGGCCTTATAAAAGGAAATGGATTCATTTTTTGAAGGAAGTTCATTTCCCCTTGAACACATTTTGAATCATTACCATATATCATGAATCATTTTCATAAAAATATCTTTTTACTTGCTAAGTGATGCAGCATTATAAACTTATAATTATGCAAAGGAGAAACTACTGTTAAATTTGGTAATGCAAAATCCTTTTCTTAGAGAATTAAATTAGCACAAGTGTTAATAAATTTATTTTGTTTTGTTTTCATCTGAGGAATGTTACATATATTAAACCAAGTTAATGGCTCAAATGTCCATAAAAGTCTATGAAGGAAAGAGCAAAACTGTAATACCATGAAAAACAATGTAGCTTTTCCTCATGAGATCTTGCTGATCTGAGTGATTTCAGGAACATGCTTGGCCTATGTAAGAAGTTGGAGAATAGTTACTGAATAGATGTAAATCAAATTATTTGGTGTAATTTCACTTGTGACTTTTTAGATTCACTTAATGACATACAAAACATGCAGATTTGCTCACTCAGCATAGAGTGAGGTGGAGTTCTGTATCTAGCACAATAACCCACAAGTTAAGGGTTCTGTTCAGAAAATTTCTCTCTCCTTACAACATTTACACAAAGTGCAGCAGATCTGAATATAGTCACATTCAAATTTGGAGCACAGATGTTTGGTGATTTAGGTTCTGTCAGTACAATTTCCATTTTAAAGGTTGGAAATGGAGTGATTGGCACCAATTATTTCAGCAGTATAACAAGTAATTCTGATTTTTAATTCCAGCTCAGTGGATGATAAAAACTTGCCTTTAAACATCATGCAAGGATTGAAGGTGGTCAGCAGATAATGAAAGGTCCTGTTTACAGAAAAGAAAATATCATAGTACTGACAGAGTAATCTTTACCTTATGTTAAGAAGCAGTGGAAGTTTGTATTTATTGTGATAGTCCAGAAAACCTCCTTGTGATGTTTGAGATTCAGTTTCACGTTAGAGCAAACACTGCTGAGAAAAGCTTGAAGGAATCCTGCATGTTGTTCTGGAAATGCACATCCATCTTTCTTGCAGCCTTGCTCTCTGTACTTGGCTGCTGTCAAGGACAGCTCTGGGCACAGATGGAGTCACAAGCTGCCATGGCAGGGTGCTACAGAAGGCAGCAGAGTGCCCTGGGTGCTGTGTCTCCTCAGTCTGTGACAGCTCCCCAGTGTGCCAGGCTTGCTTTTGCACTTACCTAACAAAGAGGCAGAAGGTCTTTCTCTTGTGGGGAAAAAAAAAATAATAAAACCACATGTATTTCCACTTCTTCCTCATTCTTCACCTTGAAAGTATGTTTACATCAAAGAAAAAAGTTCAAAGACAGTTAAACATGTATATATATATAAAAATCAAAAAAAAAAGGGAAAAAAACCCCTAAGCAAACAAAAACCCTTCAAATTATGAGATTCAATTTTTGATCTCCAAATTAGGGCCCCAAGCCATAAGTAGTACTTTTCAATTAGGAAGATATAAAAATATCTGACTTGACCATAAAAATGTCATTTAAATGTACATATCCAAGATACAGGACATACATATCTCTTTTTTTCTTTAATATGGACATGATGCTTTTGAAACATTAAGTTGTGTGAAAACTTCTCCATCAAAGGGCATCCCATTTTAGATTAAACCTATCTTTAATAAATCAAGTTCTGTTAAGGGTAAATTGTTCACTATTGACCCAATTACCTAACTTGTGTGTGTACTTACCTGCCCACATATACTCTGGCAAATGCTATAATTATCCTGATGAATCACAAATAAAATTTACATTTTACCTTGCAAGTACCAGAAAGCAGTGACTAGAGCATGACTTGATTATATAAATGTTACCTTATTTCCAGGAATGACGACAGAGCTGGTAAAAAGTGTCCTTAAATAGAGCTCTAAATGAGCCCCTCTGTTTGGCAGATAGAGAGAAAACAAAAATCAGAAGAACACAGTGAAAGAAAATAACAAAAGAGAAAAGACCTAAAAAAAGTTACCATAATCTGATGCAAAAGCTGGAAGACAAATAAGCTGAAATTAAAAGCCTCTGTAGGAAGGATTTAAAAAGTGGGAAGACAGATAATAGGTTATATAATATAATACTCAAAGGCAGGAAACACAATTGTGTTTCTTCTCCTCCAGTTTTCTAATGTACTTACAGCCACCCATTTCCATACAGCCTATGCATATGAAGTCACTGGAAAGCCCCAGCAATTCTGCCAGTGTTTTTTGAAATTTACACTTGGCAGATTACCTGCAGAAATCTTTTCTGAAGGGCACAAGTTTCAAATCCCTGTGACTGAAGGACCCCAATTTTTTTTTCTTATAAATATGTAGTGTCATGGCAAAATTGAGCTATGTTATGTCTTCTGACAACTCTTCAACTTGTGGAAACCAGAATGCCAGAAGGACATGAAACCTTTGCAAAGCTCTTAAGAGAATTATGTGAGACTGCCCTTGCGTTCTGCACAATTGGATCCAATGGGTAACACTAGCCTTGGTTTCCTTTGGCTTTTCTTTTTTGAAAGAAATGTCAGAAAATAGTGTATTTAGAAATTGATCAGTGAACTTCCACCTGTGGCATAACTGTGGCTATACCTCCATAGAGTGGCATCATGATTTATGAAGGCATATGGAAAATACTTCATAGTAATTTTTCTGGGAAGTAAACATTTTTTCTGAAACAGCTACTGATGATCATGGTAACTTCTAAGGCACCTGAGAGTTATTAGGTTACCAATCCAACTCTTTTTCTTAATACAGAGTCACATCTTCTAATTATAAACTTCAAAAATATCTAGAAAAATAATATATATTTGAACATAGTTTAGGTTCCAATGCATGGAATTGAAGCTCTGTTTCTCATTTTTTAAATGTTGATTCTCTCTTTTCTAATCTTCATTAGAATTTATTAGTGGGGGGAGGGTTTATTTTGGAAGCCTTTTCATTTTTTATGTTCTTTCTTCTTTTAGTGGAAGAGGGTACTATTTTACCTGGGACAAATCCAAGCCTGACTTTGATAAGAACACACAAAAGCAAATGAAAAAACAGTTTCTGAAATTTAAAAAGACTGGAGCAGCAACTAACATGACTTTGTCAATAACAAAAGCTTGTTAAACACACCTAAATGCCTTTAGGGCAGGGTAACAGGCCTTACAAACAGAGGAGATGCTGTAGGTGCTATGCAGCTCAGCCTCTGGCACTGTTTCATGTGGCATTTTGAAAGCAAGCTACAGAAAATCAGTCAAGCTGAAGTTGACGTTAGGTGGGTGCAAAATAAAGAAAAGATCACTTACAGAGTGCCAGTGGTTCACAGCAAAACCGTGATGAACTGTGCGTTAGATTACAGTGGTTTCTCCAGGACTGGCACTACAGACTGTGGTAAAGGTAACAGGCTTGTGGCACTGAAAGAAGTGAAGCTGGAACAGACTACAAATACACTGAGGAAAAGATTATAATTCCCAAGAAATTAGAACACTGACCTGAAAAAGAGGAATACAAAAATTATTAAAGATAGAGGCTGGTGGGAATAAACCGACTCGCACAAATAGAGAATGGCAAAACTGACACTGAAATTTAGTCCCTAGTGAATTGTGACCTGAAAACAGTCAACATAGCACTGTAAAAAAGCTGCAAAACACAATGCAGGATGCATTTAAAGGAGTCTAAGAGACAAGTAATGCATCTTCTCCAGTCCATACTACTAAGTCTTTAATAATATCTTACCCAGGCAGGATCCACAGCTCAGGAAGGGCACAAATGATGGCAAAGAGTCCAGAGAATGATCCGATACCTCAAACCAATTCTCTGAGAAAAGGCTAATAGGAAGGCTGAAGAAAATACAAAATATATAAAATCTTACTTCATACCTTTGCTCAAGACATCTGAAAACTGATACATTGGGGTTCTTCCCACCCCACCTTACCACTATGTATTCTTTAGTTTTTTGTAGTAAGGTCCTGTTTTTGTAAGGAAAATAGTTTTGATTGAATGCATCAGAAAAATCCAACTCTTGCTAAACACAAAACAGACTGAAAAAACAATTTATGAGCAAGAGAAGAAAAAATCCAATGTCAATGTTAATGGTTGCTTAAAAGTATCCATCCACAAACTGTAACAGAAAATGCCAGCTAAATGTTTAAAAAAATATAGTTTAGTCATATTTCTATTCAATCGTGAGAACAACACATACACAAAACCCCTCCTCAAACTCTGATGATAATTACATTTAAAATGCAGCCAAAGGTTCTCGTTTACTTTCAAAATCTGGAGAGTTCTTCTGTACAGTCAAAACCAATTAAAATTTTTGTCATCACCTGATGCTAATTAATGATTTTGTACTGACCTCGGTGAGCACAGATGTTTTGCAAGGTGCGTTCTGTTAAAAGCGATTGATGGTCTAAACACTCCATAGTAACACTTCATAGTAACTCCCTGTCTTTCACATACTCTGAACTAATTAAAGCTGCAGTGTTTACTAGTTACTTAACCAAAAACTCAATAATCTTCACAATCACTGAAATTGCTTTGACTTAGCACAACACTTGTGTTTTCCAAGATAATCTGTAAATTCAACTGTAAAGAGCACTAGATGTAAGCAAGTTTGAAATGTGAATTCCAGAGTGAATACAATCAGAGAATATATAATCATTCACAGGTATGAAGAGAAGCTGCAGGAAATTGAAATGAACCTATATATTAGGCAGTTTCTTTCCATGAAAGGAAATGAAATCTTAGAATTTCAATGAGGATCAATTCAGCAAGGTTTGGTCCATTTCC
The DNA here is from genome assembly GCA_013398075.1 of Notiomystis cincta. Classification (NCBI taxonomy): domain Eukaryota; kingdom Metazoa; phylum Chordata; class Aves; order Passeriformes; family Notiomystidae; genus Notiomystis; species Notiomystis cincta. The sequence goes on from VZRX01018933.1 coordinate 203,106, forward strand.
CTGCACTTCTTGTCATCCTGTGGAATTTTTTATTGTTTTCACTTCAGAGTATTCCCTTTCTGTTTTAGCACTTCATTACATCAATTTCTTCTCCTGTCTCTTATTTTCATTTTCTTCCCTGATTTCAGGATTTCAAGGAGTATCATTTTTTGAAAGGTTTAGTGCATTTAAATTATATATAAAAAAAAAAAGAACACCCCACTGCCCAAAGATTGCTCCCTGCACACCGTTCTTCTTGGCAGCACACATGTGCTGAGCCCCTCAGCAAAAGGCTGCTCTTACTGATAAGCCCAGGGTTAGGCTTGAAAAAACCAAACAGCCTAGAGTTTCAGGGACATTGACACAACAAAAGACATGCCAAGAGGAGCACAGCACTGCCTCAACACTGCTCCCTTCTACACATTTCTCCTTGGCACCAGCCACACCAAAAGGTGGCTTTGAGTGCTCCACTTAGGGTTAGGGTTACACTTAAGGTTAGGACTGAGAAAACCACAAAGCCCACAGCTCCACACACAGAGCTGCTAAATAAAGGCATGCCAAGGGAAGCAACATTGCTCCCTCCACACATTTCTCCTTGGCACCAATCTTGTGGTTGGCAGCTGGGCAAAAGGGTGGTTTTAATGCCAGGCTTAAGGTTGGGTTACGATAAACGTTAAGCTTTAGAAAAGCACAGAGCCTAGCCCACCAAAGACATTGAAACTACAAAAGGCATGAAAGAGTGGAGTATTTCATGTCATCTCAATACATTTGATTACCAACATTACATTTTTGAATTTCTTTTATTTCTTCTGTTGAGTAAAATTTCATTAGAAATTTCATTTAAAGTCCACAGCAAGGAGTCTGTGTAACTTTCTTCTCTGCTTTCAAGAATTTCCTTTCAGGAAAGGGAATGAAATCTTGTGATTTCGATGAGGATCAATTGGGCAAGCTTCTGTCCATTTCCCTGCAATTCATGTCACCATATTTGCTTTTATTATTTTCACTTTGTTTCAGAATTTTCTCTTTTGAACCTTATCATTTCATTGCTTTAGTTTCTTCTCCTGTCTCTTTGTTTAACTTTCTTCACAGATTACAGGATTTCAATCATAATAATATTAGCAAGCTTCAGAACTTTTCACTGCACCACATTTCATTTGAGTACATCTCGTAGTCACTCACCTTCCAAACCTTCTTTTTTTTTCTATTACATCTGATTTGATCGTATCTCTTTTCCAGTGTGTTCGTTACAATTTCTTCTCTGATTTCAAGATTTCATTCCCTTCCTGAAAGGAAATTCACGTCATCCCATTCGCTTTTATAGTTTTCATTTCCTTTCAGAATTTTCACTTTTTTTTTCTTATCATTTCAGTACTTGAGTTTCTTCTCCTGTCTCTGTTTAACTTCTTTCCTGGATTTCAAGATTCAATCACAACAATTTTGCAAGCTTCACTCCTTTCCACTGACCATGTTGTTGTAGTTATACCATTTCCAAATATTCTTTTTTTTAAAAAATTGCATTTGATCATATATCCTTTCCAGAGTGTTTGTTACACTTCCTTCTCTGATTTCAAAATTTCATTCCCTTTCCTGAAAGGAAATTCATCCTTACAGGAAAGGGAATGAAATCTTGTGATTTCAGTGAGGGTTAATTGGGCATTTTTTGTTCTATTTCCCTGCACTTCAAGTCATCCCATTCACTTTTATTGTTTTCACCTTGTTTTAGAATTTTCTCTTTTTTGTTTTTAGCATTTCAATTCTTCCATTTCTTCTCCAGTCTCTAAGTTTCTTCTCAGATTTCTGGATTTCAGTGGCCATAACTTTGGCAAGTTTTGGTCCTTTTCACTGTACCTTATTTCTTCTCCATACATTTCATTGCATTCACTCCATTTCCAAATTTTTTTTGGTTTGTTTTTGTTTTTTTTTTTTTTTGAAATTTCATTTGGTTTGATCATATCTTCTTTACAGACTGTTGTTACATGTCAAGACCATGCCAATTCTTGGAGCCAGCTGAACAAGGATCAGGCTGTATTTATGCTGGGTAAATCTTTTAGACTGTGACCAGACCTGGCTACATACTGACAGCTGTCTCAAGTGGGCCCCTGATGCATTTTTTTACTCTGTAAAAATCAGGTACTCAGGTACTGGTTCAGAGTGATGCAATCCAGTGTCCAGCGCCCTTCCTGGGTAATAAGTTAAAAGTAGAGGTGTACAGGATGCAATATCCTTTTGGTTATTGTCAAAGGCTTGCTCAGGGATGCAAGAGTTCATATTCAGACTGTGCCAGGTGGGAAGTGCAATTTTCTTTTGCTCCCACCATTAAAGTGTCAGGGCACAAGAGATTTCTGATTTCTTTTTAATGTAATAATCTATCCTGTCTATTTGGACAAGATATTTGAATGTATCATAAAAAATAATTCTTTGGTCCTTTTGATTCTTAAAGCTGTAAGAGCAAACACCAGAACCCTAAAATCATATAAAATTTTTATTCAGCATCTTAAAGTGATGAATCTTAATTTGTTTGCTCTGAAAAGCAACACTTCAAAATGTTAAATTTTTCTTATATATACCTGTTTTTTCCCCTACCTCAAGTTTATTTATACTTTTAACAATACCTGTATTGAGTGGCATCTTATATGAAACAAGTCAGATAATCCAAAACCAGGTCAAAGGACTAATACTATTTTCCCTTCAGTGGAGCTTCAGCAGAACATACCCAGCCAGTGTCACAGAACTTTTCCTGGGATTTAATCAAAGAAAGGCTGAAAATGCCACAAACAAAAACAAGAGATGCTGGAAATTTCCAGAGGGAAATGTTCATGAGTTTTCTAACTTGATTATAGTTACCTTTTTTTATTATTCCAAATAACATTTTGATCTCCAGCTACAATGCAACTCTGAAGCTGGAGCACAGCACCTGTACTTTTTCCACTCTTCACTTTGTGAACAGCTTACTCAAAACCACCTGTATTTATGCCAGTTTTTGTAATGGCAGAGAGCTTCGGCAATTAGGCAGCTGAATCAAACATTCCAATGCAATTTCTGGAAACTAAAAATAATAATATAGCAATTTAGAATCCTAATAGAAAAGGCTAGTACTCAGGTTTGCTCTAGGAAGAGGTTTGGAGTTTTCTCTAACCCAGGTTCCTATCAGTGATCCTGATTACCAAGGGAATCCACACATAGCTGTATCTGCACAGCAGAAAATATACAGAACCACAGTGAGGAAATAAGCATCTGGGAAAAGAGGAAGATTTTGCAGATGAAAACCAGATCACCACAAGCCTATGCAATGACACTGAGCTTTGGTTTTCTAGAACACTCTTCCATTTTTCTTAGAGATAACTTGTTGAAAAATGCATACAAAACATCCATCTTTTTGCAATTAACACGACAAAAAAAATGGTGTTCCTTCCTTAGATTTCAAAATACTTTAGCACTCAGTGAACATTAAACAAGCTCACATCAGTCAGTGGAAAGTCTTTCAGTAATGCTAGTGAGCTTTATATCAAAACAAATAAAGGTTTCTGACATTATCACCTGTTATTACCTTCTATATATAGAGTTACATTCAGGCATTCAAAATAGAGTATAATTAGTTCCTAGACTTGCTCATGATCACCATCACCTTTGTTCCTAGGAAAATCATAAGAAATATTTGATTTGCTGGGAGGTTTTTTTTCAGCTCTCACACATTCTTATTCCTTTTTTAAAAAAAAAAAAACACGAAAGGATAAGATTTTTATAGAATAGTATATTTGCCATGGACGCTGATGGGAAAAGGTGCTGATTTCAGTATGTGTCGTTTCTTTCCAGTCTCCCAGCTCCAGGTAGCAATTCCATCCATTGCTGCCTGTAGCTGAATAATTAGCTTTTCAATAACTGAGCTTCTGGCAGAGACAGAACAGAAGAATTAGCAATTTGTCTGCATACCTTCAGTGCAAATGCTGCCTCTCAGGGGAATACTACATCTGTTTCCCAAGTGTAGCTAAAAGTAAGCATCCAGCAAAAGAACTGTTTACAGAAATACTGGCTACCAAAAGAAGACCAGATGCTGCAGCAAACTCAGCTTAAAATAACTGTCTCAGCAGGGGGGTTGGGGGTTTATTATTTTATTAATAAAAATGTATCAATGGAGAACAAAATGTGCAGCATGATAAACAATGACATTCGCTATTAGAGATCAAATAAGGATTGTTTCCCACTTGTAAGGGACCACAGCCTTGAGCAACTCTCACTAGGGAAGGGACACAAGGACTAAAAGACTGCAGTTGTGGGTGGTGCGCAGGTGGGGCAGAAGGAAACCAGCAAGAAGAGCAGAGGAGCAGCAGAGATCAAGTCTAACACAAGGTCCCCAGCCTCCTGCACCAGGAGTTTGGGAGGCACCACGTGCAACACCCAGCAAGAGGGGAGGTGAGACCACAATGGGGGAGGAAATGTGTTGGACTGATATTGAGCTCAGAGGAGGGGGCCTTCTTTCCCAAGGTGTTTGACTGTTTATTTTTTTGTCTCTTATAACCTGAATCAGTGAAGAAAAGTTTGTGTTAACTACAAATAATTACGAAAATTAAGTAAAATCCCTTGCTAAGCTACTTTTGCCTGCAAAAATGTGTAATATAGATATTATGCCAATATCTGTCTATCATCTAGACACCAATGTTGTGTGACTTTTAGAGCTTGAGCCAAGTTTTTATTCCATTTCATGCCCATTTCTCATAACTACCATTATCAACTGAGAGGAACACAAGTTCTGTTCAGGCCACTCAAATGAAAAAGAACCCAAAGTGCAAGGTTCAGGCCAGGTGTAAAGAGCTACCTATAAAGAACAGGGATTTTCCTGTCCTGGTACATGTTGCCCAAATAAGCTTCAGCTGATCCTCTCCCACATCATTCTCCTTGTTATTAGAGATCCCTTAAATTATGGCTTATATCACCTGACTGGCTGACAGGAAGAAAAAGAAAGCTCAAAGAAGTGAAAATTGATACAAACAATAAATAGACATTTTAAGCATGCTATTTTGCTGGTAAACACAGAACGAAAGCATTATATATAAATTCTAAATTGGAAAGAAGCTGTCAATCCTACTTCACCAGTGTTTTGGTATAGGATCCATTTTACAAATCTCAAGTCACTAAAGCCACAGTCCTTGTAAAATTTCTTTTTTAAATCTTATAACATGAGTTTGTGTGTGAATGTTCATTTGTCTGAAATTTCTTAGAATGCCAACATCCAAAGATATTTACATAAGTCAGCTCTCAGAGAACTATGTAAGGCAAAATATAGCATCACACCTCTCAGAAATTGCATTTTCACTTGCATTTCTGGGCTTAGTTTTTTGTCATGTATTTGAATCTAGAAATGAGAGACTGTAACCATAATATGTAAACAATGAAAATAGCTGAAATTTTAAAGCACTACAGGATTAACTGTAAGAATTAGTAAGATTTAAGCAAGAATGAAAAATCTGAGCAGTTTATTTTTCTTTCACATATACTTCTGGGTTCAGAAATCAGCTTGTATAATTTAATAGCACGACCATCATTAGGGATTTAAAGGGACTGTGCAGTGCAGTTGCCCATTTGTGGAGAGTAAATTTTGCTGTCAGCCTACAAGGACCTGCAACTAAAATGGCACAGAGTGAGCAAACACCTTTGTAGACACAGGCATAAACTCCTGGGAGCTGGTAAGCACAGACACAAAGAAAAGCCACAATTTTAGAAGCACTCTCCCACTTTTCATACTAAACATACCCTAACCCATACACCTCTCAGGAGACAGGTACTCCACATTCACCTCATGAGTATATTCACTGGAGATCTCCATCTAGGGAGGGATTCATCTCTTTCTGCTTCCTAGAATTTTAGTCATTAGTGAGTTCCTGCAAACCATTCCTTACCCTGAGTTACTGGGAACATGATCAAATTCAGCATAAAAGTTTGCAACTATTATGTATTAGAGCTCATTTGGATTAAGTCTGTATCATTCCAAGAGGTTCATTACTAATTTTAATTTCATTTTGGAACCAGTTTCTTTCCCTCCCATAGTGGTACTCAAGGTGTATTCCTAAAAGAACTGGTTTGAGACACCACATAGGGATAATTAAAGCTCTCATACACATGAGGATCTCGAAAATTATTTACTGCTACAAAAAAATATTTACTAAGAGTAAGTTAAAATCACTACCATACAAGCAGGATTTTGTCTACCTTTAAAAACTCAAATTTAATGCATTCCCTTCCCTCTCCTTTGAAAAAGCAATAAGATAGCAGCATACATAGTCTAAGAAATCTTCATTATATCTAAAGCCCAAATCATATACTAGCTAAAGTCCAGAATTAAAGTTAGAATAATGTGCCAGAAATTGCAACTGTAAAAATGGGAGTATTTTCATCTTGGTTATAGAAATGAAGATCATACCATATTTGTCATAGGTAGGAGGAGACAGGGGAATAAAGTACTTTGATAGTAGGTAAATTTAGTGCTAGATTCAAATGTCCTGAAGATAATACTTCTGCACTGGAAAAAAAAATTAAAATTTCAGTTTTATATCCCCAAAATTGATGTTCAATGTCACAGCCAGCATAGCTTTAATTATAGTTTTATCCACATCATAGCTCATTTCTAATACAAAAAAAAAAAAAAGGTGTTCACTATGGCTTCTAAAAAAATAAGTGATTAAAAAAATAAGATTTAAAAATTGAATTAACAAGATAACATTTAGCTGAATGTTCTGAAGGATTACCCTGGTGATTTCAACTGTAAAAGTAACTCTGCCTATGTCATTTTATGTAAGGCTTACTATTACAAGCAGAAAACCAAATTTTTTAAAAAATAAACTTTTTAAAAAGTGAAAGACTTTTAATTTTTTAAGACAGCGATTGGTAAACATGGCTGCTGAAATTTTGCATCAAGCAAATGTTTTGCTGCCTTTGGGGGCACCAAATATTATTAGAAATATTAGGGATAGGGTTAAAATAGACAGCAAGAGAAAGGAACAGGAAGGGCCTTAGTGGGAGCTTCAAAAACCTTTTTTTCCATCAGAAAATGTGTGGATAGTATTAAGGTAGAGAAGAAAAAGGAGAGATCTGCAGAAGCATTGGGCCTGGGAAGCAGCAGCTGAGGAAAAGAGCAGGCTGCAAAGGGACCTGTCCCAGGAGAAAGTTGACATCAGGACCATGCAGCCAGGGCTCTGTAGATTTTTTGGGATTATTTTAGAACGTGAGTTAAGGCAAAGTGAAAGCCTTGATTCTCCTGTGAGTGAAGATATCAAGCCCTTGTACTCTTAGGTGTGTGCTTCCACTGCTTCTGAGCTGAGGGAAGCTTTCCTTCACTTACTGAATTATGGGGGGGAAGTCTGAGCTTAAGGTAAGGTTGTTTTTTCATCAGGTCAAGCTCAGCTGTATCAGCTGTATTCTCAAAACAGCCCAGTCATCACAGTCTTGGTAGTCTTGACCTTTCCTCTGTTCTCCTTTCATACCAATATTCAGCTATCAAAAAAAAAAAAAGGCCACTGGCCATTTGACTTAATATTCATCCATCTGTTTTGCATTTTCAGCAGTTAAACTCCCTGCCTTTGGTCATTTTATTCTATAAATTTGGTCCTAGGACAGAAACAGATTGGGAGCTAGGAAGCCCTATTTGTTCTTTGCAGATAAATTCTCCTTTTAGTTACAGTGGCATCAATCTGGTCTGTTAAGTAAAACAGCAAAGTTATTACAGTGAGTAATGCCTGAAAACCAACTCACATTGCCTGAATCACAGCAAATGACAAGGTGTTTCAAACAGTTCTTAAATCAACTCTCCTCTGCCCTGAGAGGCATTTTAACCTGTCTCATTATGACACTACCCATTAACTGGTACCAGTAAGAAGCAGCACTACTGGAAGACAGACTGTAAGGCATCTTCCTAACAGCAGTCACACTTGTTACAGCCTGCTCTTCCCAAAACCATGATTCCCTTGTCTCTTCCTGGGGTTCTCTGCACTTTCTTCAGTAACCATGGGAACCAAACCCAGAGCATCATTTGGGATGCAAAGGCTTGACCAATGCTTTTAACTTACAGTCATGCTTTGTTTTAAGGATCCAGGCCTATTAACATAAAGGTTTTTACAGATTAGTGGTTTCCCTACTTGAAAAGCACAGTAAAGGTCAGCTGTTGAAAATATTAATTCTGCATTTCAGAGATTTATCGTTTTGTATAGAAAACTGTCCCTTTCAGTGAGTAACTGCAGCAGTAAAAAAAATAAAACCATCTATCATGAACACATGAATTTTTTAGTAATCCCATGACCAATTTAAACAATGCATCCCTAAAAATGGAAATCTTGAGTTCTCTTTCTGCATAACAAGTTGGCTGTTCATTTTATTTGAGACAGTCAAGCCACCTGTGCTTCATTCTCTGTGCATTAATCTACATCAAATACAAAAATACCTGGTTGCTGAGCCATTTTATCCACTCAGGTTTGTTATGCTCATTTCCCATACAGAAGTAATACAGAAAACATTAATATTAAAAGTTATGATTGCACATAGTGAGATGTCATGGCAAAGACAACTTGAACATAATAAATCCTGTAACCTACAAAACCTCCTGAGTAGACACAACTGGATATCTAAGAAAAATATGGTATCATCTGAAATTTATTCCATATTCTTTGCTTTGTTTGGACCATAAATATTCCAAGTACAGTCTCTTCCTCCATTTCTAGTCTCCATTGCTCGACTGGCAAAAATGTTTGATTTTTATTTTTCCATTTAAAAGAAGTTTACCGTACGTTCAATTTTTTGAGAAAGACCCAGGACTAGTGACTAGATGGCATTTAAGTGACTGATCCACTCTTAACACACACTTTGAATAAATATTACATAGATGTTTTCACCAATACACAAGTGGAAATCTGAGGTCATTTAGGTAAATTTCTAGTTTATCTGTATGATTATTTTCTGTTTTCCAATACATGCTTAACTTACAAAAGGTGATGCAGACACCATTTTATTAAAAAACATTAGTATCTTGCTGTCACCACAAACAATAAATTTATTCACAACAGTGCTAAAATCCTACTTTTACTCTGTAAACATTTTTAAATAGGGCTATACCACCATATTGCATGACTTTTTATAATTGGTGATGGTGTTATAATGTCAAATCTAATTTCTTACAGGCCAGTAGATGTCAAGCCTGCATTTACTTTGATTCTGATGCTGCCTTTTAATCAAGAAGCCAAATCAAAGTTCACAGGACCAAGTTAAGCAGGCAGTAAGTATTTGAAATTGAAGTTGATGCGCAAAAATACAAGCTCCTCAATGATGGCCTTTATCCTAGACAAGGAGCTGTATTCATACCTGATGTCATCTAACAACTCACACAGAATTTCAGAGATGAAGGGTTTTATTTTCCCAAAATCAAAACCACCAGATAACATCTTTATCCAAATGGGACTAACTTTATGACTTTATCATAATGGGACTAAGTGAAGAGAATGAACATAAATACTCTGTTTCTTATTTCCAACGTTTTACTTCTATTATATTTGTAAACTGGCATTGCTTTTTTTGGGCATTTGAATCTCCTTCTATCCTCAAGCATTACCCACTCCATGACACACAGGCCCCCTTTTAGTCAGAACCAGTCTTGACAAGCACATATAACTGATAAACCATCCTTCACCGTGTTACTAAAATCATAAGCACCACTGCCAAGTGAAGTAACACATGGGGTAACAAAGCCCCTCAAGAATTTTCTATGGAATCCTTAGAGGAAAGAATAACAACTTCCTTGTGGAAAGAATTTGTGAATTCATCCTTGTGTTGCCTCTTCCAATATCCCAGATCTGTGCACAAAGCACAAACTAGGCTTTTGAGAACACAAGGTAGTAAGTATCAGTAGACTGTATCTTCTAGTGCTGCAGAAGAGAGGAAAGAGGGGAAAAAAAAGCAAAAAAGAATTCTAGACTCAGATCCCAAAACTGGAATTCACCCCTGACCCCCACACCTGTGCCTTCATGCACAGAGGCATAATATGGGATATCCATTAGATGATGAGGTACCACACCTTCCAAGTAGGCCTTGTCTCTGGCTAGATACTTCAAACAACATAAAGACAACAATGCCATATGGCTTGGGTGTTTCTCCAGCAGAAAATCAAGCAGCCATGAAGCCATACTGCTTCTCCTGCAAATCCTGCAGTGCAGGATGCACAACTGTGTGCAGGCAGACCTGGCCAGGGGTAATTGTCAAGAAGTGTCAGCACATCATCCTGTAATGACAGAGTAACAAGGTAATGAAAGTTTGATTTCTTTCTTTCAATACTGTTATTGTTCCAGTATTTTTAACCAGTCTTTTCTCCTGGTCAGGCAACTCTTTTGTTTTGTATTTTTTAAATCATATAGATATTTCAAGAGAGAACTCAAGAACACCTTTGCTATGGATTCTATACACCAAGTCTGGTCATCCAGGGACAGGCTCTCACAATATTTGGGTCCAAAGCAGCTCACAAGAACTACTGATCTTTATAGTATCAATAACATTGTAAGTCTCTGAAGGAAATACAGCCAGATTCACTTGGAATCTTTTTCCATGCACACCAGTGAGGAAAACAGACAATTGACTGCAGAGCTTATGTGTTTTCTGTGGGCTTTTCGCTTTTTCTGTCGGAGAACTACTTAAACTCCGCAGGTTTCTTGTGTTTACAGCAATTCACCTCCAAGCAAAGCACAGGAATACTCAGCAGAACAGTTTACAGACCTAATGCAAGGTCAGCAACAAAAGATCTGATCACAAAGCAGTGCTTTTAGGGAAAAATGTTTATCCCATTTATCTTGTGTTTAGTACCATTATTTAAGTCGTTCTGTTTTGTGAGCTGGTCTCCAAAAGAACCACTTTCCTCCACACATGGATTGCATATTCAACTCCTGCTGCTTCCATTGCACCACTGCATTCTCTTTCACATTTTAAGTGTCATCAACTGTTATCATCAGCAGTTTCAAATAGCTCTCCTATGAAAACTGCAGTTTTATAATATATAGATTTTAAATTTATTAGCTTATCATGAATGTCACTAGAAAATAATGTTTCTAAAATGAGAGGTAAAAAAATATAAATGCAAGTAAAATAGCCCAGCTATCACATAATCTTTTTGATAAAATATTGATTTAAAATGACAATAAAATTGGTTTTTACTATCCTATCTATAACATTGAGTTGCATTCTAAGATTCCTCCACTGTTATGAATTCACATAATAGTGCATACAGACATCTAAAAATCTGTCCCTTATGAAAACTCTGAACATCAGAAGACCCATTTTTAGTTGCACAAAACAAGTCATGACAATATACACACTGCTAATTGCTTGCTCAATTTGGTAAAAAATGAGCTGGCATCAGGACATGATCTCCTCAAACAACAGAGGAGCCTACTCAAAGTGACATAACTTCCCTGTTGTTATAAGAAACAAATATCAGGTGTGCTAAAGAGGAGGGGGAGCACTGGGGTTTTCTCTTTCCCAGTATCAGGGAGTTATAAATCCCTACATCTGTCTCAAAAACAAACAAACAAACTCACTCTTTCCTTATTAGAACATACTGCATAGGTTGTTTTCTAAAAAATTTCCTAAAAAGGTGCAATACTTGCATGGATTTTGATTTTGCAACATTTTATCCTCAAAAGGAAGACAAAATCATAGACTCTTCCAAGTTTGAAAAGATCTCTTAGATCATCAAGTGCAAACATTGTTGGAAAATGTTCATCCAAGGACCAGACCCAAAAGGTACAGCATATACCACATTCTCTTATTCTGTGGTGATACAAACACAGTCTTATCTTCAAAAATTACTTCCACTAAATTCTCCTGTTAATTTTTTTTCATTTATTTTCATAATAACATTTACAAACTAATTTCAGATAATACATGCAAAGTAGCCATTTGCACAAAATTATGTGTAAAAACAAAGTATGTATTTGCAGATAAATTCTTTTAAAGCAGTACAATTCATTTTTTTTTTCCACAGGCCTGAAATTCCTTCTACCCATGACAAGTGTGTGGTGAACCAAAGGCTTTCCTCAAATTTTGCATTTCAACTCCTGATTTAGCTAAAAAAAATTGCTAAAACCTTTAGTAATACAGCTTTCTTTCAGTTGCCTTCTTAACCTATATGATTTTAAAATATCTCTTACTCCCAGTTTTGACAAAGTCATTCAGCACTTAAGTTAATTTTGAGTAGCTGGTGTTTAAAATATCCCTGATAATAGGGGAGAACTTTTGAAATTTGGCATTTATGACAGGTATATTTCTTCCAAACACTATTAAATACCAGACATATTTTTCTTCTTAAGTATACTCAGCACTGACAACACAGAGAATGAAGGTTCAGTTTCTAAATTTAACACATAATTCAGTCACTGGTCCAGTGTCAGAGCTGTGTTTCCAGTCCAGAGTGTATTTCAACAAATACAACAAAAATATTCACTCTATTTCTTCCAAACTTTAAAAGTCACAAAGCAAAAAAAGTATTACAAATCAATACACTGAAATGTTTGTTTTTTTCTGAAAAACTAGATTTGCAAGTAGAAGTAATATTGTTTGTGTGGTTGGTTTTCACTTGTTTAGTATTTGTTTGTTTAGGTTAGGTGACACAATAGAAGGGGGAAGACAAGCTTTTGGACCCATGAACTCAATATGTCTGAAAGAAAAGCAGTCAAGTCCAAAACCAAATACATTTTAAGAATAATTCCACAGATTGTCCTGACTCACAGTCAAACCCCTTTAAAGAAAAGCAAGTTGGACACAGTGGACTTAGACCACTCCATGGTCAGTTAAGTCTTGAAATCCATGGAACACACAAAAGGCAGTAGGTGAAGAAGAACTTACTGTGATACAAAGGTTAGGGTTCAGCAGAATAACTGATTTGATGTTCCATGCTTGGTTTTGGGTGCTGTTCATCCTTTGAGGATCAAGAGGAAGAGACCACATAGTGTTCTGTGAAACATTATCCCGTTCATATCTTCATTTCTGATTGTGTGTGATGGTTTACTTTGGTGAAAAATTGTTGTGCAGATCCATCTACATTTTTTTAAATGATGAAAACCTCCATAATTGTAAGACCAGAAAATGCTAGTTTCAGTGACTGACAGAATAGACTCAAGAAGACACTTCTCAGTGTTGGTCTAATAGCTGAATTGTTCATCACTTCTCTATAAGGTCATAAAATATACTTTTGAAAATCCACATTTTCTGCTTGATTAACATGAAAATAGCTTCAGCATTTATGGGGGGAAGTGCATATTTTTAAAAAAAAATAATTATGGAGCATTTCTAAATATCCTTTCAAGAACAAAGACCTTGCCCAGATAATCAAAGCCAGTAAAACATCTGCTACTAAAGAGATAAGAGCTAAACTTCATCTCTATGGTTTAGATCCTCACCTACAGAGTTTTATGGTACATGGCAAATGCTCTTTGCTTCCTATTAACACTAAAATTAGGCAGAACAATTAGCAAATCTGAAACAACACTCTGACTTGCAATAGGACAAAGTGACTTTCTTTCCCCTCTCGTGGAAAGAAATGAGAGGAAGTTTGAACTCTGTAGACAGCTTCACAAAAGACAAGAGCAGAGAGAAATTATTATAGATTATTCTTGATTATAGAAAGGAAAGGGAAAAGCAATAGAATTAAATAGATAGAAAAGCTTTCCAGACTTGGTCCTCCATGCACCTTACTCCCAAAGGGAGATTAAAACTTTGGTACTTAGCATCATATCAAACATCCCAAAAGTTAAACTTGGTAAAAATTCATGGGGTCACATCCTTTCCTATAACATATAAATCTTGCCCAAGATGTGTGTTTAGCTCATATACTGTGTAATATTTTTATTTTCCATGCAACATCAATCTCTTTGCTGTATCCCTTCTTGCACTGACCAGTAAATTTCACAGCAAAGAAAAACATATTTGCAATATAGACTGGAAGCACAACATTACAGTCCTCTAACATGCTGGTCAATGGAGGAAGTTTTAGGCTTAAAGAAGTCAAGGAAAATGTACAGAAAAGAAGTAATAATTCTAAAGGAAAATATCATTGGTCAGCATACGAGTTCATTTCCTTTCTGGTTTTGAATTTCAAACATAGGGGTTTGTTTTGTCCAAAGAAGAAAATATATTTGTAGGAAAAAGAAGGCTGCAGCCTTTTAGCAGATGTCACTGTAGTTTGATATACCCTGGTCATAAAGACAACAAAATAAATGATTATATATAAACAGTACTCACACTGCTAAGAGTGTGCAGAAAAATGTACACACAAAAAATGATTCAGCACATTCATTGCCAGGCTTTAAAATTGCTTTACATAATTTAATGAAATTTAAATACAGTTAAAGGGTAAAGCTTTGATGATCAAACTTTTGTTTCAGTATTTTCTCTTTCATGGACTAAGCAGAAAGCCCCAAAAGAGAGCAACTTTAACTAGCTTTATTCTACTCAGATTTAGAAATTAGACAAATAGATGGCTCAGAATGTACCTATTTTGTTCAGAATAAAAATAATTCCATAAAGGACAAGGGATTGCAGCATGCAGCATTTCCTGTAATGCAACAGTGAAATCTGTGTGTCAGGAGGCCTTACCATCAAAATAATCTAGTAAAGGTATCAAAACAGAGATGTTTAAGGGGTTAGATTTTTTTCACATCCCACTTCTTTTTTTCTTCACTTTTGAGCAAGCCAAGTAATACAGATCTCCTATCAAGCAATGCCAAACAAATTTAGTTCTCCTGAAAACCACTATTTGCAATAAGTCCATTTGTGCACTTGAGCTTCTGTCCCCAAGTAGCTCTTCCACTCTGTGGAATTGCCTTTTTAATAGGAAATCTAAATAATGTTAAGCAAGCCTGGGGCAGGAAAACTGGGGGGTTTAACATCCAATTTAAAGCCCTAAGTAGAACAGAGCTCAGATTGTGGTTTGGAGTTACTTAAAAGTAGTAAATGACTCCATGTTTGCTCCCATTTTAGGAATGGGAGCAACGACTCTTCTGATTTCAGTACAAAGAAAAAGACATGGACAACTTTGGGAAGTTTCTCAGTATAAATTTCCCACAGCTGCAGGTGCCTGTTCCTGGCTACATTTCCACAATGTCCCTTATTGAGATTCATCAGCCCCCAGCACAGAGTTCAAGCACAGTCTGCTCAGAACAAACTCAGGCTGAACTGCTCACCACATTTAATTTGGCTTAGCTGCTACAGGAGTGAAGCAGCTGAGGAATGCACAGAAGCAAGGAATGTAGCCTGCCCAGGGACTCTAGCCTGGACATCACTGGAACAGTTCCACTCACTTTGATTGCATTAGAATTATTAGCATCAGCTTTAAATAATGACAATAGGTATTTCCTTTCCTGAGTTTTTCAAGCCAGCACACAGGCTCTGCTCCTGTCTCAATTGCAACTCAGTGAGTCGCAATTGAAAGTGAATGACCTTTTCAAGGTGACAGATTAGCCCTATAGTGGGTTTTGCAGTGTCTTAAGTATTTTTTCTGTACACTGTCAGAGATGAACAAGACATCAAACAAGCCTTGATTCAGAAAAGCACTTGAGCTGACCATTTAATCTAACAAAAGCAGGTACTGGCTTGAAATTAAAGGCACATTCCACTACTTTGCTATTTATAAGTGAGATTGTTTACCACCATGCAAGGAGAAAGACAACCCAGTTGTGGTGGGTTGGACATTGGCTAAAAGCCAGTGCACTCACTTCCCTCCTCACCAACCATCAGCCCATACAAAAGCATTAGTGAAACATAGCCCTGCTCTCTGTAGAAAAATGATCTTCTCAGATTTAATCCTTGGAGTATGCTTCAGCTTACTTCCAATTTTCACATTTTCCCTGAAGATGCTCTTGAGAATAGGTCTTATTCTCAACTGCACTGGAGAGAATCAAGGCAAAGATTTCTTCAGGCAGCTCTTCACAGTAATTTCTTTATATTTAAGTATACAGAACCCAGCAGATTCATTTAAATCAAATGTCCTATTATCCTAAAATCCACTAATCTCATTCTTCTGCTCTCAATTTCAAAAGCAATTTTGTTCCACATCTCATTATGCTAATAAAANAAGATTTCTTCAGGCAGCTCTTCACAGTAATTTCTTTATATTTAAGTATACAGAACCCAGCAGATTCATTTAAATCAAATGTCCTATTATCCTAAAATCCACTAATCTCATTCTTCTGCTCTCAATTTCAAAAGCAATTTTGTTCCACATCTCATTATGCTAATAAAAGGGAAAACTTGTTCAACATAGAAAAATTTAAACTTATCAATCACATCAGCCCCAAGTAAATTGACATTGCAATCAAAATGCCCTATACACCAGAGGCTTACCAAAACAAACACTTAGACAGAAAACTAGATCATGGCAACAAAACTAAAATACAGGTATTTTAAAAAACAACTACTCATTAAACTGTATTTTTTTTATTTGTTATATTACTAAACCTAAACTGTTCTTATGAAAAAGCTACTGAGAGAGGTCTTATGTAAGGAATATCCTTGAAATAGTCAACCAGTGATTTTCAGTAAAGATTGGCATTGACTTGTAAGGCCTGTTTCAGAAATTCTAAAGATTAGACAGATACCCTATGCCTGCAGTTCAAAAAACAAACAAACAAGAAAACCAACCAGAACTGATATTAGAAGCTAGAACAGAACACTGGAAAATGCCACAAAGGAATAGAAAAGTGATAATTACTTTGGGATGAGGTGCTTGACAGCCTGTCCAACTCTGAAAAAAGTACCAAATGCTGCTCAGTTTCACAGATCACTAGTAACCAGACTGGTAACTTGAATCTCCACTGAAACAGATAATTTTGAAATATCTGCAAACCTGAAACATCTGGGAATGTTTTTGCCCATCTCTCAGTTTCTTCATCCCAGCCATGCATTAAAGATCCTGGTTTAAAAAGGAAATATTATTTTCATTATCTAATTACAATGAAAAAATTGCACTTCTAAATTGGACAGTGTCAACTCAACAAGCTGAAAAGTATCTGTGCCATTTGTGTCCTTTCTAGAAACAGGCAACTAAGATCCCAAGTCAGTATCCCCACACAGTAATAAATAGCATTAGTAAGTGGTGGTGTGAGCTGCATTCTGATGACTGTACCAGTGTGTCACAGCCCATAACTCTGCCCTGTAAATATCCACCTCCTGCAAGGAACAGATCCCTCAATTCCCTGCACAGCTCCTTCTGTGGCCACTGTAACTGACTACAGCAACAAAACCAGAAACAGACCCAATGAGGCCAGCGTGTGATTTCACACAGGACAATGCAAACTCTGACTTGAAGAATGTTCTGCTCATCACAGTTCCATCCTTATCCCACTAATAGCACACTTGCATGGAAGGTATTTGACCAGTCTCCATTTTCAGCCTGTACAAATAGATTCAAATCGAGGGAAACTTGATAAGGTGCAAAGCTGGGAGAAACTAATATAGTTTGAAAAGTAAAGCTGCTTATACACTTTTGCAGATGTCTTTATGCTCATCAGCTTTAGAGAAAACATGAGAAGGCAGAAAACAGAGCAGCAGTTAGATAGAGAGCTCCAAGAGTTTCATCCAGCCAAAAGTGGCTCTGGGAGGAACATGCCAACACCAGCCTCTGCCTCAGCAAGTGTCCCTTTCCCTCACACCACCCACGACGTGAGGGCAGAGGGAGGAGGAAGGAGACCAAGTGCAGCAGACAAGATTTCACAGAAATAAAATATATGCAGTTTAACTTCTCACACCAAGCTGCACACTCTAGAAAATTCATTTAACTGTAAAGGTTGTCAGCTGGCTGGGCTTTTTTTTAAACAATGTATAAAAAAGTTACTCAGAATGTTTCAAGAATAATATTATTATT
>VZRX01018934.1:0-10022 GCA_013398075.1 Notiomystis cincta
GTATTTGTGTAGATATACATTGTATTTGTATATGTATTTGTAAATATATGTTAAAAAAAAATAATACAGAGACTGTATCAAAGGAAAAAGGCTAAAAATACTTCAGCACCAGGCCCTGCTGCTCCCTCTCACCTTCAGGCGCCGCCGAACGCGCTCGATGAAAAACCTCCAGCAGCTCTCCCTGGAGTCCAGCAGCCCCCGGCCCCTGACTTCACTCCTCACACTGCTGAGGATGTTTTCCACTTCGTCCTCGGGGAAGAGGTCCGGGATCTCCCCTAGGAGAAGTTGGGTTTACAGGCTCAGGGAGTCCCTTCCTCAGGTAAAGCCCCTGGGCCCCAGAGGCAGCAAAGGGGCACAGAGGGGCACTGGGCTGGAAAATCAACCTGTTAGAGCCACCTTCCTTATACAGCACAGGGGAAAGGAACAGAGGATAGAGCCAGAGTACAGAAAATCGGATTTTTTTAGCTCTGCAGCCTAATTAAATTACAAAGGAAGTATTCAAATCCCTAATGGGCCACATGTTATATAAAATCATTGTAGTTTTGCAAATGCATTAATTACACGTAAAATTTTTGCAGCTGTTCAGGGCCAGGTAACACTCAGACCACCAAAACATTTTAAAACTTAGAAGCCTTGTAAAAACTTTAAAAAGTTAATAGTTAAGCAGCTGAATGCCAAAAATGCACCAAACCAATTTTTTTTTTAGTGTTTCCTTAATTTATCACATATTCACTTCCTTTCTGGCTTCTGATTTGATTAAAATCATCATTATTGAGTCACATACTTTTGATATGGGGACTAATCACTGAGGGAAATACACTAATCACAAACCTGCTTGTTTATAAAAAGGATTAAAAGGTATATTTTGTTCTAGATGATGATAACAAATGAAAGAAGCAAGAAAGACACCTTCCACTGTCCCAGGGTGCTCCAAGCCCCATCCAACCTGGCCTTGGGCACTTCCAGGGATCCAGGGGCAGCCACAGCTGCTCTGCCCACCCTGTGCCAGGGCCTCAACACCCTCCCAGGGAAGGATTGTCCCTTGTCCTGTCCCTCCATCCCTTGTCCGCAGTCCCTCTCCAGCTCTCCTGGAGCCCCTGGAAAGGGCTCTGAGCTCTCTCTGGATCCTTCTCTTCTCCAGGCTGAAGAACCTCAGCTCTCTGCCAAGCTTCCCCTTCAGTCATGGGGTGTCTGTGCATCTACACCTCGTGTAGGAGTTGCTGGGAGCTTCTCCCCACAATCCCCAGCAATCCCTGTCCTTGCTCCCGGTTACAGAACCTCACAGGCAGGGCTCTGTTTGCTGCTGAAGCCACCTGGTTATCACTTTACAGCCACATCTGTCACCTCTGGAGCTCCCCACAAACAGCTGTGCTGCTGATTCCTGCCCTGTCCCCACCCCTGGAGGGACCTGGCCCCGCTGGCACCTTCCCCACCCGACTCATAAGCAAGGCAGGCAGTGGGAGCGATCTGCCAGGGAAAACAGGGACGTGCCCACTCCAGGTGTCCTTCCCTGGTCCCTGTGACACAGCCTGCACCCCCAGGTGCAGGGAACTGCAGCACAGCTGGCACAGGGATGCCCATCCCCACCCACCTGTGCCGTGTCCTGCAGGGAAACGGAGCCCTGGCATGGACACCGACTGCCCTGCAGTGGTTTGGGTGAGCTGCACCCCCAAAACCCAAATGCAGCTGGAAAAACAACAGGAGAAGGACTGGCAGCCAGGTGACACACACAGACACAGTCACCCCCTGGCTTTGCTTCATCCACCAGCTCCAGATACTCCAGCCAAATATTCTATCCAGAAATTATGAGGTGGATGCACGAGATCCACCAGTGAAACTCCTCACCTGCTGATAATTCCTTTGGCTCTGTCCCCAGCTGCAATATCCCAGCAGAGATGCCCCTTAACTATCTGCAGAAGCCCAAGAAATATGGAAAAATGGATACAAGACAAGGGGGAAAGACAAGAAATCTCCCAGCTGAGGGAGTGTCCCTGTCCAGGGACGGCTTTTACTCAAGAGCTCAACCCACCTAACTTCCAGCTCATTTCACCACTGCCCCTCTGCCTATTCCAGGATTCCAGGTGCTACCAGGAGCAAAACCCCACTGGAGAGGGGGAGAGGAGGAAGGAGAGCTGTACCTGATGCCAAGAAGTCGTTGACCAGCACCAGGAACTGCTCGTCCGCCAGCTGCGCGTCGCTCAGCAGGAACACGGAGCCCACGCCCTTCAGCCCCGCCTTCAGGTACAGGTTTGCCAGGTCTGCCTGCAGGTGGGAGACCAGGAGGGCTGACACCTGCATTCTGCAAAGCCAGACCTCCATGGGGTCATTCAGAACCTTGTCCTAGGCCTGGCCAGCTCAGAGCAGTGCCAGGACAGCCCAGGGTGGCTGCAGACACACTGCAGCGAGGGGTTTGCTCCTCTCCACGGCACCACGGCGTGGCTGGAGTGCTTCAGGATCTCAGCATCACACAATTCTCCAGGCTGGAAGAGCCCTCTAAGGACTTCGTGTCCAACTCTTCCCGCAGAGAGGCCAAGGCCACCACTCACTCATGTCCCCAAGTGCCACATCCACATGGCTTTTAAATCCCTGCAGGGGTGGGCACTTCACCACCTCCCTGGGCAGCTGTGCCAGGGCTGGACAGCCCTTTCAGTGAAGGAATATTCCCAATATCCAGCCTGAACCTTCCCCAGCCCAGCCTGAGGCCGTTCCCTCTCCTCCTGTCCCTGTTCCCTGGGAGCAGAGCCCAAATCCCCCCGGCTGCCCCCTCCTGTCAGGGAATTGTGCAGAGCCACAAGGTCTCCCCTGGTCCCACTTTTCTCCCTCTGAGCCCCTTCCCAGCTCCCTCAGGAATTCTCCAGCCCCTTCCCATCTCCATTCCCTGCCCTGGACATGCTCCAGCCCCTCCATGTCATCCCTGTCCTGAGTGTCCCTGAGCTGTGCCAGCACTGGAGGTGCCCCAGCAGTGCCAGCACAGGGGACAGGCACTGCCCTGGCCCTGCTGCCACCCAGTGCTGGCACAGCCCAGGTGCCCTTGGCCTCTCCTGCCCACCTGGGCACACCTGAGCTCACTGCCACCTCCTCCTGCCACCTCCTCCACTCCACCCCTCAACACACAACAACTTTCAGGGCGAGTTGTGCTCTTCACTTCCTTCCCCTCCTCCTCAGCCTTTGGAGCCCCCACCTTGAGGTCAGGGACGCCGTAGCCTTTCCTCAGGGTGAGCTGGAAGACCTCGAGGGAGCTGAGGAAAGCTGCCAGGCGGGCCAGGCTCTGCTTCCCCGTGCCCCCCA
The DNA here is from genome assembly GCA_013398075.1 of Notiomystis cincta. Classification (NCBI taxonomy): domain Eukaryota; kingdom Metazoa; phylum Chordata; class Aves; order Passeriformes; family Notiomystidae; genus Notiomystis; species Notiomystis cincta. The sequence continues at coordinate 3,289 of VZRX01018934.1, forward strand.
CGCCGACCAGGAGCGCGTTGCCCCGCGGCGACCGCAGGATGCGGCTGATGCGGCAGCTGAATTGGAGCACACAAAAATCTCTCGTTAGTATTTCCCTGTTTCTCTGCCCACTGCTTTTCTATGCACATTTTATTGGCTAAGAAATTGTATTCTGAGCAGGGTGGAGAATGTCAGTCTCGGAGATGTGGCAGCAATCGATGCCCATCTCTGCTGAGACCTGTCCAGAGGACGGCGCTGATGGAAAAAAAAACCAACCCACTTTGGTGGCAATTCAAAATGTGCCCAGTTTTTTTCCCACCTGCCAAGTCCTGCTGGACATAACGAGGTTTAAGTGAAGGTCTGGGTATCTTGGCAGGGAGGGTGAGGGGAAAGGGACGTTACATTGACATGCAAAAACTGGGAGTGAAATTCCCCCTCCCCAGGAAAGGTCTCTTCTCAAGGCATCTGGGATTCGTGCACAGGTGAGGAGCCTGCTGAGCATCCCAGCACGTCCATACCTGGCTGGAATGGCACAAACCCATCTCTATTCCTTGGCTATCCACAGCACCACTACCTAAAAGTGAGATTTTCCCACTCTCATAATGAATTTGCTGTTTTTTCCCAGGCCTGCTCACCCGAGAGTCCTGTGCTGAACTCTGTCTGCCTCCCTTTTGTTCTCTTTAAGGAAATGCTGATGCCCTCAGGTGTTCCCCAGCAGCTGAGGGGGTTCAGAGGATCCCACCTGTGGAACCCTCACTGCCCTGGGTCTGAAACACGAGTCCTTTATTCAGCTCCCTTCACTATTTTCCTAAATTAATCTTATTATTTTTCATTTAAGATGAAGAGAAACACTGTGCTGTTTAATTACAACTCCAGCATTTTATAATCTATGCACTGACCCTGATTTTTTAAAATAACTTTATAACTCAACAATTTCTATGAAATTATTTCCATGAAAGCAATCCAGGCTGTGAGGAGAGCTTTGGCATTCCTGCCCTGAATTCCCAGGCCAGCTCTGCCTGTGCTCCCCAGGGCCCTGGGATGGGGTGACTGACAGGTATCCCCCATGGCACTACACATATTAAGTCATCAAATGTCTTTTTTTTCTTCTTTTTTTTCCCTCTCCCAACTGAAAATCTTCAGCAAATCCAAGCTGACATTCAGAAGCTGTTTGAGATGGAAGGAGCTGTGGATTTCAGCCAAATGCAATTTCCAAGTGCAGTGAACGGGATTCACTGAGCTCCAGTGGAACTGGGAAGTTGTGCTGGATACTCAGACCTTGCTTTCCTCATTATGAGCTGCAGGGGCAGTGCCGTGCTCGGCAAATTCCAGCTGCAAATCCCAGCTTATGTAAAGTGCAAGAGGAGCACAGGGTCGATATTCCTGTGACCATTCTGCAGGAAATGCAAGCAGAAACACACATGGACAGCAGGTTTCATGGGACACAGGGATGGAGGAGGGAATGCCCAGAGTGTCAGGGAAAATCTGTCCCAGCCCAGTGGTCAAGGGCACAGGGTGGGAGCTCTTGGAACAGACAATTCTGCATATATATTTTNACTCCTGTATATATACATATATGTATAATTAGGCTGCCAGCTCCAGTGAGAATTGAAACCACCCACCCTGGTGTACAGCAGGTCAGGGGCTTTGTTCCACCTCAGAATCCCAACTCTGCACCTCCTGGGACAAGGTTTCCATAGAAAACCAGTTCCAGCTCTGATTGCCAGGGTAGCTCCATCTCCTGAAGCCACCCCTGTGTTTCAGCACCCCAAAGTGACTCTGCCTGAGCTGGGATTGCCAGGGGCTGTGTGTGAGAGATGGGGGTGCCCCCAAAACATGCAAACAGCTCCACCATAACCAGTGGGAGGCTTCCTTTCATATAATCCCACATGTCCAACTTCCAGCTGGGATCCAGCTGCACCTCCAGGCATCTCCACACAGGCACGTTTTCCAGAGCATCAGAGCAGTTTAAAATGCCTCCTTCCTTTAAAAGTGGTGGCCTGAATGCACATAATCTCACTTTACACAGAGGAAAATCCCACTAAGGGCCTGTGTAAATGTGGCTCTGAAGCAGCTGGGAGCACTGAGGGAAACCCCAGTACAACCAGTTCTGTCCTGGCAAGGGAACACAATAAAGCACCTCAGTGTTGTCCTATCCAATAAATGTTCATGCAGAGCTCCAAGGGCCAAGGATTTTGTGACAGAAACCAGGCCAAAAATACCACCAGCATGCAGAACCTCTGGCTGGAAGCCCCAGAGTTTGGGACATTCCCTCCAAACACCAGTTTGGAGCAGTGTTTGTGCTGGACACAGCACCTGGGCAGGAGGAGCTTTGCCTCTCCTGCAGCTCCACAGCTGTGACTCTCACAGTCATGGAATCCTTAGCTTGGAAAAGATCCTCGTGTCCAAGTGTCCACCACGTTCACCACTAAACCATGTCCTCAGTGTCCTATCCATGTGAGTTTTGAGCATTTCCAGGGATGGGGACAGCCCTTTCAGTGAAGAAATATTCCCAATATCCAGCCTGATCCTTCCCCAGCACAGCCTGAGGCCATTCCCCCTCCTCCTGTCCCTGTCCCTGTTCCCAGATCCCAAAACCCCCCTGGCTGCCCCCTCCTGTCAGGGAGTTGTGCAAGCCACCCTGATCCCACTTTTCTCCCTCTGAGCCCCTTTCCAGCTCCCTCAGGAATTCTCCAGCCCCTTCCCAGCTCCATTCCCTGTCCTGGACACGCTCCAACCCCTCCATGTCATCCCTCTCCCGAGCGTCCCAGAGTTGTGCCAGCACTGGAGGTGCCCCAGCAGTGCCAGCACAGGGGACAGGCACTGCCCTGGCCCTGCTGCCACCCCAGTGCCACCAGCACCCCCAAGGCCTCTCCCAGCAGATGCTTTCAGCCACTCTGCCCCAGCCTGGAGGCTCCCATGGGGTTGTTGTGCCCCAAGTGCAGGACCTGGCACTTGGCTCTGTCCAACTACAAATTATTTGTCTCCATCTTCCTGCATCCTCCAGGGAACTCCACAAAACCACCTGCAGAGACCAATGATGGCAGCATAAAGGCAGGGCAGCCCCTTACACGTGGCACATGGCATCCTCAAACAGCACCAGGTTCATGGCAGCGTTGACCTCGTTGTAGCTCTCCAAGGCTTCCATGAGGATCTGGTTCAGCTCCTCCCAGCTTGGCACTGGCCTGTAGGCAGGCTCCCCAAGGCCTTTGGCAAAATGGCAATAAATATTCATCCGTTTGGCCTGCTCTAAAGTGTCCTCAATGTCCTGGGAAAGAGAAGGAAACGGTGTAGAAGAAATAGAGGAAAACCTACCAGAGCTCTGAGCCACCTTCCCAGGGAACCACGGTGTTCCGGCCTTTTTGTGGCACCTGCATGTTGGAAAAGGGGTACAGGAGAGAAAGAGTGGGAGAGGAAAATCCCCAGAACTGGTTTCCCTTCCAACCCCCCCGTTCTGGTGTGCCCAGAGCTCAGCAGAGCTCCACACTTACGTCGCAGCATTTCTTGGCCATCTCGCGCTGGATTTGGTCGAAGGCGTCCCCATCCCCTTCCTCAGCCATCCTGTCCCGGTACACCCGGCTCGACTCGTGCAGGAAGAGCTTCACCAGGTCTTGGGGCTGCTTCACACACTCAGGGCTGGAGAACAGAAGGCCCTGTGGAGGGCAAAGGCAGTCAGGAGACCCAGGCTGGACGAGGGAGCCCACGCCAGCACCCAGAGTGTGAGCAGCTGATCTGAGCAACCCCACACCAAACAGCCCAGGGAAGGTCTCCTTTGTTAACCCAGCACTCCCAAAGCTGCTTCTCAGCCCAGAAGGGTTTAGGCTGAAGGTTAAAGCTCATCCCATCCCAGCCCTGCCATGGGAGGAACACCTTCCACTGTCCCAGGCTGAGCCAAGCCCCATCCAACCTGGCCTTGGACACTGCCAGGGATCCAGGGACAGCCACAGCTTCTCTGGGCACCCTGTGCCAGGGCCTCAGCACCCTCACAGCCAAGAATTTCTTCCCAATATCCCATCTAAACCTACTCTCTGGCAGTGGGAAGCCATTCCCTGTGTCCTGTCCCTCCATCCCTCGTCCCCAGTCCCTCTCCAGCTCTCCTGGAGCCCCTTCAGGCACTGGAAGGTCACAGTAAGGTCACTTCAGAGCAATCCTCAGGCTGAACAACCCCAATTCTCCCAGCCTTTCCTCCCAGCAGAGCTGCCCCATCCCTCTGCTCATCCTGTTGCCCCCTCTGGACTCTCTCCAGCAGCTCCAGCTCCTTCCTGTGCTGGGCCCCCCAAGCTGGACCAGTGCTTCAGGTGGGGTCTGACAAAGCAGCACACAGGCGTAGAATCACCTCCCTCAGCCTGCTGCCCAGAGCCCTGGGAATGCCTGTTTCCCACATTCTTCTGAAGGTTTATCCTCATTACACCCATTTTGATGCCTCACCCAGGCTCCCCTGGGGTCCTTTTCTCAGCAGGTGGGACCCTCTCCCATCCCAAACCCACGCCATGAGTGCTTTGTCAAGAAGGAAAAACAGTTTGGAAACGTTACTGGTGGCTATTTTTTTTTAATCAATTAATTCTAATTAGGTGCATTCTGCCTGCAGGAAATATCAGTTGCTGTCTGCTTAGCACAGTATGTTTACCATGAACTCTATTAAAATGCATAAAAGAATTATATTTCAAAGAGGTGTCGCCTATACTAAGCCTATTAACAGCACACAGGGTTTTCAGTGGTATGAATTAAACAGACAGCTTTTATTCCTAACATCTAATTATTTATACATTAAATATCAAATGCATTGAAAGCAATGTAAAGCAGGCCCTCTCAGCTCACTTGTCCATGGCTCAGATTGTTTGGGTTTCACATCTGTCATTACAGCTGTCAAATTATTTTACTTATTCCAGAAAGAAAAAAATTGGTGAGAAAAGCTGAGACTCCGAGGAAGAGAAATCCATCAGATCCTAAAGTGGTTAAAATAGAATTCAAAATCCCTGTAAAGTCCCTTTAATTTAAAGACCATCACACCCCAAAAGCACGAGGGATGTGTGGCTGTGGGTCACTGCATCTGGGATGGAGGTGGGGCCAACATTAAAAAGAAACAAACAGAAGAGGAGGATGGAGAATGAGGAGCACTCCTGTCACTGCCCTCTGGCCCTGGGATCTGGCAGGATGTTCCCCATGACCCCCCAGCCGTGGCACACTCAGCAGCCCAAGTTAAAGCCTCCCACTGAAGTGCTTCTGCTCTCTCCCTGCAGCTCTCTCAGCCCAGAGGAGCTGGGGGGCAGGACTGAACACGAGCCACGTCAGAGCTGCTGGTGTTCATTCAGCTGAGCTGACAGCCCTGACTCCTTCCTGGCACACTGGACTTGTTCACTTGTCCAGCATCCTGTTCCTGGATTTCCCTGCCCTGTCATTCCTCCAGCCCCTGTCTGATGGGCAGGCACAAGGCACTGCTCTGCCAGGCACCTTCTCTGGGAAACAGATGTTAACAAGGACAGTGACAAATTACCAGCTGGGGGTTTGGAACAGGCTACGGTGCTGACCCTCACTTTGGCTGCTGAGGAATTTATCAAATCTTTTTTCATCAGCCTGAAACTCTGAAAGGCTCTTTGAGCAGTAACACCAGCTGCTTCAAAGCATGAGACTGCTGGGCAAAACAGAAGAACAAAATCTCACCAAGGATGGAAGAAACCATGTCTGAAGCTGAACAACTCCCCTTGGTACAGTGGCTGGTAATTCAGTTTCAGTGGTGAAGTCAAAGCTGCTTTGGATTGATTTATCAGCTCATCCTGTGCCAGAGAGGACAGGCTGGTGCAGCCACCGAGCTGCCCTGGCTGTGGCACAGCAGCTGAGCCACTTTCTGCTGTGCTCTCCTCAGGGCCAGCAGGGCACCCCCCCCTGCCCCACCCTGTAACAGCTTCCCTGTGTGGTGGGGGTGCCATGGACCCCACACTCACACGAGTGGGGCTGGGGGCTCTCCCAGACAAGCCCAGCTCCATCACACTCACAACAGCCACTGCACAAAGGGCTGAGGTCAGGAGCCCAAAGCTCTCTCCAGTTTGTCCTTTGTCCAGCCAGAGGACACTTCAAACCCCTCAAAATCTGCACCTCCCTCCCCAGTGGCCAGAGGAGGCTGGAAAGTAAATAAGCTTTTGACTGATCTTCCCCAAAGTCATGGGTGATGCCTCTGGAATCCATTGAGAACCAGTCAGGAGTCGGGGCACGGCCCAGGGTCCCCCCTCTGCTCAGGGGACACCCATGCTGTGTCATTACTGGGGGGCACACTGTACTTGGCTCAGCAAGGGCCAGAGGGACACAGGTCCTCAGCCACCTGGGGCAGCAGGACAAACTCCAAACGCCACAGGACAGGAGCTGCACTTACTTGGAAGATATTGGAGAGGTCTCTGAGGTTGAAAACGTAGTGGAACTTGAGAGCTGTTGGCAGGAAAGTGGCAGCCACCTTCCGATGCAGCCCCAGGGCCAGGGCAATGAGCTGCTGGGCTGAGCTTTGCACAGCCTGGGAGAAATTGCCACTCTCCAGGTGCTGCACGAGGATGGAGCTGTAGATCCTGGACAAGGAGTCCTGATCGGGGTTGGAGAGGGCGAAGACACAGAAGTGACGCTGAGGGAGAGAGAGTGAGACATGAAAGGTCAGAGAGATGGGACACCACTCATCAGGCGACCTCTGGGGACCTGCTGTGGTTGGACACAGCACTGAATTATCTCCTCTGGGCTCCACTTCCCAGGAAAGGCTGGTCCAGATGATCCTT
>VZRX01018934.1:10407-36077 GCA_013398075.1 Notiomystis cincta
CCAGCTGCTTCAAAGCATGAGACTGCTGGGCAAAACAGAAGAACAAAATCTCACCAAGGATGGAAGAAACCATGTCTGAAGCTGAACAACTCCCCTTGGTACAGTGGCTGGTAATTCAGTTTCAGTGGTGAAGTCAAAGCTGCTTTGGATTGATTTATCAGCTCATCCTGTGCCAGAGAGGACAGGCTGGTGCAGCCACCGAGCTGCCCTGGCTGTGGCACAGCAGCTGAGCCACTTTCTGCTGTGCTCTCCTCAGGGCCAGCAGGGCACCCCCCCCTGCCCCACCCTGTAACAGCTTCCCTGTGTGGTGGGGGTGCCATGGACCCCACACTCACACGAGTGGGGCTGGGGGCTCTCCCAGACAAGCCCAGCTCCATCACACTCACAACAGCCACTGCACAAAGGGCTGAGGTCAGGAGCCCAAAGCTCTCTCCAGTTTGTCCTTTGTCCAGCCAGAGGACACTTCAAACCCCTCAAAATCTGCACCTCCCTCCCCAGTGGCCAGAGGAGGCTGGAAAGTAAATAAGCTTTTGACTGATCTTCCCCAAAGTCATGGGTGATGCCTCTGGAATCCATTGAGAACCAGTCAGGAGTCGGGGCACGGCCCAGGGTCCCCCCTCTGCTCAGGGGACACCCATGCTGTGTCATTACTGGGGGGCACACTGTACTTGGCTCAGCAAGGGCCAGAGGGACACAGGTCCTCAGCCACCTGGGGCAGCAGGACAAACTCCAAACGCCACAGGACAGGAGCTGCACTTACTTGGAAGATATTGGAGAGGTCTCTGAGGTTGAAAACGTAGTGGAACTTGAGAGCTGTTGGCAGGAAAGTGGCAGCCACCTTCCGATGCAGCCCCAGGGCCAGGGCAATGAGCTGCTGGGCTGAGCTTTGCACAGCCTGGGAGAAATTGCCACTCTCCAGGTGCTGCACGAGGATGGAGCTGTAGATCCTGGACAAGGAGTCCTGATCGGGGTTGGAGAGGGCGAAGACACAGAAGTGACGCTGAGGGAGAGAGAGTGAGACATGAAAGGTCAGAGAGATGGGACACCACTCATCAGGCGACCTCTGGGGACCTGCTGTGGTTGGACACAGCACTGAATTATCTCCTCTGGGCTCCACTTCCCAGGAAAGGCTGGTCCAGATGATCCTTCGGGGTCCCTTCCAACCCTTGGTGCTCTGTGATCCTGTGACTTGCAGAACTGTCTCTCCCTCCCCCTTCCCAGCAGAGCCCAGCTGGCAGGGGACACCTTTTGCTGGCTCAACAAGGGATTTTCAATGGCATTTCACAAGGGAAGGTGGGTCCACTGAAGAGCTGAAAGAGCTGAAGGTCCCACTGATCCCTGGTGGAGCCCAGTCCTGTCTCTGGTAGGAGCAGCCTTTGGAAGGTGCAGACTCCCAGAAGACTCTTTGCTGGTTTGGAACTTGCAGAGGAAGGGAACATAGAATGGTTAAGGTTAGAAAAGACCTCTGAGATCATCAAGTCCAACCTTTGAACAACCCCACGTGCCCACTAAACCACGCTGAGAAGTGCCACATCTCATTTTTGAACACTTCCAAGCATTGGTGACTCCACCACTTCCCTGGGCAGCAAGTTCCAACACCTGACCACCAAAAGACTTCAAGAACTATGGCCCAGCAGTAAATATCAGCTAGAGGAAAGTAAAATCTGCCTGTCTGAACCAGATTTCCTGAGAGTGGGTGCCGAGATGTCTGGGAACTTGTGACTTCTTCCTCCCACACAGCAGCAAAATGAGAGGAAACACCAAGAAGGGAGAAAGACTTGCTGCCTCTCCATCAGGAATTAGTCACTTCACAGATCCATGCTGTTTCCACTGACTGAATGCCAGCAGGATCTGCCATAGGTGCTCCTGGAGCCTTGAGAATCCACCCAAACCTGAAGGCAGGGCCGTGCCTGGTGTGGTGCAGGGCTTTACCTGGAGCCGGGGGTTGATGGTGAAGCTCCCTGCAGTCGGGTTCATGCAGGACACGTACTGCACATTGCTGATCTCCTTCAGGGACAGCCTGCTCCTGTCGTACCTTGGGGCACAGCAGAACCACACATGGTCACACAGCCACCACTGCTGTCCCCTGAGCGTGTCCCTGGGCTGCCAGGACCCTCGTGGGGGGCTGCTGGCAGAGCCCCTGGGTCACTGCTGGGGCCAGGGCAGTCCCAGGGTACAGGAGCTGTGCCACTCTCCCTCCTCAGCACCCTGGGCTGGCAACACCCCAGAGATGCTGCCCAGAGCGGGGCAGGGAGCCTGGACCTGCCTGGGAGGGGACAGGTGGCTCACGGTGTCCCCTCCACGTGGCATTGCTCCCACACAGCCCAACCTCCCCAGCACCCCCAGCCCTCAATTTCTGCTTCCACCCCGCTGTCCCCATGGCTGGGAAGCTTTTTGGTCAACTCTGGGCACACACAGAGCTGAGGAGACTGGGAATGGCTCCGTGTCTCTGCCTGGCTTTTCCAGTGGGAGAGCTGGGAGCACCCCTGCCCCACATGGGGCTGTCAAACACTCTGATCTCCTTCCAAAACACTGCCCTGCTTTTCCTATGGAACATCTCTGCCTGGAAAACCATCTTGGGCTGCTGCCTGGCTGAAAACAGCACCAGGAGCTCCCCAGAGCCAGGCAGGGAGTGTTTGCTGGGGACAGCCTGTGCTGCACCGTGCCCTCCTCACCCCGAGCCAGCGCCGACACAGCCCAGCAAGAGAGCTCTGGGCTGTGACTTCACCTCCACCCCAGAGGTTCCCCAGAGCAGGAGTGGGCAGAGGGGTCCCAGGCAGCCCAGTACCAGTGGCCGTAGTCCAGGTGCTGCCTGAGCAGCGTGTGGGGCTGCGCGGTGCCGTACGCGTCCACCGCGGGCGCGTTCAGGTCGTCGAGGAAGTACACCAGCCTCCTGGTGCCTGGGGGGCCGTAGTTCCTGCCAGCCTTCTTGTCCAGAGGCTTCTCCAGCACACCTGGAGGGGCAGGAGTGGCTGGAAGTGGTTGCTCAGCCCAGCCCTCTGCCTGAGGAGCAGCGCCGGGGGAGCCCCAGCTCCATCTGCGATGATGCTCCTGGATTTTTGGGAGGAGGAGCTGGGTTTGGCACTGGCACATCTCCCCAGCAGGATGGTGGCTGTGCCCAGGCTGTGGCTGTGAGCACCTTGGGCAGATTTTTGGTCCCACTCAACCCAAACCACAAAGTTTTCAATGCCTCCTTGCACAAAAACCCACCTGCTACAGCCAGGTCTGCTTCAGAGCAAACACCAGCTTGTCATGCAAGATAAAGCTTTTGCATCCCTTGTGCATCTTTGCTTAAACTCAGCCCTCCTGGCTGAGGTTATCCTGATCCCTGGCACAGCACAGGGAGTCCCCTCCACTGCCACTGTCCCCGAGAAGGGACAGCAGTGGCTCAGTGCTGGGCTGGAGCCAAGGAGATGCTGGAGCACAAAGCCCATGAGGAAAGCTGATTTCGTGAAAGAAAATGGATTTTTTTACATCTTTTAGACATAGGAAATGGGTGGGTTTAGGGCCTGGACAACTTTGGAATGATCAAAATAATATTATATGTTCAAAGAGAATCAGAGAATCTCAAAATGGTTTGGGTTGTGAGGGACCTTTAAAGACCATCCAGTTTCAGACCCTGCCATGGCAGGGACACCTCCCACTGTCCCAGGCTGCTCCAAGCCCCATCCAACCTGGCCTTGGACACTCCAGGGATCCAGGGGCAGCCACAGCTGCTCTGGGCACCCTGTGCCAGGGCCTCCCACCCTCCCAGGGAACAATTCCTTCCCAAATCCCATCCAGCCCTGCCCTCTGGCAGTGGGAAGCCATTCCCTGTGTCCTGTCCCTCCAGCCCTTGTCCCCAGTCTGCAGCATATTGGGAATATTTACAATGCTGGAGTGATATTTAATGCAAATCACCCCACACTGCTGCACAAAATGTTTTATAGGTTATTGATTCCTTTCCCTGAGCAACCTTTTACTGCCTCAGGAAGTGGCAAAGCAAACAGCAGCAGCTTTTTGGGGTCCTGGGATGATTTTATCCACCAGGGCTTTCTTGGACACCATCCTCACTCCCAGGTGCTCCTGGAGATGGAGGCAGAATTTGCTTCACTGACACATTTTGGGGTTATCACCAGCCCTGGAAGCAGCAGCGTGGCAAGGAGCAGTCCTTGGTAATTAGGGACAACTGGGAATTTTGATAAAAAATATGTGCAAATGCACACTTCAGCCATTCCTTATCAAGGGCAAAAGTTATTAAGGAAAATTTATATTCTGGGGGTTTTTTTCAGACCACAAATCTTTTAAAACCCCATTTGTTTCCTGCTTGGGTGCCCTGCAGACAGCCTGGTTACCCACTAAGAATTCAGCTGTTTTCTTGCCACAGACACTTCTGCACAAAGGCATGAATTGTGCTTAGAAAAATGATAGATTTCTCCTCAGTGGAGTCTCTCTCCCCCTTCAATAAAACCACAATATTTGAAATTTCTGGTAGCAAGGCAAATTAAGTGTTTCAAATAAGCATTTAATTTAAATTTAATTAGGCCTTAATTAACATATAAAATCAGCCCTTTTCGAGGTTAAACAAGGATGCAGGAGATTCATCATAGTGAAATGCAATTACTGGGGATGAAGTGACATGTTTGTGGAAGTTGCATTTTAATTCAAAGCCTACCCACAGTAACCCTGAAGGGTCCCTGCTCTGGGCTCCTGACACAGCCCCTCAAACACTGCACACCAGCCTTGGCAAGTGGGGATCCTCTCACCCCAATGGCCAAGGGGGAAAAATCACCCAACACCAAAAAAACCAACATTTGTTGTGATTTTCTGAAGGCAGATCTGGAGTGGGGAGGTGTGGGATGAGGGCTGATGGAGCAGCAGAGCTCCAAGAGGGCATTAACAGCACACCAGAGGTCCAGGCTCCGCAGGAAGGGGCATTTGGTCACAAAAACCAAAGAAAACCCCCAAACTCTGCCCAGGTTTGGGCACAGAGAGAGTTTTGCTCCTTTTAACCCCTTTCCACACGAAATTCTGTGAGCCACAGCTCCACAAGGATGCTTTAAACCACATCCCTGTGTCTCCCTGAAGACTCCCAACAATCCCTGTCCCAACAGGAACCTCAACTAAGATTTCCTGGCTTTCAGGTTGGCTCTTTCTAAAGTAAATAAAAACAAAAATCCCAAACTGCTTTGGATTTGCATTTTACAAATCTAAAGAGGCACCTGCTGGGGAAGGAAAAAAAGCAGCCAACTGACAAACTGCACGAAAAGGGACAAATTAACTAAAAAATGAGCAGTGGGGAAGGATGCCAAGCAGCATAAATCACACTTCCCTGTGATGAAGACGTGCTGGGCTCTGCAGAGGAAGGGAGGGAGGGCTCAGCCTGGAGCTCAGACACCCCACACCTGGGCAGGTGGAAGGGGAAAAGGGAGCTTCAACCATCACACTGCCCATGGCTGTGAGATTGGCCAGAAGGGGAGGTTTTACCCATTTTTTTTGCTTGAATAACAAAGGGCCCAAATAATTTGCCGTGTGCAGAGGCACCAGCAAACCCAGAAACCCTCCCAGACTGCCCCAAAGAGCAGATGGGGCCCCACAGCAGGTTAATAAATATATGTCAAATTATTTTATCTCCTACTGGACACCATTCCAAAATGAGAAACCTTTCAAGAAGCTCCTGCTTTTTCTTCATCTCTAAAGAGACTAAACTGACCCTACCTCAGCCTCAAACTTAATTCTTCATTCAAAACCCTCATCAGAAATATTCTTAAGGACTTCCCTGGAATTCCCTGGGGTTCTGAGCCCCCCAGGTCAGCAAGCTCTGTGCCCCTGGGGAGGGGGCAGAGGGACCTGCTCCATGGGACATGCTGGGCTGTGGCAGGATGGGAGGGCAGCCCCAGGAACCAGCCCTGTCTTCCAGCCTGCACATATCCATTAGCACCATCCTCTCTGCTAATTGGGATGCAATTCCCATCATTGCACCCTGAGGACAGTTTGGATCCTCTCCAGGAAACCCATCCTATTCTGCACAGGCTGAAACTCCAGCACGTTAAAGACACACTTTGAGTCAAACATGAGCTGTAAAAACCACAGCAGATGGAAGCCTGGGCTTTGGCACAGCCCTGGAACAGTGGTGGGGCTAAGAATGCAAACTCCCAGCTTGGAAAATGTCATCTCCACCAAACCAGGGCTCTGCTGAGCTGAGGGTTTCCCTGGGGGATTGTGGATGTGCCCACAACAGCAGGGACAGCTCACCCACAGGTCTTCCCTTGAGCACATCCCTCCCCAAACCCTGATGGACGTCCCAGGAATGTCACAGAACCACAGAATTAACGAGGAATTGGAAAAGACCTTTGAGATCATCGAGTCCAGCCTGTGATCTGACACCACCTTGTCAACTAAACCGTGGCACTGAGTGCCACATCCAGGCTCTGCTAAACACCTGCAGGGACAGTGACTCCACCACCTCCCTGGGCAGCCCATCCCAGTGCCCAGGCACCATTTCTGTGACAAGACCCCCGACACCCACCCCTCGAGAGCCAGCCAGCTCACCTTGCAGCATGGCAGAGGTGGTGTAGTAGTTGAGGGGCACCTTCTTCACCAGGAAGACGCCGGTGTGCAGGGAGCAGAGCGTGTCCCCCAGCAGCAGGGACTTGCCCGTGCCAGCAGAGCCCACGAGCAGCACGGGGCGCCGGCGCTGCAGCAGCCGCGCCACCAGGAACCGCAGCCGGGCCGTCTCCGCCGTGGGCACCACGCAGGCCTGGGGGCACAGCAGCCACCTCAGGGCACACAGCCCTGCCATCCTGGGGCTGTTAGGTTTGGGGCTGGGTTCTTTCCCTTTACTTTTTTCTGTCCCTTTCACGTGTTCTCAGTTTTGTTTGCTTATATACCTGTAATTCTTGAATTACACCACAGTTCTGTTGAACAGGAGACCAAGTGTCCTCAAGGCCCCACAGCTGGAGGCTGGAGAGCCTTGTGCTACCTTGAGAAACCAAGGGTCTCTCCAGAACATATGAACCCATCCAGGGAGAATATTTTAAAGTAAGATGTCACAACATTCATTTAAACTTCTCATTGGAAGTCTGTGTTGAAAGCCTTGTGCTAACTTGAGAAACCAAGGGTCTCTCCAGAACATATGAACCCATCCAGGGAGAATATTTTAAAGTAAGATGTCACACCATTAATATAAACTTCTCACTGGAAATCTTTGTTAGATATGCTGATTTCTAAGGTCTGTAAAATTGTATACTTGGTATAATGAGGGTGTGCATCTCAACAGATGCCACCTTGACAAATTGTTGTTGCACCATAAAGATCCTTATTAAACACCGAGGCAAAAACCCTTTTATCCATTAACTGTGTCTGACTTAATTCCAGGACCCAGAAAAGGCATCACCACCGCCCCACAGCCACCCCTGGGAGAGGCAGGGATGAGCCAGGTGAGCCCAGCCTCCAGGGGAAGGAATGATCAGGGGCTGCCAGCCATTAAAACCCATCCTTCCAGGTGAACCCTGGGAGCAGCACCTGCATCTCCCCACAAACTCACACCTTGCTAAAGCAGTGACAATTTTTACAAGTCAGCTGCTCACTGGGGCTTCTGAAAGGACAGACAAGTGCAACTGGCAACCCCAATTCACTGCCTGAGGAACTCTCTTTTTGGCCAAATCATCTCTATTTGCAGTCAGGCAGAATGACAAGGTGCAATGGTGTCTCAGAGCCTTTGTCCCTGCTCTGTGTCACCTCTCCCCTCTGCACAGCAGCTCCCAGCCCCTGCTGTACCTCACTCATGTTTGGAAGAAGGATGGAGGTTGTGCTGTTACAGTCAAAGCACAGCAAAAAAAGGTAATTTTGTTGTATCCCATAAAGAATTCCACCAGACTTCACTGAAACACAGGAATTCCTCCAGCTGGGGCCACATACCTGCAGTGGTATCTCTGGGTCAAATTCAAACTGGGGAATAAGTTTGGACCAAGGCTCAAACTTCTTTGTTTCTGGATCAATGTAAAAGTCAAAGACTGTGCCCTGAGAAGGAAACTTGATTGTCTTGAATTCTGCCACCCACCACTTGCTGAACTCCACTCTGTAGTCCACGAGCTGCAGGACAGAGAGAGAAGAAAATAGGCAAATCCAGAGAAATTCGTTACAGATGGAGAATGTTATTTATTCCAGTCCACCAGAGTGGGATTAGTCCTTAAAATATATTCCACAGCATAACAATCTTATCCTTTTTTCCTATTATTAAATCTAATCTTTCATTTTCTTAATTTTTTCTCCTCACTCCTATTTATTCCCCTAAATAATTCACCCTCTGTGTTGATCACTCCTAGTATGTCTGAGATTAGACAGATGGATCAATTTGAAAAAGAGAAATACGTGCCTATGACTAAACAGACACTTGATTGATTTTTGGTGCCTACTTCTTCCAACAGACAAGGACACCACATCCATCTCCATCCATGGCCATGGGTAGTCAGAGCATGCATACCAAATCTCTTCCTCATCAATCACACCACCCTGCAAACACTTGGTTGTTGTTTTCTGGCCTCTTTTCAAGCAGGAGCAGCAGGACTGCAGACCTCAGTTGATCAAAGAATGGGAGAGGGACTGGCTCAGCTGTTTCCCTGCTGCCACAGAGCCCAGCAGGCTCCAGCTTTCCTGCTTTCCCCGTTCTCTCTCTCCATGCATGGAGATTTTGAAGCATCTTGAACTTTTATTCTGGGGGGGAGAGCTGGGGTGACAGTTTTTGCTCTTGACACCGAGTCAGGATTTGCAAAATGTGCTCAGTCCCCTTCCCTGCCTCAGGTCTCTGTGAAACTGGGCCAGTCTGAACCCTTCCCACGCAGAGCACAGGGACTGCAGCCCTCAGCCCTGGGGAGAAACAGGGGGGAGGAGGGGGAAAATGCTGCTAAAAAGATGTCTGGGAGAGAGCAGAGGCATCACTGAGCCAGCTTTAGCAGCACAGTTTGTTCCTGGGGCATCTCTATGAGGTGTCTGCTCCCCACAGCCACCGCACGGGCTCTCCTGGGACCAGGTGGGACTGCCCACCCTCCACCGGCAGCCTCTGCCAAGCTCCACACATCAAAAGACCAGAGGATTTGAAAACACACATTATTAGCGCCCAGGATTTGGCAGTCTGGTGCTACCCAGAGAGGCAGAATGAGTGTAATCTCCTTTCTGCTGTTGTCACAGCTCCTCAGCCCGGCGGCAGCGCAGGGATGTGCAGCGCTCTAAAAGCTTTCTCACAGCACCGGGAGGGGCTCCCCGCCCCTCTGAGCCCTTAAGTGGGGCAGTCCCAGCCCCAGCTCTATTGCCAGAACGGTGTCGAGCTCCAACTGCTTCCTGAACAAAAACCCCACATGGATTTCTGCTGATTTCAGAGCCTGGAAATGGCAAATCCATCATCTGTTTTTACAGAGGGGCGCCGCTCCCCACCGACAAACGCCGAGCTGCGGGAAGCCTTCCAGCCTGTTTCTCCTGACATTTCGGCAGCAAAAGGTCACCAGGAAGGGCACCTTCAGCAGGGAGCAATAAACAGCTTTTATATTGGATCATTTTTCATCGGGCTCCCCCCGGCCCGGGCGCTGCTCTCCTCGCTGACATTTACAGAGCGGCGCCGCAGCAGCGCCCGCGCCCTCCCGCCGGGATGCTGAGCCCGCCCGGCTCCTCCTGCCACACCTCGCCTGTGCCAGGGCCCTGCCGTGCCAGGACTGGCTGCTCTGGCACGGCAACGTCGTGTCCAGGTGCCACTGACCGTCCCCAGGTGACCCGCGAGGGGCTGGAGCTTCCTCTGCTGAGGAACAGCTCGTGCTGCTGGGCTGGGCTGGGTCTTTAAGTCACCCTGCACTGACAGGACCAAGGCTGTGGTTTTCCCAGCTGGCACACAGGGAATGGAGGGTTAAATCCTCCACGAGGACCAGGAAAGCTGGTCTGGCTCTGCACGGCCTCGAGGCGATGGCACCGAGGGAGCTTGGCCAGTGTTTATCCCTGAAACAGCTGCTCCTCGGCAGGAAGGAAACTCCAGGAGTGCTGCAGGTGTGGCTGGTGTAGCACTGAGGTGTCAGGTCCATGGAGAGACCTCCACACACTCCAGGACAGCACAGGGGGTGGCCAGGTATGGCTCTCAGAGCCCTCAGCAGCAGTGTCCTGTCCCTGGGCACCCCCACACACCAGGACAACATCCTCTGAGCAGATGTGACCACCCAGGACCAGAGGGAGCAGCCCCAGCTGATGCCAAGTGCTCTGCCAGCTGCAGGCTGTGCAGACCCTGCCAGTGCTCCTGCAAGCTGGGACTCCACAACTTCCCGTGCCACGCCTGCTCTTAGACCGAGCACCTCGGGGTGCTCCTGCCTGCCCTTCCCCAGACACTTAAAAAACCTCCAGCTTGCCCAGCCCTCAGTCTGGGAGCAGCAATGCTGTGGGAGGCTGGGAAGCTGTCCTGAAGCACAGGCACAGAACCAGGGCACAGAACCGGGGCTGGAAGCACTGACAGCAGGACGGGGACACAGCCACTGCCTCTGTCCATGGCCACTGTTGGCAGCTGGAAGCTCTAAAACAGCAGCAGCTTTCCCAGTTATTTGGAAATCAAGGGACAGCCCTGCTGTGTTGAGCTGAGCCACGTGGCCAGGACACAGGGGGGAAAGGAAATGCCCATTTCTCCTCTCCAAAGCTGATGAGAAACGGAATGGGGAGGGAGGGAACAGCAAAGTCTGGGTCCTTCCCAAAATCCCTGTTCACATGCTCCAGCTCTCCCCACAAAGGTGTTTGAGCCCAGCTGGGAATGCTGGTGCTTCTCCCATGTTTTAGGGACAGGGATGGGAATGTGCAGCATCCAAAGCTGCCTCCCCATGACACCTCCACCCACCCCACCTGACAGGAGCAGATGGGTTGTGGGGCTGACAGCTCCAGTTAAGTTAATGTTCCTCCCCAGTGAAATGTTTCTGCATAAACAAACACCCTCCACCTCCACTCTGTGACCCCCCAGCCATTCTCCAGTGTCACCCCCTGGATAATGAGGTCTTTCCTGAAAGGGATTGTTTGGTTTAGGTCTCCAGGTCAAACAGCTTTAGGTCTGGGAAAGTAGAAAAAAGTAGGGGAAAAAAAAGACAGTAAAAGGCCTCTTGAAAGATGCTGATGTGGCACCTCCCTTCTTACCTGGTCCTGAAACATGGATCCACCAAAGGCCCAGACAGCAGCAAAGACAAAGTAAAGTTCATAAAGCTCCTTGGGGCAGTCAGGAGGTGTGTTCTCCTCTGTCAGGAGGCATTCCAGGAGGTAGCACAGCATCTGAACCATGCTCTGCTCAGGAATGGGAATAATCTTCTTAAATCTGAGGGACAGAAATGGCAAACATGGGAAATTCAACTGGGTGAAGCACCAGGGCTGCTCCCAGCCCAGGAAAGCTTTGGCAGAGTATCTGCCTTTCCCTTGTCAGCAGTGGGTGTCTCACTCCCTGGAAAAGCACTGAGGAGAACACCCAGCCTCTGCCTGGACCCTCTGGCACACACATAATAACAGTAATCAGAAGTTTCAGGCATTTAAAAACTTTGATCCTCTTGAAAGAAGTAAAATGGAGGAGCTGCTAAAGGCGATGATTTCCTGGGAGCGCGAGGAGTTCAAAAGCGGTCAAATAGAGGAGTAATAAAATAAAACCTTTCATCTTGCCATTTTACATTCGCTTAAGCTACACTTACAGAATCCCAAACTAATATTGTAGCAGCACTGAAGTCCTCCATGAAGTAATTAGAGCTATTTGAAAGGTTGGTTCTACAATTTCTGAATTAAGCGAGCTACCAGAGTACTCAGCTCGGGGCTGGTGCAGCTAATCCTGGGGATTTCATGGTCTGACAATTGCTCAGCAGAGAGGGCTGGAGGTGCTCCATGGGCTTTGCTGCCAACAGCTTTAAAGTTTGGGCACCCAGAGAGCAGCTCCCCAGCAAAGTTCCCGACTCCCACTCCCCAGGAGCAAGACTTGCACCACAGCAGCTCCTCCTGACACCACCAGGTCCAGCTGTACACTGATTTTCCTGCTTTTTCTTTTTAATGGAATTGCAGGTATGGGGAGCAAGCAAAGGATGGAGAATCACACAATCAGAGACTGGTTTGGGTTGGAAGGGACCTTTTAAAAGTCATCTACTACAACCCCCTTCCATGGGCAGGGACACCTTCCACTGTCCCAGGGCGCTCCAAGCCCCGTCCAACCCTGGCCTGGGACACTTCCAGGGGCAGCCACAGCTTCTGTGAGCACCCTGTGCCAGGGCCTCACCTCCCCCTCAGTCTTCTAATACCTAATCTAAATTTTGCCTTGTTCAGTTTGAAACCATCACTCCTTGTCCTGTTTGCCACCTTCAGTGGTCGGTGTCCAGCCATGGAACACGCTCAGGATGGACGCTCAGAGGGACCCAGCTGTGCTCAAATGCTTCAGGAGAGAAACCCAAGAAAGGACTGCCCCTGGAGCAGTCCCACCCTCCCACATGAACACCAGCTTCCTCCTCATCCCCAAGGGGCAGAGAAAGGTGTAGGGAGAGGATAAAAGAGGATCTGCTCTCTCCATCTCCCACACCTTCTTTCAGCAGTGGTCTGAAATCTGCTCTACTGACCCATAACTTGTGAATGAGCTCAAGTCTGGCCTGACACATCAGGAGAATGGGAAGACTTTCTCTTTAGGATCTCCTGGATTTACTTCCCAAGAGGAACAGCACTGACACAAGCACAGGAACCATCAAATCCACGCCCAAGGAGAACCAGATCAGGCCAACCAAGGATGGGCAGGAGCTGCCCCCTCACCCCACTGAGGTTTCCTGGGGCTGAGGTCAGTGGCACTCAGGGCACAAGGAGGACACTGGCCAGCCCTGGAGCACAGCTGGCCTGCCCAGTGGTGAGTGACCACCTGCCCTCTCCAGTGGTACCTGGTCCTGAGGGTGTCCAGGCACACGGGCAGGTACTTGTCAAACAGAATGCTCAGGTTGGCTCTCTCAGACTGCACCTCTCGCCCGTCAATCCAGCTGCTCACAGGGGGATTCCAGCCCAGATCCGAGGGATTGATGTACAGGATCCCTTGAGGTGCAGGACAGGAGAGAAAAGTGAGGACACGGCAGGGACCCTCCCCTTTTCCACCAGAAACTTTCAGCTACTCTCAAATTCCTGAAACCCTGTCAAATACACTCATTACCTGCCCCCTCCTCCTGCCCCACTGCACAGGAGAACCATTAACAGTGGAGAGATGTAACTCAGGAAGCCAGGACACCTCTCACAGCCCTGCCCCAAATTTAGAACACGGTGTTGCCTGAGCCAGGTGTTTGCTCTGGGCCCCAGACACCAGGGGACACCTCCCTTCCCCATTCCCCTGTGCTTCTCCAAAGGCTCAGGAGTTCTTTGGGATAGAGACTGGCTCTCTCCTCCTCAGGCCCTCACAGAGCTGTGCAGGAGTGCTGCCTCAGCAGCCACAATCCCTCAGCAGCAGCAGGAGCACTCTGAGAACCCCCCGAGGTGGTGCCAGACCCCAGGTGGGCTCAGGATCCCCCGTGTGTCCTTCAGGAACACCCCCTGCACGCCAAGGCAGCTGAGCTCCAGGGCTGGGGGCTCTCAGAGGGAGCAGGCTGGCCCCTGGCAGGCTGCTGGGGAGCCCCAGGGCTCACCTGCCCGGGACACGGTGGCCGGGGTGGCCGCGCGCAGGTGGCCGATCTCGAACAGCAGCCTCATCGCGGGCTGCAGGGGGATCCTCTCGTTGCTGGCCAGGGTCAGCACCTGTGCACACAGACAGACAGACAGACAGCCAGCCTAAAGCTCTCCCAGGAGCAGGAATGAAGAGCATTCAGCCCTTGGCTGCCCAGCCCAGCTCCTCTTGGCAAAAAGCTGAGCCTGGCAGTGTCTGGCAGGACAAGTGGGGATTGTGCCCCTGTGCTCAGGTGAGACCCCACCTGCAGGTACAGAATGATATCCCCACCCTGTTTTTCAATGGCCTGAAGTTATGATCAGGACATTTGCCATTACTCATGAGCAGAACTCTCCAGAAAAGGGAAATTCCAATGAAATAGCTCTGAGCTATTTCCCTCATGCACTGTTGTTTGGGGTGTCTGAGGGAACACAACTGCATTATTCCTGGAGGTGTTACTGCAGCTCCTGCACTTGGATCACACCCAGCAAGGAATTCCTGTGTCTTCACCTTGCATCCATTACCTTGTTATCATCCATCACGGTGTTAAGAGATTCAATCCACATTGGATCAATATCCCCATCCAGCACCATCCACTTGGGACCATCATGGGAGATGTTGGCCAGCTCTCTCATGATTGATGAAAACAGTCCTGGGAGGGTGACAGGAATGTGTTGATGGACACTGAAGTTGTCACCTGCTCTAAGGGATTTTTCCAGCAACTTCCTAAAAATGATGCTTTCCCCTTAAATGTTCATAACTCTTTGCAGCTGGACATAAATAATATGATATAATGATATCTGCTTTGAAGAAGTTATTGTCACTGAGAGTTATTGTCATTGAGAACGACTGGACCTACATGAGCTTCATTCCCACTGAAAATCATAATGCAAAGGAAAAATGAAGAGCAGGTACTCAGAGGAAAAAAAAAAAACAAAACCACAAACCACACAATGCAGAGAAAACCATCTGAATATGCCTTGGAAATTCTTACATTTGGGGTTAATTTTTTCTGTGGCTTGAAGTGTATCAGGAAAATCAAGATGCTTTAAACACTGGGTCATGGCTTTAGTGAGACTGAGGGGAGAACAAGCTCAGCCTGACATTGAGTGACAGAACAAAATGTCAGTAAAATCAAGGATACAGAGAGGATACAGAGTCTCAAGGGGAGTAAATAATGAATGCTAAGGAGAGCGAGAAGCCAGGAACAGAGCAGAAGCACTGCAGGGCAAATGAGAGCTCCACAAAACCATCACTCTCCTCTACACGAGGAAATACCTAGGGGAAGGCTGGGCTGCATGAAGGAGCATCAGGCAAACATTAAAAACAGCCTCTCTGCTGGTGAATTGTGACAGACATGGGTTTTTTTCTCTCCAGGACAAGCTGTTCCCTCGTGGTGCAGGTCAGGAAGGGCCGGTGGCATCGCATGAGCGGAGCGGGGCTTGTGCACAGCAAATGCAGAGCAGCTCAGCCGACACAGCTACGAGATGGGGGCAGAAATAACACTTCCCTGGCTCTGCCTGGCCTCCATTCCTCACCCTGCACACATCCTGGCAGCCCCTCCAGCACCATCAGTGGCAGCAGCAGCTCCTGTCTGAGAGCATCACACAAGTGCCCCCCTCCCAACCTCAGGAATCCACACCACAGAGGGGTCTTGGGACTTGAAAGGAGAGCTTGGTTCTACAAATAACACTTTTAGGATTCCCTTGTGGGACCTTTTTCCACCTAATGTGTACAAACATTCCAGCTGCTGGCAGTGAAGTGAGTGACAGGATAGCTTGGGAAGAGGAAAAGGAGGAGATGATGCATTAAGGGAACACATCCTCTCTTGTCAGGTTGTGCTGAAAATGGCCTGGCTGGTCTTTGACATCGAGAAACAACATTTTCAGGAATGCTTCATGCAGAAAATACCTGCCTTGAGCCATCAGAGAAGAGTCCTGTAAGTTCTCTTGAAACATTAGAGGATTGAGAACACTGGGCAGCCACCTGCCAATGTCCCTCCCGCTGTCCAGCGTCCCTGATCCACAATCCCCAACGTGCAGTTCTCCCTGCAGGGTGCTGCCTGCATCCCACACTTCCCTCTGTCACTTTGATTTAGGGTCTCAAATCGCAATTAAAAAGAAATTAACCCTGGCAGTGGAGCAAAGCAGGGGGCAGGAGGGATGGTGGTGGCGGGGCCAGGGGAGGTGGTGGCAGCTCATCTCCTGGAGACCTCTGGCCAGGGATGATTTATGGAGCTGTCCTCCCTCACCTCCCCCACAGCTCCCAGAACAGAACAGCCACACGTGGAAATCAAAGCTGCCTCTCTGGATTAGTCACAAGCCAATGTTTTCACTCGGCATCTCTGTAATCTTTCAGCAGGTTTTAAATGCTCCTCTCATCCTCCTCAGGAGCAATCAGGATCAACAGCCTGGCAAACGCCGTGTGCTGCAGATCAGGCAGGGATATTCAGTGGAAAAACACCTCCCAAAGGCTGCTGAGAGTGCCCAGCCACAGGAATCTGGCAGTGGAATTTTTGGGGGGGCATCAGCCCCAGAAAACAACCTACCCCAATTAGGAACTGGGAAGTATCAGTGTTAATGGACATGATAATTATCCACATGGCAAAAGGATCAATTCCCAAAAAGCTGTGACCTCCTACACATCTTTCCAACAGCAAACCCTCTCATGGCTGTGAGACCTGCACAAAGAGATCCACCATCCTTGCAGCCACTCAGGAGCTTCATCAAAAAACATCCATTTCCACCTCCGAATTCAGGCACCACAAAATGACATTTACCATCTTTCCACTCCCTCGTTGCTGGGTTGATGATGCCAAAAAGCTCATCGTTGGTGACTGCCTTGGGGTTGAGGTCTGTCCAGACAGGACGGCGCTTCATCCTCTGGTAGGTCTTGTGCAGGGCCCGCAGCACCTGAGACTTGCCCGTGCCTGCAGCACCCACCACGAACACGGAGTGCCGGACACTCAGCAGCTCCTCCAGCTGCACCACCTGGGGAAACACCCCCAGAGCTCAGGCAAGGAGGCCAAACTGAAGGGCAAAATCTGCTCTAGGGGAAAGAGTCCCTGCCCATGGCAGGGATGTCCTTTAAGGTCCCTTCTGACACAAACTGTTCCGTGAAATTACCTCTCGTTGGGCCTCTTTTATGGAAATTTTTAGGATTTTTATAGAAATTTGTGACGCAGGGACACAAAGGGATTTGACCCCGAGTTTGGTCTGACCCCTGTAACCACGAAGGGTGAAATCCTGAGCAGGCAGACAAACCTGCAGCACTGCTCCCATGTGAGAGCCACCAGCCAAGGAGGCTCTGCGCTCCAGGGGCCACGTGGGTCTCTGTAAATCCAGGGAAGAGGCAGAGCTGGCTTTAGGAGCAGCTGCAACTGCATCATACCCAGCATAGCTGACTCTGTCCTCCATCAAGGCATGGGGAATATTGTGGCTGTCCCTGGATCCCTGGAAGTGTCCAAGACCAGGTGGACAGGGCTTGGGAGCAACCTGGTCTAATGGAAAGCGTCCCTGCCTGTGGCAGGGGGTGGAACAAGCTGAGCTTCAAGGTCCCTTGCAACCCAAACCATTCTGATTCTGTGATTTATGCAGAGCCCTCTTTGAAGAAGCACAGGTTGAGAAAGCCCAGCTGAGCTGCTGATGGAGCAGAATATCCCTCAGTCTTACTTTGAGCACAAAGTTGTCCTCGGGCTGCAGCCGCAGCTCCAGCACAGCCTCCTTCACCAGGGCCTCAAAAGCCAGGTCGCGCTTCCGAGGCACATCCAGAGCAGGGAACAGGTCCCCAATCAGCCCCAGGAACACTGGCACGTCCTCTGTCACCATCTTGGGGACGTTGAAGTCCCGGAGGGAGCGCATCAGGACCTGCTCCTCGGGCCGCGCGGGGTCTGCGCGCTTCAGGGAGCCGGCCACCACCAGCAGCGACTTGATGGCCCGCAGACCCCAGTCATAGTGGTCCTGCACAGGGCAAGGGAGGAATGAGAGCAGGGCTGAGTTAATGCCTGGGCAGCAGCAGCAGGCAGGGCAGGAACCAGCAGTCCCAGCTGGCAATGGAAATGCAGCCAAATGCATTTTTTGTGTGGTGGCCAGAGAGCTCCAGCAGCTCGAGTCAGAGCGTCTCCACTTCAGCAGGTGAGCTTCCCACCAGGGACAGCACTAATGAGTGGAATAATTCACCTGTTTGTGCCATCACATGGCCTCAGAGCTCACACCAGGTCAGCAGTAGGACTGGCACTCTGGAGATCCAAGCAATTTGTTTTCCCTAAACCCTAAAGCAGTTTGCCTGGCCTTTGTGCAGGTCCAGCACAGCCAGCCAGAGCCCTGGATGTGCAGGAGCTGCTGAGCTGAAAGGCTTCTTAGTCCATTCTGAGGCCCCAGACACCCAAATTTCTCCATCCTGCCCATCACCAGGCTACTATTTGGTCCTGGGGACAGTCCAACAAGCAGGGGCAGGGAGACACTGCTGGAAAGGAATCCTAAGGAGGCATGAGAGGAACAAGAGGAACCCTCGAGCCAAGAAGGCTCTTTCTGCTCCATTGGCTGCTTCATGTGGGAGGCCACAGCTCCCACAGGGCCCCCAGCTGCACTGCACAAAGATTCTGTGACAAGGCAGGGACCCAGCCAAGCTCATGCAGGCACAGGCAAGACTGGGTTTCCCATCTGGAGTCCTGATTCAAGTCACCACTGGTCCCAGCTTTGATGTATGCAGATGGTAATGAGTTTAAAATCTGATTAACCAGAGTTTTGCACTGGAGGTGACCCTGCATGGTCAACACTTGACATGAAAGAGAAGTATTTAGTTGGACTAAGAGAGGAACAGTCATCATGAGCCCCTTGCAGGCAGGAGAATCAATAGGAACTAAGACTGGAAAGCGAAGGGTCACTGAATACTGCCCCAACCATGGTGGCATTTGATCCTTTGAAAAATCTCTCTCACTAATGCAGTTGGTCAAGTGCTTTTGTCCCTGGAGATCCTCCAGGAAAGCAGTTTGAAAATGTCCTTGCTCTGGTGATCACAAACCCTCCCTTCTCCCAGCAAGGCAGTCAGTAACTACAAGCTGTGAAGCTTCAGCCATGGTGTGTGGCAGAGCCCCACATTCCTGATTTTGGGGATGCAGAGCACAGCAGAGGGCTCACCTGCTTGGACAGGAGCTCCTTGCAGAGTTGGTACAGCGTGATGAACTTCCTGGCTAAGGCCCTGGCCTCGAGGAAGCCCTCGGCCACCAACATAATCTCACAGATCAGCTCAAAGTCTGGCACAACCATGGCACAGGGCCTGGGGAGAGGCAGGAGAAGATTGCAGAGCAAGTGTTGACTGCAGAGCTCAAGGGCAGTGGATTTGGAGCTTTACCTTGCAGGTCCTCCCCAGGGAGCCACTGGAGACTCTCCCAGTCTGCCCACTCTGCCTTCCCCATGGCCCAGGACAGGAATCCCTTGCCCTCCCTGTGCCTTCCCTGACCCAGGCTTGGTGCACAAGGCTGAAACCATCTGTGAATCCCCAGAGCAAGTGAACTTCTCAAGAAAACAAAGCCAAACCTGGATGTTCCAAAAGACTTCTCCCAGCCTTATAAAACAAGCCACAAAACCTGGCCTGACTCACCTGAAGAGAGCCTTCAAATTCTCAGGCAGCTCGGCCCGTCCTGCATACCCAGGGTTCATGGTGATGAAAATCCCCACTGAGGGGACCAAGTTAATGTCTTCTCCAAGAAAATTGAAGGATTTCTTCTTCTCCCTTATTGCATCCTGCACACTCTTCACCTAGAGCCAAGGCAGTGCTCAGTGCTGGTGTTCAGGCATGAAAAACCCCAGACAGCACTGCTCCCTCCCTGCCCTTGGCCACGATGGCTGGGGCTCATCACTGCTCTGCTTTGGGTTTTTACTGACCATACAAAGATTTTTACCCTGTTTGGGGTACATCTGTGTGTCTCCCACCACAATCCCACTCTGCCAAAGCAGCAAAGAGCTGAAGTGTCTTCCCCTCCTTCCATTCCCATGGAGTGAGTCCATCACAGCCAGACCCTCATTTCCCACCTTCCATTCCCATGGAATGAACCCATCACAGCCAGACCCTCATTTCCCACCTTCCATTCCCATGGAATGAACCCATCACAGCCAGACCCTCCTTCCCCTCCTTCCCCAGGGAGCAGCTCCTTGCAGCCAGCTCACCTCCTTGACAGCACCCCCTCAGCACTGCAGGACCCTCTCTCTGCTCACTGCCCTAAACTCACCCGTTTGCCACCTTAAAGCAAAGCAATTAATGGAGTTCCTCAGTGTAAGGACCCCCATCGACAGGAGCTGCATGACTAAGGCAGCCAATTAACCATTGCCATGGTTACCCCTTAATAGCAGTGGTGATGGAGTGACAGCCCTGCCTGGCTCAGACACCACGCTCCAGCCAGGAGCCAGGGAATCATTAGCAGTTGAGTCATATCTGGGCTTCTTTTGTTCAGCTTCCCCTTTTATTTTAAGATCCTCAAAGACGTCTTTCAATGACAGCTTTCAACTAGAACGTGATGGAAGGGAAATGGAGAGGGAGCGACACACAAACACCTGTACCCACCTGGGACTGCTTTGGGACATCACATCAGGTACAGGGATGAGAGGAAGAGAGATGAGAGTGAGGAGTTCAGAACAATTCCTTTGACCAAAAGAGTTACAGAAGTGTAGAAACTTCTGGGCTCTAGACCTCAATTTCTGCAATGCCAAGCCCCAGAGTGGGTCTAGCAGGAATTCAGCACCTCTCTCAAACACTGGGATCCCAAAAGCTGCACTCACAGCTGACATTTGGGACCAAAAGAACTTTGGTGACTCAATTTTTGACACTGAAGTGCCCCAAGACTCAAACCCTTCAGTTCTGCCCCTCTGGGAGCTGGCTGGGTCAGTGCAGCTGAGCACCCAGCTCTCACTCCAACTCCTCTGGCAGTTGATTTAAGTGGCATTTCAGGGGATTCCAAAGAGATTTAGGATCTGGACAACACCTAGAGGGGAGGGGAGGGAGGGAAGCAAGAGAAGCAAGGGAAGGAATTTATCCACAGACTTTTCTCCACTTACCTGTACAGCAACCACAGAAAGGACCTCGACTGAGATCCTGTTAAATTCATCAAAACAGCCCCAGGCTCCTGTCTGGGAAAGGCCTTTGTAAATATTCCCACAAGACTGAAAAGAAAAAAAAATAAAATAAAATTACAAGAGTGAAATCACAAACAGAATGAACTCCAGCAAAAAAAAAAAAAAGGATTTGATTTCCCTGCCTGTTTATTTATAGCAATTTACAGTCTATTGTGGGTATTTAGAAAAGTGCATGGGAGCAGCAGGCACAACTCAATTATAATATTTATAGCTCTGCACAGTTTGCCACTTGATTTGCTAATTGCACCCTCGACATCTCCGCACTCTGGTTCCACTCAGAGGTCACCTGGGCTGAGTTACTGACAGCCCTGTGCCCATGAGAGACCCCAGCTGGATAAAATCTGATCCAAGGGCACCAAACCCACTGCTCTGTGCAGGGCACAGGGATCAGCCCCAGGACCCAGCACTGGCCTTATCCCAGGAGAGCATCCTGAGAAAAGCAGGAGAGGTCCCTCCCCATTCCAGGGCCAGGCAGCCTGTGGGTCTGCTGGGAGGGAACGGATCAGCACCCCTCCATCTGCCCTGAATGGGCCAGAATTTCACACAGAACTCATCCCCAGCAGGGAGGGCAAATTGGAGCAGGACAGAGAGCACAGTCCGGGGCTCTTCCTCCTGCAGAACCTCGTGCAAGTCGTAGAGAACAAAGGGAGGAGGAAAAGCTGCCCAGGGAGGCAGCAGGGATGTGAGGAGAGGGGCTGGCTGGGAGCAGAGGCAGCTGCAGACCCTGCCCAGGCCCTGGGGCAGCAGTACCTGGAAGTCCATCTGCTCGGAGCAGTTGAACACGTACACCGCGGTGCCCAGGGCGCGGCCCAGGTCCTTGGTGGTCTCCGTCTTGCCGGTGCCAGCAGGGCCCGCGGGGGCCCCGCCCATGGCCAGGTGCAGACACTGGGTCAGGGTGATGTAACACCTGCACAGGGCAGGGAGAGGGGAAGGAGGCTGAGCTGGGTGCCACAGGTCACCCTGCACCCTCCTTTGGGACAGCCCTGTGTGAGTGTGGCCACCCAAAGTCCTCCTGGGCTTTAACAGCCAGCTCTGTCCTGTTGGGGCTTCTCCAGGGTGCCACAGAACCATAAAGGTTGGGAAAGACCTTTAAGATCATCAAATCCAACCATCAGGACAGCACCAGCACCGTGTTCACCGCTAGACCACGTCCTTCAGTGCCACATCCACGAGTTTTTGGAAAGCTTCAGGGATGCTGATTCCACACTGCCCTGGGCAGCCTGTGCCAGAGTTTGACAACACTCTCAGTGAAGAATTTTTTCCTAAACAGCCAATTTGAACCTCCCCTGGTACAACTTGATGCTGTTTCCTCTCATCCTGTCCCTTGCTCCCTGGGAGCAGAGCCTGACCCCCCCCACCATCCACCCCCTCCTGTCAGGGAGTTGCAGAGAGTGAGAAGGTCTCCCCTGAGCTTCCTTTCCTCCAGGAAAGTCCTCCCAGCTCCCTCAGCTCCTCAAATCCAAGAGTTCCTCATGTCCCACTGGGGTCTGCCCAACCCCTTCACTCCAGGCTGTGCTTTCCTTGGGCTGTCACACTCAGTGACACTGAGCATGTCCAGAGTAGCACGAGGAAAATCAGCTTTTCTGAAAGACCTTCCTCTGGCTTCCCAGTGCTCCTCAGCCCAAAGGATCCCACTCCCCATCACAGTGAAATATCTGCTCTGATGGCCCAGGAACGATCCCACACAAAGCTGCAGCAGCCCCAAAGCTTCTCCATCAGGCTGGTGGTGGATCCCAGGGAGGTGCCACATGTGGGTGTCTGTACCCCCTGTACAAGTCACCACCAAGGCCAACAACCCTGCACAGGGGCTGAGTGACTGGAGCCACCTGAGATGCTCACGGCCACTGAAGCATCACAGGAGCCTGGCACACATCTGGGTGGGCAGCTGGAAGCCAGGTGGAACAACTCAGAGCATCTCATGCCACTGTCTGTGTCCCCACTGGGGTGGGTGACCCCAGGGCAGATGTGTGCTCAAGGACAAGATGAAAGCCCTGGGGCTGCCCAGCCCTGTGAGGTGTGGACACCTCGTGCCCAGGCAGGCACCACATGAGCACCTCCACCTGGGGGCTGCATCCTGGCACCTGAGCTCAGACACCCCCCAGGGTGACACTAAACCCCCAGACCAAGCAAGAGCTGCAGCTCTGTCCCCACGGGGGGGAAACGAGAGGGATGGGGCACCCCAAATAAACCCCTCCTTGCCTGGCAGCTGTGCCTGGGAGTCCCCCAGGGCTCACCTGTCGGTCAGGGGGGTGATCACGAGGCGGGGGGTGTTGCCCAGGTACTCGTAGGAGTAGAGGAACTGGGCGTCGCAGATGTTGGCAAAGCAGTGCCGCTCCTCGTCCGCCCAGCGGTGCCGGAGCTGTGCCAGCCACAGGAACGCCTGGCCACTGTCCACCTGCAAGGTGCCACCAGCTCAGGGGAGGCCAGGGCGTGCCAGGGGCACACACAGCCCAGGGGCACTGCCAGGAGCTGTGCACTGGTCGCTGCAGGGCGGTGAGGGCGGCGCTGCCCCAGCTCCCAAATTAGGGAGAAATCTGTACTCGGCCTGGCTGTGCCCAGGAGGACACAGGTGAGGGTAAAGCCACCACCCAGCACAGCCAGGGAACCTTCCCAGCCACCTGTGAGACAGTGTCAAGGACAGAGTGATTAGAGAGGTGGAGCCCCTCTGCTCTGGAGCCAGGCTGGGAGAGCTGGGAGTGTTCAGTCTGGAGAAGGGAAGGCTCCAGGGAGAGCTCAGAGCTCCTTTCAGTGTCTAAAGGGGCTCCAGGACAGATGGAGAGGGATGTGGGACAAGGGGGAATGACTTCCCACTGACAGAGACAGGGTTAGATGGGATATTGGGAAGAAATCATTCCCTGTGAGGGTCGTGAGGATCTGGCACATGTTTCCCAGAGAAGCTGTGGCTGCCCCTGGATTCGTGGGAGTATCCAAGGCCAGGCTGGATGGGGCTTGGATCAGCCTGGGATAGTGGAAGGTGTCCCTGCCCATGTCAGGGGGATGGAATGAGAAGAGCTTTAAGGTCCCTTCCAATCCAAACCATTCTGGGAGTAAACGATGACAGGGCAGAGGGGTGGACAAATCCCAGGGGATTCCCTGTGGCCCCACACCAGAGCAAGAAAGCTACAGAAAGAAAAGCCCAAATGCTTTTCCTTATGGCCCTGTGTGCCCTGCTGGGCCAGGCAGTGCCCCCAGTGCCCTTCAGTGCCCAAATCCTGCACTGAGCTGGCAACACCAACCTTCTGTGCCATCATCTTTGCCACCACGTCCCGCGCGTGCACGTCGATGGTGCAGATGGTCATGATCTTCTGCCTGTCGCCCCTGGAGAGCTGCCCCAGCAGCATCGTCACCAGGGTGTTCAGCTGGGCCACCTGCTTCCTGTGGTACTCCTTCATGGCCTTCTCGTAGCCCTCCTTCATCCTGGAGAAGGCCATGCCCACCTCAGCTGTCCACCAGATCTGGGTGCAGCAAAGGGCCACCTGGGGAAAGAGACTGCTCAACCACAGGGGAGCACCAAGGCTTCCTCACCCCTCAGAGGGGCTGATCCATGGGCAGATCAAGGATGAAGCATCCCTGACATGAAATTGAGTATTTGGTCACAGAGTATCCCAGCAGGCAGGAGAGCAGGGATCCCTCCATTTGAGGTCCACTGAAATCCCATCCCAGACGTGTCCAGCAGCTGCTCAGCAGCAAATGAGCCCCTTTCCCATGTCTGACCACATGGGAGGCTGAGCTGGAGACCACGAGGCTGCCAGAGGGGCATCCAAGGGGCTCTTTCCTCTCATCAGACCTCACCAATTTGTTCTCTCACCTCTCTGGGGGCAGGGGCTTCTTGTGACCCCTGGGGTGCAGCAGCCACTGCCCAAGCCCCTGAGCTTCATCCATCAGAGCACGGAGCTCAGCCTGGGAATCCATCAAGGGATGGCCAGGAGAGCTCAGCCTTCCTCTCTCCACTGGACAGCACAGCCAGGAACATCCCCACCCACAGCCAGAGTCCCCTCTGGAAGCAGGGAAGGGCAGGGGAAGCCCAGGTGCCCCCAGGAGCAGGGACGGTACCTGGGCAGGGTGGTCAAAGAGCCACTGGTCCCTCGGCTTGTCCTCGTACGCCGCCACAGCCGTGGCCAGATCATCCCTCACCGTGGCCCTCATGGTGTCCAGCAGGTGATTGAGCCACACCTCCACCTGCAGAAGGGATTAAACCCCAGGAGAACACCCCTGCTGCACAACCCAGGAGAACACCCCTGCTGCAGAACCCCGGAGAACACCCCTGCTGCACAACCCCAGGAGAACACTCCTGCTGCCCAAACCAGGAGAACACCCCTGCTGCAGAACCCCAGGAGAACACTCCCTGCTGCAGAACCCAGGAGAACACCCCTGCTGCAGAACCCCAGGAACACTCCCTGCTGCAGAACCCAGGAGAACACCCCTGCTGCAGAACCCCAGGAACACTCCCTGCTGCAGAACCCAGGAGAACACCCCTGCTGCAGAACCCCAGGAACACTCCCTGCTGCAGAACCCAGGAGAACACCCCTGCTGCAGAACCCCAGGAACACTCCCTGCTGCAGAACCCAGGAGAACACCCCTGCTGCAGAACCCCAGGAACACTCCCTGCTGCAGAACCCAGGAGAACACCCCTGCTGCAGAACCCCAGGAACACTCCCTGCT
Source organism: Notiomystis cincta (assembly GCA_013398075.1). Classification (NCBI taxonomy): domain Eukaryota; kingdom Metazoa; phylum Chordata; class Aves; order Passeriformes; family Notiomystidae; genus Notiomystis; species Notiomystis cincta. The sequence continues at coordinate 35,830 of VZRX01018934.1, forward strand.
GCAGAACCCAGGAGAACACCCCTGCTGCAGAACCCCAGGAACACTCCCTGCTGCAGAACCCAGGAGAACACCCCTGCTGCAGAACCCCAGGAACACTCCCTGCTGCAGAACCCAGGAGAACACCCCTGCTGCAGAACCCCAGGAACACTCCCTGCTGCAGAACCCAGGAGAACACCCCTGCTGCAGAACCCCAGGAACACTCCCTGCTGCAGAACCCAGGAGAACACCCCTGCTGCAGAACCCCAGGA
>VZRX01018934.1:36653-60953 GCA_013398075.1 Notiomystis cincta
GCAGAACCCCAGGAACACTCCCTGCTGCAGAACCCCAGGAACACTCCCTGCTGCAGAACCCCAGGAGAACACTCCCTGCTGCAGAACCCAGGAGAACACTCCTGCTGCAGAACCCCAGGAACACTCCCTGCTGCAGAACCCCAGGAACACCCCTGCTGCTCCTCAGCAGTGAGGGATGGCAGGGAGTGGGACAAGCAGCTCCAGTCAAACAAGCCTCAGGCCTCCTCCAAACTGGGAGACTCAGCCATTTCTGGTCCTGCAGGATCAGCATCTCTTCCCAGGCACCAAGGGAGGCTTTTGTGGAACTCCAGCTACAGGAGGAACCAAAATGAGCTCCACTGAGGAGCAATTTAGTTCAGAGTGTTCCAGCCCCAGGCCATGGCAGAGTCACCTGTGGGACCTGAGCACAATCTGCCAGCAGCAAGAGAATGCTGGGAGCACAGTTCCTGCTGAATTTAGTATTTCACAGGCAAAGTCCTCATTGGGAGGAGAGCTTAAATGCCAAGTCCCATCACTGGGGAGCTCAGAGCTGGTATTACCCACTTTAGCTTCCTATAATTGTCCATGGAGAAAAGTGCAGCCACAGGGACAGAAAAGCTGAGCAGTAATTGGATTCTTAAATTTTGTACTTTGGCTCATCCCATGAAATAAGGAAGATCCAGAAAACAGGGAGAAAACCCTTTCTTTTCCAAAGGTACCCATGCAGAAATATTACAGAATAATTTAATCTGTTTTCAGTCTGCACCCCCTCCCAACTGGGAGGGTAAGAGTAACCTTCAAAACATCTTTTGGTAATCAAAATGAAAAAGCCAAGTGAGGAAAAGGCCACAGCCCTTCCTCACACCTGGGCTGTGAGGACCCTCCAGAGCAGGGCTAGAGCTGTGGTGGAAGCAAGGATTAAGTTCCACCTCTTCCAGCTTTTCTCATCAAGGCAGTGCAGTGAAGCTCCACAAGATCTCAGCCAGGGATGCCCACCCAAGGACTGTGGGAGCAGCTTCCACCAGGCAGTTTGGGCTCCTCCCTCTCACCTGCCCACTGCAGTCACAGGGTTCAGTGAACTGGACATATTCCTCCTCTCTACTGTACATTCCCAGGCCAATCTTGGTTGTCTTTTGCTCAGAGTCCAGCTGGAATTTCAGCTTGGCCAAGTTGTCAAAGAGTTTGGAAAGGTGACGCTGCACCTGCAAAAGGGATTGTGCAAATAAAGTGACAGAGACAGGACAGGCAGAGCAGAGAGCAGCAAAGCTGTGACAGCCACAGTCCTGCTCACAGAGCAGCACTTGGACATCTTGGCAGCACCACATCTTCTCACTCATGGCCAGGATGCTGCCAACAGGAGCCTCTTGCTGTCTTCTCAGGATTTCCACTTGTACCTCATTTAGAACAGACAGGCCCCAATAAATCCTGACATCTCCCAGCCAGGGCAAAGCACAGAAACCATCCAAACACTGCCTGAGCCCAGGTCCCAAACTCCCTGCATGTAGTGCTGCTCCACCCTGCCCCAGCTCGTCCTGCTCTCAGCACTGGGCAGTTGTCCTCTCTTGGTTTACCCTCCTAGAAATCAATTTTGTGCCGAAGAAAAGTCCTGAATTTTCCTCCATGGAGAAGCCAGATCTTTATTTCTGCCCGAGACCCAGGAACAGCTGGAGCTGGGCCAGGGGGTTTAGGTTGGATTTAGGAACAGGTCCTTCCCCAGGGGGTTCTGGCACTGCCCAGGCTGCCCAGGTAATGGGCACAGCCCCGAGGCTGCCAGAGATCCAGGAGCTCTCAGGGATGCCCAGGCTGGGATTTTGGGGTGTCTGGGCAGGATTTGATGGTCCTGGGGGTCCCTCCAGCTCAGGCTATCCTATGATCCTATGGCTTGTGTGTCCAGCTGTCACTCCCTGCCCCACCAAGGGTTCCAGCCCCTCCTCAGGAGCTGCCCCACAGGTGCCCTCAGCCTCCTGCATTCAAGCAGGGCCAAATCCCAGGAGAAGCAGTAGGCACTCGGCTTCCCCACCAGGACAAGCACATCTCCTTCCAAAGCTTACAAAACCCACAGAATCCTGTTTTACACCTCTAGGTGGGCGAGCTCAGCAGTCCCCAGTGTCCACTGCTGGCCCTGGCTGCTCTGCAGGGCCTTGGCTGTGCTCCAGCACTCGATACAATTCTGCCACCAGAGCCCACAGCGCTCTTGAATCTGCACCAGTTCGATATCCAGTTCAAGTGGATAATATCATTGTCTATTTAATCCTCCTTTAGGAATTATCAGGCTTTGAAACTACAGTGGAAAGGCTGAGAGCGTATCCGTGTATGATCCTGCCTGACATTTACTTTGATTTTACTGCAAATAGTTTTGAATAACAGAAAGCACCAGGAGTTTCTCCTTACTCCACGGAGCATTTCAACACAGCAGCTTTTCTCTGCTTCCTGTGTTTTCTTTCTCTCTCTCTCCATTTTAAGCATCAATCAGCTGTGTATTTATGACACTCTGTGGGCTGAAATCACCCAGCAGCAGCAAACACATCCAAGCAGAGTTAAAGGTTAGTGGCAACAGGAGCATTTCCAAGCCTGCCCCATTCATGTGTTGGCAGGAACGCTGAAAATGAGGGAAAGCTTAAGGAGGGTGGGACTGCTCACTGCTAAAAGGCGGAATAAGGAATTGATTCCTTACCCAACAGCCTCCATTTGCTGCAAACATGTTAATTTGGGTTACACACCAACCTCAGGATTAGTGATGCCTCCCAAACCAGGCTGGTCAGGGCACAGCATTGCCAGGCAAAGAGCCTGAGGTTTCCTCACAGCAGTTCCACATGGAAAAGCACCTGCAGGATGAATCCTCTGCACCCTGCCCTCTGGGATAGAGGGCTCTGATCCCTGGGAATGGGGAAAAGGGGACTGGGAAGGCATTTCTTACAGCAAGAAGGTTACTGCCAGCTCCTCCCCGGGATGGTCCAGCAAGCCTTGGAGTCAGCAGCAGGGATGGTGTGTCTGGGGCATTCAGAGCATCACCCAGACACCCAGTGAGGCTCAGGCACCCACCTGAGCACAGCCCCTGCCTGCCCACCAGCTGCTCACCTCTAGCAGGCTGTGCTCCTCCCTGCCCTGCCATCCCAAAGGCTTCGTGGGGGGAAGGAAGAAGAACTTACTGGAAATTGCCTCTTCTGCCTAAAAACTGACCCTCTGCAAGCCACCAGTGGTCAACACTTCCCCACTGGAGTGACCAGTCTGGGGCTCCTTGTTTGGTGGCATCCCAGGTTGGGATCCAAGGTCAGCAACAAGTCTGGGATGAGATCCTGCAGAAAGTGGGTTTCCTGCAACCTCACTGTGCCCCAGCAGAAAGAAAGCCACTGTTTTTATGGCACAAACCCCGTGGAGGTGCTCCCTGAACCTGCCACGAGCATCACCAGGGTTAGGTCAGACAAAGCCCAGTGCAGTGCTGCCTGTCAGTGATGACAGATGGAGATCAGCTGAGAAGGAATTATTAATCCAGGCAGGGTGGTTTCTGGAGGAAATTACTCCAGAAAGGACACCAAGGAGAGTCCCAGGACAACACCCTCCACTGACAGCTGGAAAATGCAAAGGTGATGCAGCACAAGCCTTACCTGATGTGGGTTGGTGCCGTTGGAAAGAATATCCAGTAAATCTGCAGAAGAAATGAAGTAAAACCTGGGAAAGGCCAATCTTTTCATGTCCAAATATTCAGCCAAAGCCTTCTCACACAGAGACAACCTGGGGAGATCAAACAGAGCCCAGGAGAGGTGGGTAAATACCCTGCCAAGCTTCGTGCTGCCCTTTGGCCCATCAGGCAGGTTCTCCCCACCATGAGGAAACACCAGGCACGAGCTGAGCCTGCAGGCTGGACCTTCCCACAGCCCTGAAAGGAGCCCCAAAGCACAAGGGAACTCACAGCTCACTCTCTGCTCCAGGGGTCAAACACCCAAGAGTCAGGGCAGCCTCACAAAAAAGCAGAGGCACAAGTGGAAGAAGAGGTTGGGAAGGTTTGCAGCCTGACCTGCTGCTTTAGACAAGCTCCAAGCTGCCACAGGTGGTGGCATCCACTGGGATGAACATTTCCAGAACTGCTTTTATTCTAATGAGCCACATTTTAAAGTCTGATTCCAACCAGCTCAGCTTTTTGTGTTTGCAAAGCATGAAAGGAAAGTTGTTTGCTCCGATCTAAAATGAATCTTGCAGTGTTCACATGCTAAACTGCTGCTGAGCTTACAAAGTTCCTAAATAACATTCTCTGTGAGGAACATTGGCCTTGCTCGATTGAAAATAAAATCAAATCTTTATTTGAAATGGAGAGCTGCTACTGACACAACAGCTTAGCATGGACTTTGAAGTGTTTTTCAGGCAGATTCATATGTTAAGTGAGAAGTGTCACCATCCCAGGGCACTCAGGTCTGGCTCAGGGGGCTGAGTTATGCCTTGGTCAAAGGTACATACAGGGATAATTTTGTAAATTAAATGGGCTCAGATCTGCTGGAGATATCACAGAATCATGGAGTGGTTTGGGTTGGGAGGGACCTTGAAGCCCACCCAGTGCCAGCCCTGCCATGGCAGGGACACCTCCCACTGTCCCAGGCTGAGCCAAGCCCCATCCAGCCTGGCCTTGGACACTGCCAGGGATCCAGGGGCAGCCACAGCTTCTCTGGGCACCTGTGCCAGGGCCTCCCCACCCTCACAGGGAAGGATTTGTTCCCAGCATCCAATCTAAAGATCCCCAGCATTATACAGGTGTTTAAGGCATCAGCTTTGGGGTGGCAGTGAGGCCATGGGCTGCTGAACCCAGCTGAATGCCTGGCCCTGAACGTGTGCAAATCAATATTCAGGATGAGATTGTGCCAGATTCCACTCAGGAGCTTCAAGGTGATGGGTCATGAACACAAAAAAGCTTGAGAAAGATCAGAGTAGATGTGATCTGTGACTGCAGAGGAAGCACAGCCTCAGGAAAAGCCTTGGAGCACAGGTTCAACCAACTTCTTGTGGCTGATTCCAGTTTCTGACAAAATCCTGTGACTGATGCTCTACCCACCTGCTCTGGATGTCCTCCAGTTGCTGGGACAGACCTGGTTTGTTGGTGGCTTCAACTACATTTGGGGTTTTCTGAACTTCGTAGGCCAGCTCTTTAAAATCCACATCAATCCCCTCGAAGCGTTTGGAGTCCTACAGAGGGACACAGAGGACACAGAGGACACAGCAACTCTCTGATGGGTGTGCTGACAGATCCCCTCCTCTGAGGGCTGTCTTTGGGCTGAGGGGGAACGTTCCTCCCTCACCAGTGAAAGGCACCTTCCTCCTCAGCATGGCTGTGAGCCTGCATTAACTCTGGGAGCTGGGCTGAAGGCACCAGGGGAGGGTCCCCAGTGCCAGCCCTGCTCCACCTCCTGGAGCAGGGGAGGGGAAGAGCTGCCCTCAGCCAGCCCCAGTGTGGAAGGGCAGGGAGGAGGTGCTGCCAAAGCTGCCTGGGCCAGCTCTGCTTGATGATTTGCAGTGTCTGAGTAATTACTCAGCCCTCTCCCCTCGAGGGAAAAAGGAGCACACCTGCAGCACTGAAGGAAGGCAGCAGCCTCCTGCTCAGTCCCCAGGAGCTCTGTGTTTGCCATGCAGTGGTGGAAGGGAGGAGATCAGCCCCTCAGCACAGCCTGGGGCACAAAAACATCCTGGGGGAACAACCACAGCACTGAGGGAGCCCCCAGAGAAGGGAGGCAGCAGGAGAACAGCCCTGGTCCGGGGGATCTGGCACTGTAAATAACCCCAATTAATAACAGAGCCTCTTCTTCACCACTCTGAACAGGACCTGTGGGGTCTGGGGGCTCGTACCTGGGGCAGCTGTGCCCGGATGTCTCCTGAGCCTATGAAAATGCTCTCCAGGTGAGACCAGGTGCGCTGCACCTCAAACCAGAGGGAGATGACGGAGTCGGCGGTGGAGAGCTTCCTCTGCCAGGCAGACACCTCCTCCAGGAAGAAGGCAATGTATCTGGACGACATTAAATTCTGCAGCTGCACCTGGTTGTCTTCTAACGTTTCGATGAGCTCCTCGTCTGACCTCAGCAGGGGGATGTTGGTGCGGGGGTGAGGCTCGTACTGGAACTCCCTGGAGCTCCAAGTCATCCTCAGCTCCTTCAGCACCTTCTCCATGCTCATTTCCCGCACTGCTTTGTCCACAATGCCGTGGACCTCCCCCTCAAATTTATGCAGCTCGAGCTTGAGGAGGTCAGCCAGGGTGGTGTCCGAGTCCATCACAAACCTCACACCCGTCACCTGCATCAGCTGGTTCCAGTGCCTCTCCCTGATGGCTGGATTTTGAAGTTCTGCCACAGCCTTCAGGGATGTCAGCATGTTCTTCACCTTGCTGTCCAGCCCACTGAAAGCATCCCACGCCCTCACTTCCTTATCCAAATTCCGAATCTCTCTGGCGAACTTTTTGCACTCCAGATCCATGTTTTCCACATTTATATCCACCCATCTGGTGGTCTGCCAGTCATCGAGGCTGGTGTTCACCAGGGAGATCATGTCCCAGAGCTCTTTGAGAAGACACAGCTCCCTCCTGCACTGCTTCAGCTGTTTATACTCTGGCACCATGACTTCAAACAGACCAGCTGATTCATAAATCGAGGTCATGGCTGACTCCATCTGTTTAATCTCCATGTGCTTTGCATCCAGCACTTGATAAGGCTTTTCGGTGTCAAACCTAGAAATAAATGTTTATTCTTCGTAAGTGGTTTTTGTAACAACTTCTGAAGAACCCACAAAGCAAACAGTGCCTCTGAGAGCCACGGGAGAGATGGAAGGTCTCTACTACACCCTGATGGCTGAGCCACATGGCACTGCCGACACGGTGGTCACCACCAAGGCTGCACTGGGACATTGCTCCCAGGCATGCACAGGGTGGGGTTGTTGGGGTATCTGTGCATGGCCAGGAGCTGCATTGGATGATCCCTGTGGGTCTCTTCCAGTCTGTGCAGGGCCAGGAGCTGCACTGGATAATCCCTGTGGGTCCTCTTCCAGTCTGTGCAGGGCCAGGAGCTGCACTGGATAATCCCTGTGGGTCTCTTCCAATCTGTGCAGGGCCAGAAGCTGCACTGGATGATCCCTGTGGGTCCCTTCCAGTCTGTGCAGGGCCAGGAGCTGCACTGGATGATCCCTGTGGGTCCCTTCCAACCCATGGTATTCCACAATTCTGTCCCCCAAACCCAGCCTCCTCCAGGGACACCACACCACACACTGTGAGCAGGGAGGAGAGCTGTGGATGCCCAGGACAGCAGGGACGAGCCCCTGCAGCTTTCCTCCCTCGTGTGATGCTGGAAGCCCCGTACCTGAAGGGAGCCTCCGTCGCGAAGCGCTCCCGGAGCCGCAGCTGCTGAGCGTCGAAGGCGGCGCAGCTCTGGCGCAGAGCTGTCACCTCGCTGGCCTGCAGAGGGGCCACGTGCTGCTTCACGGCCTGAGCCAGCTTCTTCACCTGGCTCCACTTCTCTGGCAGCTCCTGCGGGCACAGCGGAGCTGCTGGGAGGCGGGATGGGCTCTGCAGGGAGAGCTCTGCCCATGGATAACCACGGGGCAGGGAAAGAAACAGATCCCGCGGCTCAAACTGCAAAGGGAGGGTGCTTGGTGTGCCCCAAGTCGTGCCTGGGGAGGTTTAGGCTGGATATGAGGAGAAAAGTTCACAGGAAGGGTTGGAAAGCATCAGAAGTGGAGTGGGGTGGAGTCCTCATCCGTAGAAGCTTTCATAAAACCCATGGATGTGGACTTGGGGACATGGTTCAGTGGTGAATGTGGTGGGGGTGCTGGGTGGATGGTGAGATTTGATGATCTTAAGGGTCTTTTCCAAGACAATTCCATGACTGCCAAGAGCTCTGCTGTCCCCAGGTTCCCCCTTCCCCGTGTGCTGTGCAAGCCCACAGGAAAGACTCTGGGTTTCTCTCCATCCCAGTTCACATTCTGGAGGAGATTGATGGGGACCCACCAAGGAGAGAAGGGAATTGCTGGAGGCAGCTGTGAGCCAGCAGGGATGGCCAGGGTGGGGCCAGCCCCTCCCCAGGGGTCTCTTCCTGGCATTTTTCATTGCAGTCTCAGTAGAAATCACTGTCCATGACCACAGCAGGGCACACCCACAGCTGCTTCCTGCTTTTCCTACCAAGCACAGCTCCAGCCCATCCATCTCCACAGCCACCCAGGGAGAGGTGCCCAGAGGAGCTTCTGCTTCTCCCACTCTGTACAGGAGGGAACGAATCATTCACACACCAGCGTTGCTGTCACGCCAGAAAAAACAACTCCTTTGCTGTCTCCTGCATCTCACACCCTCATTTCTTCTCTGTCTCCTGCATCTCACACCCTCATTTCTTCTATCAGGACAGGAAATCAGTTATCTGAAGGTATTTGCACAAGCAGGCACACACCTGCCGCTCCCAGGCAGGGGCATTTATTGGAGCTGGGTTCCCCACTGGGGGACTGGGCTTTATGGTGGATGAAGACACTGCTGACACCTCATCATCTCTTATGGCCTTCATCTCATGGTGCCCTTTGCAGAAATGAAAGGAATTCCAAAAAAATTGACTCAGGAGAGCCAGATGTGGGAGGATGCCAAAATATTTTCATAACCTGCTCCCAGGGATGTCCACCAGATCTGGTGGTCTGACCCAGAGGAGGACTGAAGTCCCATGAGAAGGCAACTCCTCTTCCAACATTATCCTTCCCATCTCCATAGCTGCCAAGAACCAGCTTGTTTTAACATAACTATAATTCAACCTAATTAACAGATGGATTTGAAAATGCATTAATTTTTTTTCGAGAGTAATCGCTGGGAGTTGGAGCAGGCAATTCCATGTTTTTCACACATAACAAAAGGCTTAATCTCTGCTTTAAAAGAAAAATCTCAATATAACTCCAAAATTTAGAGCTATTAAGGCACATCCTGCAACAGCAAAACGCTGCCCACTGAGGCCCTCTAATGACAGGGAGCAGGGCCTTGAATATTCCTGGGATGCTCCTCCACTCCCTCTCCCTTTGCCTTCTGCTCCTGGGCAAACTGCTGTGTCCCCACAGCTCCTCACCCACCTCCAGCTGCTGGTGGACTTCCTCGGGCAGCTGCTGCTCGTAGGCCCTCAGCAGCTCGATGGTTTCCTTCAGGGGCTCAAACATGGCATCAGTGGCGCTGTGACGTTCCTTCACAGCCAGCAGGTGACCCATGACCTCCACCAGGCCACCATAATCACCCTTCTCCACCTTCCTGCTCAAACCTTTCTCGGTGCTTCGGATGAACTCGTCCAGGTCAGCCAAGCTGTAGAGCACAAAGCAGGGAAGGAAGCAGGGGATGGGAGCAGCTCCTCTGGAATTAATATCCAGCCTCAGAACTGCAATTCCTGCTCAAAGGTATCCCAGGGGCTGGACTGGATGATCCCTGTGGATCCCTTCCAAGCCAGGGTATTCCACAATGCTGTAACCGACTTGGCCATCAGTGTGCAACGACACAGCTCAGCCAAGACAGAGAAACCCCAGAGCAGCTGCCCGAGCAGAGGCAGGCCCAGCTCTCACCTGTGCGTGACGTGATCCAGGAGATGCTGCTTGAACACCAAGCTCCACCTTTTAATCTCATTGAGCAAGGCCGCCTTGAAAGGCCGCGCGTCGAGCCTCAGCCAGCCCTGGAGGGTGCTCAGGGGCTCCATGCCAGCCACCTCCTCGTAGAGCCGCTCGTAGGAGCCGAGCTGCTCCCGGAGCTGCTGCAGCGCGGGCGGTGGCGCCGCGGGGGCCCCCTCCTCGGCCTGGGCCCCGCTGTGGAGCAGGAGGCGGCGGCACAGCTCCCGCCTGTCCTCCCCGTACAGCGGCGAGAAGCGNNNCCCTCGGCACAGACCTGGTAGTGGCTGGAGCCGCCGTGCGCGGCCAGCCGGGGCACCAGCGAGGAGATGCCGTAGATGCCGCTGAGAAGATTTCCCACCATGTCACAGAAGCCATCGCTGCTGCCAGGGTCCAAGGGAGGGTGAAACACCAAATCTGGGACCACCAAATCCAGCTGCACCTCAAAGAGGGGAGCCAGCCCTGCCTTGGGGTCTGGTAGGGAAGGACAGGGATGTCAGGATCTGTTTCAAGGAACCTCGAGCCACCACCAACATCCTACCACATTCCCTGCAGGGACAGCAGGAGGGTGTGGTGGCACACACACACTCACTGGTGTCTGCACAACCCGTGGAGGGGTTGGCAAACCAGTTGTGCTGTGGTACCCACCAAAGACAGGGGGTAACAGATGAGACACAAGTGATTTAAGGAGCAGAAAACACCCTGAGGAGGAAAGGCTTGAAGAGACCAGGCTCTTCAGCTAATGCAGAGGGAGTCTGAGAGCTGAACAATGCCAGCATGGAAGCGCTTGCAGAGGAGAAAAACAACAGGAACTAAGAGGCTCTTTAATTTAGTGGTGAAAGGCATGAAAAAAAAAAAAAACCAGCAACCAGAAACTGAAGCCAGATGCAAATGTGACAACATATGCAAGTTTTTAACAAGATGGTGAAGAACTGCATGCAATTCTTCAACTCTTCATTGTGCCTCCACATCCAGAAGGGAAGCATTCCTGGGGATGTTCTTTAGCTGGGCACAAGCTGCTCTCAGCAGAGCAAGTGAACCTCCCTGGTGGCCTTAGGCAGGAGGGCTGGGCTGGTGCCTCCTGAACCCAGCTCACCTCTGCCCAGGACTGATGCTCAGGAGCTGAGGGTTTTATTTTGTGCCTTCCAGGAGCAGAACTGGCTCTTGAGACTCCCTACCAAGGAGAGATGGTGCCACCGTGGTGCCTTGGGCACGGGAGGGTGGGAGGTGACTGATGTCCAAGCACAGACGTGGGAGGATGCCTCGATTGTCTCTCTCCATTAACCCTTGCAAACAGTGCAGCCACCTCCATCCCTCACCTGTGTTCTCCAGGAGGTCCTTGAGTGAGCACTCAATGGCAGTGAAGAACCCATCCAGGACTATCTCATCCACGTAATCCAAATATGCCTTCCAGCCATCACATGCTGGGTCTGCAAGGAAGAGGCTCTGGTTTTCCTGCAAGACAAAGAAGATGCCCTCACACTCAGCAGGGCTGAGTCCATCCTGAAGAGAGCTGCCCACCCCTAAGGGATGATGCTGGGCAGCACAGGAACATCAGCCTTGTGGAGGGATGGGAAAGATGGACTTTCCTACTGGAGCATGGCCATGATTTGCTCCAGGAACAATTCAAGGTGAAAATGGAGTGCAGAAGAGCTTTAGAAGGTCTTCCACATGTTCTACTCCCTCTTCTCTGAGGCCACAGGACTTGGGGCTGCTTTGCACCCCTGGGGCAGGGAGAACTGGGGGTCTCAAAGGTCCATCCTGATGAACCCACCTGGTTCTCTTCAGAGTCCAAGGCCAGACAGTGACCCTCAGGAGAGGGCTGGGCCTGAAACCCATCTCCCTTCCAGGCCAGGGGCTGTCCCTGACATGCACAACACCTGGCTCCAGGCAGGTGAGGAGCAGAGCTCTGCACCTTCTCTTGGCCTGCAGAGAACTCTGAGGTCTGACAAAGCTGCAGGGAAAACCAAGGGTTGGGCCAGCAGTTTTTCTCCTGTCACTCAGCTTCTCCCTGGGCAGTCAGCACCACCTCCTGCTCCACAGAGGGACATCAAACCCAAACCCGAGGGCTCAGCCCCAGCCTCTGTTCTCAGATAAACACCTCAGAGATTTTTCCTTGGAGCAGCATCCCAAACTCGATGCACCACTCCCCTCTAGTGGCTCTCGAGCAGCCAGAGATGGAGCCAGAGATGGAGCCAGAGCTGGAGCCAGAGCCTTCCCTGGGCTGCAGCTGCTGCCGGTCCTGCCCCGGGCTGGGAGCCCAGCGGTGCCAGCCCCACCCCAATGAACTCCAGGTCAGGTTTCCAAACGGCTTCAGGGAGCTCATTCCAGGTGAAGCAGCTCCGGACATTTCAGTGCCCCCGAGGAGCCACCCACCCCTGAAGGTCCCCCCTCCTCACCTTGACCAGCGAGTGGATCCTCTGCCCAGACTCCCTGACGAGGCTGTAGTGCCTTTCCAGGCGCTCCTGGCACTCCTCCAGGCTCAGCACCGAGTCCCTTTTGGAATCCCTCCTCTCGAACACGGGTGACCCCCACGAATGCACGATGCTCTGGATCTCCTCAACGTTGTCCTTGGCTTTCTGCACCCTCTGCTGCAGGTCACACACATCCCCCATCATCCCGGAGATGTGATCCCAGACACCTGGGGACAAGGAGATGATCCGTCACCACTTTTCAGAGCTGCTGGAAGCTCCAGTGCTTCCTCCTTCAGACTTTTCCCCGTGGTCTCATGTATTTCTCACTCCTCCTTAAGGCAAGAGATTCACCACCTCGAGCAGCAGAGACTCCTCTACCTCCCTCTTACCCCAACAAGCCACAGCAGGGACCACCAGAGCCTCTCCTCCCCAGAGCCTGGGCTAAACCTGAGGGGAACAGGATCCTGTCCACAGCCCCAGCAGATCAAGGGAACGTGGAAAGGAGCAGGGACACCAGGAGCTGCTCCTCATCTCCCCAGTGCTGGATATCCCTGTCCCAGTGGGAACTGCCCCTGGGAAGCAGGGAACAGAGACTGGGGGAATTTGAGGAGACCCAGGTGTCACACAGAGCCAGCTCACCCTCTGTCTTCCACGTCAGAGTTTCTTCTGCCTCTCTCAGCCTCAGGTCGATGTCCTGCAGCTGGCCCTGCACCAAAGGATATTCCACCTCCAGCAGCGTCCTCAGCACCTCGTTGTACCTGTTCCCCATCAGCTCCAGGCTGGCCACCAGCTGCTGGAAGGACTCCTTGCAGGAATAGATCTCTGCTGCCGTCGGGGGGATGGCTCCTGCCCCGCTGTCCCTCAGGTAGCTCACCTCCCTCAGCACCGACAGCAGCTGGGGGAGCAAGGCACAGAGCTGAGCACAGCACAGCCCTCCCAGCTCCTGGCATTTCCTCTGACCCATTCTGAGCATCTCAGGGCTTTCCTGCTGGTTTATTCCCACAGCAGTGAGCTGGAAAGGGTGTGGGCACCTCCTGGTCTGTGCCACCTGTTTCCCACTGATCCCTGACTCTGGATTTCCTCCCAGCTCTGCTGAGGAACAACCAGCAAACCTGAGGCAGCCTCTAAAAGCCACCATCATCTCTGGTCCTCCCAGCCATCCCCACCCACGTGGACCCCCCTCAGATGAAGGCTGACCCACACACAACCCTCAGCAACGCTGTGCCTGCCAGAGGAGCTTGGCCATTACCCAAGTGAAAGATAAGTTGGCTCCAGTTCTCTTGGTTTGCTGGGCTGACTGGCATAAAAAAGAATTTAAAAGCAATAATGTCATGGCCTCAAACCCACTGACTCAACTGCTTGTGGTGCCACCTTCCATCAGAGATTTCTGGAGTCACAAAGCAAACCTCCCCTGGGTTTTTTACACCCACTCAGGAGCTCAGGTTTCAGGTGCACATAACTTGAATGTGTAGATGTTGTCCCATCACTCCCCACACCAGTGGGGACACCAGTGTCAACCCTGGTGGGACATGCCAACACCAGGTACACCTCTGGCTCCTGAGGGACCTCCTGCCACTGGCTTCAAGCAGAATTTGCTCTGCTCAAACTAATCCTGGCATTGAGGCAGAGCAGATCCATGGCAGGGGTTCCACAGAGAACAGAGCCAGCACCAACCCCACCTGATGTCCCCCCCAGCCTGGGACATGCCCCAGGAGAGCTGAGGGGCAGCAGCTCTTACCTGGGGATCAAAATTGACCGTGAGCAGCCTGGTTTGTGGATCTCGCCGGATGAGCGGCCGAGCGAGGTTGTACTGGGATTTCTCTGACACTGTCTGGGACCAGTCTAAAAACAGCTTCTCCTGATAGCTGCCAGAAGAGAGAAGCAGCCCCTGGGGATTTACTGGGCCAGCAGAGGGCAGATGTGGAAGCCAAGCCCACTCTGAGGACTGCAGAACGTCAAGGAACGTTCAAAACCCATCTGTGCCACCTCCACAATCAACAGGGCTTCCAGGACAAACACCCAAAACCAGTGGCAGCATCAAGCCAGGAGCTCAAAGCTCTCTTAAATACCAGTTTTAGCAGAGGATTCAGATTTGGAGAGAGCCTTTCCAAAGCATTTAGCCTAAGGTGATATATCCCAAAGGTCTAAGCAGGACAGATGCCTCAAACCACAGCAGTGCTGGGGGTGGCTGAAGCTGTCTCAGCCCTGGGGTGGGAGCCCTGAGAGCCCTGGGGTGGGAGCACAGAGGGCAGAGGAGGGGTCCTGGCATCTCAGATGTCATGGACAGCCCCAACCTCCCAGGTGACAAAGTGTTCTGAACCACGTTGTCACCTGAGCACTCTCCTGGGAAATGGGGAAATGTCACCCAGGAGGCAGCACCTCGAGGGGTCACCCCAGGCCATCTGTGGGGCTGCTCCTCTCTGAAAGGCTGTGCTGAACCACCCAGCCTTGTTCTGGTGGTAGGAACAGGGCTCCCTGCACCCACCCTGCAGATCCAGCAGCCCAGGGTGCCTCAGCTCCCTTCACTGTGGGTGGGGAGCAGGGATCTCCTTCCTGGGAAAGGGGCTCCTCTCAGGGGACAGCCCAGAGCAACCAGGTTGAACACCCAACACTGAGATGCCAAGTCCTGGGTGCTGACTGCCTCCCCAAACTGTGGAATACACCCCAAACTGTGGAATACACCCCACACTGTGGAATACACACCTGACAGCCACTGCAAACACAGCTTGAGAGGACAGAGACTCCTCCCAGCCCAGAATTTCCACCCCATAGCAGCTCCCCCACCCCGGAGCAGCTCGTTCTGATCCTCCTGCTGGGCTGCAGAGCCCTCACTCCTCCCCTGCAGGATTCTCCTTTGAAGCCACCCCAGCAAACCCGTGGATGTGACAGGATCCCTCTTCCTCTCCCAGCAGGAAATTCCCTCGGGCTTTGCAAGGGACATTCCCATGCCCTGGGCTGCCAAAAGGTGGCTTAGGGGAGGGGACTGTTCCCCAGACAGCTGCAGCCCTGCCTGAGCCCCCATACCTGTCGAGCAGCTGGACCAGCTCTTCATATTTCTGCACCACCCTCCTTCCACGGGCACTGTCCAGGCTCCTGGCAGCACAAAGGACAGGGGGCACCCTGGGGGCTCAGATCTGCATTTACCCCTCCCCAGGTGCCCCAGTCTGCTTGGATTTCACCTCACCACATCACCCCAAATCCTCTCCCTCCCCAGCCCCCTGTGCTCTCTCTCAGGTGTAAAACAGGGACCAGCACCTGCATGGGAGAAGGGGCCAGGGCTGCTGGAAAAATCAGTCACCAAACATCACTTCTAAACATTTTACTCTTGACAGTTTTCTGTCACAGCTGTGTGTGAATGGCTGTTTATAAAATGTATAGAAAAAAACTAAAATTCATATATATACATATGAATNCTTGTGCTGCCCAGGAAAGAGCCTCACACCACCCTGCTGAGGGACTTGTCATTAACTGTTCTTAACAGAGGGGTAAAATCAGTGCTAAATGCAGGGACACATCTCCAAAATAACAAGAAGGATTTGGGTGATGAGAATTTGGTTTGTTTTCTTGATCTTGGGAGATTTAAGTTGTCTCCTGCCAATGCCCAAGAGCTGGGCTGCCCCCGAGGAGGTCCTGGAGACCTGAGCTGCTGCAGAGCACTGAGAAAGGCTGCAATACCCACTTTTATTGCAACCTAAAAGCTGAAGAGCCTCTCTACCACCCCACTGTGCCTCCCAACCACTCCAAACCCAACCCACTCAATGAGCTTCTGAGAAAGCAAAGACAGCAGGGAAGTGAAGGGCCCCAGAGCACTTCTCCCTCTTCACCAAGGGTTGTTTCAGCCACAGCCACAGCATCCAGCACAGAAAGAACACCTCAAGATCCACTAGAGGAGAGATCTGCAGGTGGTCACAAACCAGCTCGTGTGGAGCCAACACTCACAGCCCCGGGATGTGCCTGAGGTGCTCCCAGGGTCCCTGGATCCGCGCTCGCAGCTCCCGCGCCCAGCGCAGCGCTCCAGCCACGGGGGGCACGTTCTTGTGCAGGGGGGGGAACCCTGGCAGGGCAAGGGGAACAGCATTTCACCAGCACTGCAACCCCAGGGGCACCCACAGCACCCAGCTCCACGAAACTGCCCCGGTTCCCAGCTCCTTCCCTGGAATCCAAGCTCTGCTACACCGCGGAGCTCCTGCGCCTTTGGATTTGGAATAAGGGATCGGAGGAGAAGGAAGCAGAGCCCTGGAAGCAGAGCTGGTGTGTCCTGAGGTTGGGGTGGATTCTCTGCTTCCCACAGGTGCTGAGGAAGGGATCTGTGACTGGGAGCTGGCTGTGACCATCCCACCCCAGAGCCACAGCACGACTGCCCAGAGTCACAGCAGCTGCTGGGCTCAGCCCCCGCCAGTGTCCCATCCCTGTGTTCACCTGCACCGCCCTGCTCCCAGAACAGTCTTCTGAGGCCAGGAAATGGGCTGCAAGAAGCCCAAGAAGACACTCTGACCCTCAACCTGACAGGAGTTCCCCTGTGTCAGCATTCCCAGGAAACAAACCTGGAAAAGGCTGATCAAACCCTGAATTCCCACCTGCATTTGCAGCAGAGAAATCTGTGCCTTCCATCCCAGCCACACCTCACACACACACATTTAAAACAAGGATATTTCCCCCCAACAGAGTATTTGCTTTAATGCCAAGAACAGAGCATTTCCCTTCCCACTAGGAACTACAGGAGCTGAAAACCTTTGCTATTTGGGAAGCTCTGGTTTCCTTAGCAAAAGCAAATTATTATCCCCTCCCCCTAAAATGAATCTAAATCCGGTTTGCTGTAAAATGAATTTTCCACCCACCGAGCTGCAGCCCTGGCTGGGTGTGCCTGGCAAAGATGAGCCTGGCCTGGTCCAGGGCAGTGCTGAACATGCTGAGGAGCACAGGGACCTTGTCAGCAGCAACTGCAGCCACCACGGGGCGTTCCAGGAGGGTCCTGAACATGGCCAGCAACTGTGCAGGGGAGGAAGCAGGGAAAGGAGCAGGGAGGAGGTCACAGCCCTGCACAGGGTCCCACTGGGGCTCTGCTTTGTCTTCCTCAGCAGCTCCAAGCTCTGCTCTGATGGCAAAGGGAAGGTTTTTCCCTCCCTCCACACTTTCCCAGGGAGTTCCTGCCTTCCATGGAATCATTAAGGTTGGAAAAGATCCGAGATCAGCAGGTCCAGCCTCTGACAGAATCCCACCACCAAACCCTGTCACAAACAATGTCTCTGCTACAGGGATGCTCAGACCTTCTCTGGGGGTGAGCCACATTCCAGCTGGCATTCTTCAAGTGCTTCAAAATTTGTATTTAAAAAAAAACCCACCACAACTACTCAGAAAGATTAATATGATCACTTACAGTCTTTTTTAGAATTACACTGATTTTTTTCAGAAAGTACCACTTACTTTCTCTGCAGGATAGATTCACTGGGAAACAAAGCAACCTCACTTCTAGAAAACCTCCATTTTCAGAGTGGAAATGCATCCATGTATTAAAAAATTGATGCTAACAATGATCACCTGGTTTCAACAGCAGTTTGCACCAGGAAATCAGAGAATCCCAGATGGGTTTGAGTTGGAAGGGACCTTAAAGCCCAGCTCATTGCCAAGGGCAGGGACAGCTCCCACTAGACCCTGCCCAAGCTGGCTTGGACTGCTGCCCAAAGCAGCCTTTCCTCCAGCTTTTGCCACCCAAAAGGCCAATTTGAGCCGTTCCTTTGGCTGCTGCCACGAGGTGAAGAGCAGGGGCACTCCCAGCTCCAGGGCTGCACAGCTCAGGGGGCACCCACAGGTCTGAGCATCCCTACCCAAGCCCAGCCCTAAAGTGCCACTGTCCACCCCATGGGCAAAGCCCAGCCCCACGAGCCTGCAGCTCCTGCAGCTCCAGCACTGTCTGGCCCCTCTGGGGGGCTCACCCAGACAGCAGGGGGAGGGAGGGGACAGACAAACCTTGAGGACGTGCCCCAGGTCCGGGGCGTCGCTGAAGGCCTGGGAGAACACGGTGCCCAGGCGACGGTCGAGGTGCTCCACCTGCTGCTGGAACCCCAGGGCATCCTGCTCGAACTCCTGGGCAGGGAGCAGCAAGCCCTGGGCTGTAGGAAGGCACCAAGGAGGTGCCTGGCACCTCCCAGTCCAGAGATGTTTGCTCCTCCTATTCACCAGGAATTAACCACCCCTCTGGGCACCCTCCAGCCCAGCCCCACGGAGCTCAGGACACTCCTGTCCTGCCCATGGCCGAGCCCACGGCCCTCCAGGATGGACCCACACTCCAGCAAGTACTGACTTCAGCTCTTTCCACACTCCTACCTCAAAGCTGGCCTGGAGACCACACCACCACCCCAAAACCCCACAGAAGCACCTGCTGAACCAGCAAGGTGTGCAAGTCTTCACCTGTGCCAGGGCAAGTTTGGGTGGGACATCAGGAAAAAATTCTTCACTGAAAGGTTGGCTGGGCACTGGAACTGTCTGCCCAGAGAGGGAGTGGGGTCACCATCCCTGGGTGTGTTTAAGGAAAACCTGGACACTCAGGGCCAGGGTTTGACTGATGAGGAGGTGCTGGGTCACAGTTTGGATGTGATGATCTCAAAGGGCTTCTCCAACCTGGTTCCTGCTGTGATTCTGAGATGTGGAGCTGCAAGAACTCCCAGGTGCCTGCAGGGAGTCTCCCTGCTCCCTCCAGTGAGGTCACAGCAAAGGGAGGAAGGAGCTGGGAAGGAGGAGCCAGGGCTCTGCTCTCTGGAACAGGGATGTGCCTGTGGCATCCCCACAGCCCGGCCCCACCTACCACGTTGGCCAGGTCCAGGCAGTCACAGGTCCTCTCTGAGAGCTCCTGGTACCTCTCCTGGAACTCCTCATACATCTCCAGCACCTGCTGGCCCAGGGCCTTCCCTTTCACCCCTCCAAACTCCATCTTCTCCAGCTGTGTCAGCTCCAGGGCTGTGCTCAGGAGGCCCTGCAGAGCCAGAGGAGGCACACACAGCTTCAGCCACAAGCAGATGACAACACTCAGGGGCACAAGGACCTGCCAGGCTCAGCGAGGCTGCTCAGCCTGGGATCAGGGTGACCTTTAAGGTCCCTTCCAACCCAAACCATCCTGTGATTGCACAATTATGAGTAGTTTTAAAATAGTTCTCAGCCACTGTGGTTTCCAACACAGCTCCTCAAGGAGTGAGTGGAGTTACATGGTGTGGTTAAAACAGTAAAACTCCCTGTTCCAGTGCAGAGAAGGAGAAAATCAACCCAGAACTTGTTTTGGATAGGCAAAATCAGCCTGTGCAGTGCCCACCTGACCCCCCAGCTGGGATCAGCCCATCCCCAAGCAGAGATGTGAACAGCAGGAGCAGTGAGCTGCTCACCAGAGCAGAGCTCACAGGGCAGCACAGTGGCTGCAGCCCAGCACAGAGAGTGGAACAGGCACCACAGAGCCTCAGCCACGCTGGGCTGAGGGTGGGGGCACTCAGGGCACTCCCTGTCCCTGCCCTGCTCCCCTCCCAGGGAGGAGCCATGGCAAACAGGGACACCCCACTGGGATGTGAAGGGATGGCCTGGAGAGCAATGTGGAACCTGTCCCTGCTCCTCCCCAGCCCCCTGTCCAAGTCAGGAGATGCCCAGCCCCAAGGTGTCTCTGAGCAAGCCTGGGAGCTTGTCCTGGTTTATTCACAGCCCCACCACCCCATCCCCTTGTCCCAACAGGAGCTCGAGCCCCAGAGGGCTCCTGGGAGCACTGACACAGCCTCCAGCCTGAGCAGAAGGACACAGCAGCAAATCTGACACGTGCACAGGGCAAACAAGGCCCTGGCCTTGATGTCAGGGGGCACCACAGGGAGGGAAGGTGCCAGCGAGGGAGTTCATGGCTGCAGAGCTCTCCTGGTGGCTGCAACACCTCACAGCCCCAGAGTCTCACCTTCACCACCCCCAGCCTGCTCAGGAAGCTGTCCAGCCTCGCAAACACCAGCCTGCTGGGGAAGTGCCACCTCCTCACTTCCTGGCCTGGCTCGTAATACACGTGCAGATTTTCCCGTCTCTCCTCAAAGGCCCCTTTGAAGGCATTCAGGATGTCCAGCACCATGTGCACCTTGCCCAGGCTCTCTTCCATCTCTCCTTTCAGGAGATCTTCTGGACACAGGTACAACACAGCCTGGAAGGGCCAAATCACACCAGGGATGTCACTTCTGTCACAGCAAAGGGGCACTTCTCGCACCAAACCTGTCTGACCCCTCCTCTCAGGCTCAGAATCACCTTGCCAAGGAGAGACAGGGGAAAGGAGGAGGGAAAACCCTTCCTGTGGCACACACAGGTGCCACAACCACGCACCTGCTGGATGAGAAGGTTGCAGATTTCCTGGAGCAGCACCACGACCCGCAGGGGCACGCTGTAGTGCTTGGAGGTGACCCAGACCCAGCACACCATGTGCAGCAGAGGGACCAGGAGAGGCTTCACCTGGCTGAACTCAGCAGCCTCTATGTCCTGCAGGGGCTGCTGGAGGGGTGACAGGTGCAGGTCAATGTCCTGAGCTTCGCTCAGAGCTGTGGGAACAGAGGGGACATGGGGTGAGGTCCATGGAGCTGGGGTGGGGGTCACGAGCTGGTGCTGGCACAGAGGGGAGCAGAGAGGCCTGGGGAGCACAAAGCCTGGACTGAACAACCCCAACTGTCTCAGCCTTTCCAGAAGTGCAAGTGCAGACAACCCCAAAGCCTGAGACCAAGCAAGAAGAAACTCTCACTACCAGCACCTCCCTCCCTCAAAGCCAAGAGCCACTTGTGTTCCACAGGAACCTGGGCCCCCAGGCTGGAGCAGAGGGCAGCAGTCAGTGCCACGGTGAAGCTGCCCCAGTTTCTCACCTGCCTCAACATCCAGCAGCATGTTCTGGAAGGCTGGGACGTAGATGCTCTGCACTCTCTCCAGCACCTCCACCATGTTCCTGACCCTCCTCGAGGTCAGCTGGCTGTAAATGCCCTCCAGGTCATCACACCTGCAGCAGCCAGGACGAGTCACCAGCCCAGCTGGGGCAGCACCAGCTGTGCCCAAACCCCTGGGTGCCCTGACAGTGGCAGGAAATGGGACTGAGCCTGCAGGACACAGCTGGTGCCAGGTGCAGGTGAGAGCAGCTCTGCAGCAGGCAGGGCACTGCCAGAAGGAGCCAGGGCTGGTTCTGCAGGCACTGCTGACAGCTCTGCAGCGGGCAGGGCTCTGTCTCCAGTCAGCCTGAGCCACACAGCACAAAGGGCAGGTGAAATTCCACTCCCTGGCTCATCTAACCCCCCTCTGGCACCACCAGCAGCCAGCTGACAGCACAGAGGGTGTCCACCAGCTCTGCTCTGGGGCTGGTTCCCAGTGAACAGTGATGGAAACCCATTTCCAACAAAATTCCCTCGAGTAGCCCTGAACTGTGGTGGTGCCCAGCTAAACCCAGCCACCTGCCCAGCCACCTCCAGGCCCTCTCAGTTCATCATTGGTTTATGTCTGGGAGCAATTTTGGGGGGTTCAGGTCTCTGCCTGACCCTGAGCTCTTGGCTCACAGCAGCAGCACCCCCTCCACCCAAAGCAGCAGCACCAGCCCCGCCTGGCACCTGTTCTTCCAGAATTCCAGTTCCACCTTTGGGGTTGGATTCCTGCCTTGCAGGAGAGGAGCTGAGGACTCCTTCTTCAGCACTCTCTGAATCTGCTGGCTCCAGTCAATGATGGCTGACTCGGTGGCATGTACAAGGGATTTATTGATCAGCTCCAGGCTGCAGGAAACAGAGCATGAGGCTCACCTGGCTTTCCACTTGTCCACAGGCTCAGCTGGATCTACCTCAATGGGCAGCTGGGTTTTACAGTTACAGCCCAGATCCATGTTTCAAAGCCACAAAACAATCAAACCCATAAGAGAGACTATTTACAAGGGCAGTTAGTGACAAGATAAGGAGGAATGGTTCTAAACTGAAATAGAGTAGGTTTAAACTAGATATTAGGAAGAAATTGTTCCCAGTGAGGGTGAGGAGGCCCTGGCACAGAAAAGCCCTAAGAAGCTGTGGCTGCCCCTGGATCCCTGGAAGTGTCCAAAGCCAGGCTGGACAGGGCTTGGAGCAATCTGACTGCAGAGTTTGGAGTTTTCCCTCAATGATCCAAGCAGTTCCTCTCTTCTCTGTGTGCCCACATCCCCTTTCTGAGCTTTTCCTGCTTGTACCATTGCACAGTCCCTAAAGACAGAGCCCATGAACCACAGAGAGCAAAATACCCCTCCCTGGCAGTCTGATGAGCTGCAGAGGACTGGGAGCAAGAAGAATCCCCATGTCTGACAGGGATGCAGCACATGCAGCAGCAGCAGCAGAAAACCCAGTGGAGAGCAAGGTCTGGTACTCACAATTTCTCATTTTTAGGATCAATGTCCTCAATTCCCTCTGAGCCAGGTGGAAGAGGCAGCAAGGTCTTGCCCTTCACTTGGCCAACAACCTTGAAGACAGTACTTGTGAGGCTGTGGACGTGATGGATGATGTCCTGTGACACCACTCGTGGCCAGCCCTGATGGTTCCTGCGGTTGGTCAGGATGGGCACGATCACCTACAGCAGGAGCCAGGGAACAGCAGAGGAGAAGAGCAGAAGGAGGGTAGGTTTAGATTTGGCTTAGGAAGAAATTCTTCCCTCTGAGGGTGGGCAGGCCCTGGCACAGGGTGCCCAGAGGAGCTGTGGCTGTCCCTGCATCCCTGGAAGTGCCCAAAGCCAGGTGGGACAGGGCTTGAATCAGCCTGGGACAGTGGGAGGTGTCCCTGCCATGGCAGGGGTGGCACTGGATGAGCTTTAAGGTCCCTTCCAACCCAAACCATGCTGTGATTTGATGATTCTATGACAAAAAGCACTGCAGGGAGATGGACTGGCCACCAGGCTCTGAGGTCCTGGCTTGGGCAAGCCTGGAGACCCACATTCATCACTGCCCCAAGCAGTTCCCTGCAGCTGATGATGAACAGGCTGGGCTGAGCCCAGGGGCTGCCCCTGCAGAGGGAAGGTCCTCAGGAACCTCCTGGCATCTACAGCAAAGCCACATTTTAGGTTATTTCCCAAAGCTGCAGCCCACTAAATATGGTTCCTGTCTTTATCAGTGCCAGCTCCAGGGTTTGCAGTGATCCAGCAGCTGAGGCCTCTGGGCTGGGCTTGCCTGGACATGAGCTGCTTCAGGCTCTTTTGTGCTGGGATAGCAACAGTGTCTGTCACCTACCTCTGGGATGGGAGCCAGGTTGCCCCTGGTGATGAGCAGCCTTTATGTGGCCAGACCTGGGGGAGGATAAAGGTCTAAACCCAGCTACAAACAGGCACAGAATCGAAAAGGAGCAGCCAGGATGCCACTCCAGGGTGCTGGAGATTCTTTGCACCACGACCAAAGAGGACCAGCAGCAGCAACCAACGTGTCCAGGGAGCCATGGGAAGGGGACACAGCCCCAGGGCACACAGAGTTCACCTCCAACAGCTTCAGCTGCACCAGCAGCAAGATTTGTCTCCATTACTCAGATCAGGGACTGCTAATGAGAGCAGTGCCACAACCAATAAAATCAGCTGTTCATTCTCTTTGGGATTGTTAAGAGGACAACTGGGCCCCTGATGGAATCTCCTGAAGATCCCTTTGGGAAAACACCAGCCCACCTGAGGTTACTGGGCACTGAAATACAGGAGGCTCTTCTGAACATCAAGAAAAACCCTTTTCCGAGTGACTGAGGGCTGGCACAGGGAGGCTGTGGAGTCTCCATCTGTAGGGACACTGAAAAGTCAGCTGGACATGGTCCTGGGTGGCCTGGCTTGAGCAGGGGCTTGGACCAGACAGCCCTGAGATGTGAGCCCTGAGATCCATCCCCTGCCGTGAGCAGGGGCACCTTCCACTATCCCAGGTTGCTCCAAGCCCCTGTCCGTGCTGGCCCTGGCTTTCAGGGCAGCCACAGCTTCTCATTCTCCGGAATGCACCCCTTGATTCTGTAACGTGGGTTACTCGGAGGTCCAGAGCCCTCGCTGCTCAGGATTTAGGAGTTTTCGCAGCCCCCGGCGCCGCCTGTCCCCCCCTTACCTCCTCGAGGAGCGCGGCGAAGTGCGGCAGGGGCTCCNTCCTCCTGGGGCTCCCGCGGCGGCTCCGGCCCCAGCGCCCCGCCATCCCCCTCGGGCTCCATCCGCCCGGCTCCCGCCTGTGTTTGCCAGCAGCAGCCGCCGTTGCCAGGGGACTCCTTGGAGCCGCCGCCGCGTCCCGCCGGGATGCGAGGGCGGTCCCAGCGCTGCCGCCTCCCGGCTGCTGGCCCAGCCCGTTTCCCTCGTCCCGGCACCGCTGTGCAGCCCCAGAAGCAGTTTCCCG
>VZRX01018934.1:61023-72731 GCA_013398075.1 Notiomystis cincta
CCCCGGGGGATTTTTCCACCCCGGGTGCAGGCAGGTTCTGTCCCTCACCCCCCCGTGCTGTTCCCGACACCGCCGTACCTGCATCAACCGCCTGGAGCTGAAACTTGGGTGCTGTGGGCTCCTGCCACCGCTGCAGTTCCATTTTATTAACACCCTCTCTGAGAAGCAGTTCACTGTTTTCCCAATAAAAGACCCTTCTTTAATTCCACAAGCAGCACACGGCTCCTGTGCAGTCCCAGGCTGCTCGTGTCACCCCGAAGAAGGAAAGTTGAGCCCAAAAAAGCCTCAGAAAAACTCCTTTTAACCACAGAGCTCCCCTCTTCTCTGCCTGCTGTGCCAGTTTTCCTGTTCCCTGCATCAAGAACTGGGACTTCTTCTCACAGCCATGAGGCTCCAGCATGATCCAGACTCGATGGGCAAGATCTTGGTCTTTAGCCCAATGCTGAATTTGCCAGCCAAGGTTGTTCTCCAGAGAAATCCAGGTTTTTGTTTCCTCATTAGTGATCCAGACACAACACATCTTTCTGGAGGATGGTAAGTGGTTTATTCAGACTCTAAATAAAGGGTTTGGAAAACTGATCTTTAGAAACAAAAAATCAGCAGAGAAAACCAAAATAAAATGGGAACACCAATGTACAGATGTATTCTCGCTCCTAATTTTCCCTAAAACTGGGTCCCATTTTACTGCTAATTTTCCTCCTATCACCTGAGTTCTGATAGCTGGTTATGCTCCCCCATCACTGAGACCAGCTCATCTTCTTCTGGCAACCCCACAGCCCCTCCAGGGCCTCTCACACCTGATCTCTTGCAAATCTCACACCTGCTGCTGTTACATTATCAATACCTTGTAGCACAAACCCCAAAATTAAAACAGTTCAAAGAATTTTCAGTTAAAAGAAAAAAAATAACACCCCATGGACTGGTAGAGCCCCTAGAAGAGGAGCTGTGTGGGCAGATCCTGTCTCCACAAGGAACAGTGCTGCTGGCAAGCCAGTGGAGCTGCAGCCCAGGAGATGCCTGGTGACCCAGCCAAGCCCGATGCCCAGGCCAGCCCCTTTCCCGCGGCCCGGGCGCTCCCGAGGCCTGCGGACAGCCAGGCTTTCCCTCGCAGAGCAGAGCAGAGCAGAGCACTCCCAGCCTCCTCTCTCTCAGTTGACCGTTTTAAGCTTCTTGTCAGGCAGTTCCTGATGGTTCTTGGCCTGTTTCCGTTTCTGGCTGGCTGCCTCAGCGCTGTCCCCCCTGCTCAGTCTCTCCAGCACCAGGGCGGTCTCCTTCAGCAGCCGCAGCTCCCGCTTCTCCTTGCGCTCCTCCATCTCCACGATGTCGTCAGCAAACAAAGCCTTCAGGGGCGGGATCAGCTTCGGGATGGCCGGGAAGTCACCGAAACGCACCTGGAACAAGCACAGGAGCTGCTGCAGGACAGCTGCTGGTTCATTTCCTTGCTCCCCCTGGCCTTTGGCCTGTGCAGACAGCAGGGCACTGCCCCTTCCTGTGTGCAGCTCCTGCACCCAGCAGCCCTGACCTCCATGAGTTATTGATGTTTTCTGCACAGAAATGCTGTGGCCCAGTACAAATTCTGGCTGGCAGTGAGGTGCCCTCACTGCTGTGAGTGCCTTCAGATGGCTTTGGTCTTCTACAGAAAGCCACTGGAGCAGCTCATCAATTGGGATGGGAATGGAAGCAAAATTAGGATTTTTGGCTGGGAGTAGCAAGCACAGACCTGAGGTGACAGGAGGCAAGTACCCAGTGTGGTAGGAGTTGGATTTGAGGGCCATCAGCACCTGTCTCACACCAGTGTGGGGAAAGGGTGGCACAGGGTATCTGCTGCCAGCAGTTAAAGGAGCTGTTTCAAAGACTGCTCTTCAGGAGATGGGTACTGATACAGTACAAGAGGAGCATTTAACTCATGAGCAGCCATCCCAAAATAACCCTGACACCATGGGCAGGCCTGGCCCAAGATCCCAACTTACCCTCATGTGGTCGAAGGCAATGCCGACCTTCTCGCTGAAGTCCTCGCTGAAGAGCGGGATCTTGGCGTACCTCTGACTGAAGTGATTGAGCATGATGAACTCTGCATTCATCTTCATCCCAGTCTGGATGGCCTGGGAGGTCGTGCTGCCAAGGGAACAGGCCTGGTCACAGCCAGCCTGGCAGGCACTGCTGCTCTGCACCCAGGGTCACACCGCACCGAGCGACCTCACACTGCTGAGCACCAGGGCACAGCCCCCTCTCCCTCGGGCAGCCTGCACTGGTGGCAATTCTGACTTCCACTGAGTGCAGGAATGCAGCTGTGATTGTCCCAGACTGGGCACAGGCACTTGTCCCAGGGGTGCCAACAGGCCCAGCTCTGCACTGTGACTCCCAGGGAATTCCAAGCAGCTGCTCCTGATCTCCCACGTTTGCTGGGGGCAGCACATGGAATCCCTGGCTGCAGTGCTCCCAGCAAGCTATGGGGGGTAAGATGACTCTTCTACCTCCTGAGCTTAGTCCCAAGATGTAACCATGCACAGGGCCTTTTCCCTGGGCTGGTCCATTTGTAGAGTTACCACTGTCATCACTGCTTTCCCGTTTCTTTGGGGAGATGTTGAGAGGAGCTGTGGTGGTTTCAGAGCTGCTGCAATGACCAACATCCCATCTTTAATGCAGAGGAGTTCTATGCACACCAGAACCTTTGACAGGACTTGGGCCCTCCACCACCAGCTTCAAGAACACCCAGCTGTGCACCCTTCCCTTCCTAAGAGACAGAGAGCAGAACACACTTCACCTGTGGGTCTTCTCTATGGCTTCTTTTTCCATGCCATCTTCCAGCGTGGCTTCGTGGATCAGCAGGTTGGCATTTTTACCTGTGCAAACAATCACATGTTCCATCTTCAGCTGCAGACTGAGCAGCCCAACTGCCTACAGAGCCCTCCTGTCCCTCCTCAGCCCACACAGCACCAAAGGTTTGGGAGTGCCCACTTTGGATACTGACAGATGGAGACCTTCCTCCAAGAGACTCTTCAAGCAGAGGGTTTTGTTACCTACCCATTTGCACTAAGGCCATGCAGGGCATTGTATCACCAGAATAAACTACTTTCCAGCCAGACTTGTGGATCACTGAACATGCAAAAGCATTTTTACAGTGTTGGACTTCACAGGTCTGAAACTGAACAAGGATACAAGTGTTAGACCCCAGGTCCCCTCCAGCCACAGAGCCCTCCCAGCTCAGGAACTGACCTCAGCCAGGTCATAGCTCTCTAACAGAGAGCTCACAAACTCCTTGGCTTTGGGTCTGATGTTCTCACAGCCTTTCACAAGAGACTGAGAAGGAATCATTCTGTGAGGGAGGGAAGAAAAGATAATTAAGGACAGGTACAAAATAAAACCTGATTTCTCCTGTTTCTCATTTCAGTTCAGTGACCTGTATTTTCCCTCTTGCTTTCATTGGTGCCCCAGTACCTCAACCAATCACTTCTACCCCACTATCAAATACTCTTTTTTCTACTTGCCCAACTCCCTTTTCCTACAGAAAAGGGAAGCCCTCTATAAAGCAGCACAGGTGAGTAACAAACCCTATCCTGCCCTCTGCAAACTGCATATCCTCATTCTACAGGCAGCGGAAGGAGTCAGAGTCACCTCCAACAAAGGGGTGGGGGAATGGATGGCAGGGGCTTGCCTTGACATTTCTCCACACAGAACACTCACCTGATGTCTCCAAGAATCTCCTCACAGTGGTTGTGGTACTCGTGCAGCCAAGGCATGATCTGCTCAGGGGCCACCAGAAACACAGGGCTGAAAGCCTGACCGAGGGCTGCCTGCAAAAGCAGAGATAGAGGAAAAGAATCAGGGCCAGGTGTACACTAAATCAGAGAGAAAAAATGCTAGGGAAAGGCTGGTGCTTCTCCACTACTCTGAAGTTCCCCTGCCCTCACCCCAAGCCAAGTTCAGGGGCAGAGAAACACCAGTGCTACTTACAAAGGCTCTCCTCCGCTCCATGAGGATATTCACCAGCCCCTGCAAAGGGAACAGGAGACAGAAAGTGCAGTCAGAAGTGCCTGGGAGCCAGTGGCAACAGAGCTACCACAGCTCAGCACACCCAGAGTCAGGACAAACAACAAGAGAGGGGGTTAAAAGCACAGACAGCTTCAGCAGCGCCTGGGGAAGGACTGCAGGGAAGAATGCAGAGCAGGGGAGCTCCAGCTGAGTCCCAGGGTTCAGAGCACAGCTGCCCAGAGCCCCCTGCCCTCCCCACACACTGAACCCACCGAGTGATGATCTGTGTGCATGTGGGACACAAACACAGCCACGAGGTTACACAGCACTTGGTCAACTTGCTCCCCGTAGTGGCGGCAGAGCTGTCCAAAGGTTCCTTCTCCACAGTCCAGGAGCAGGGACCGGGTAGCACTAGAGAGAGGTGACAGAGACATTTAGCAGCCACTCCAAGAGCTCTGAGCAGGGCCATGCAGGGAGGGGATCTTTGGTAGCAAGGCAGAGATCAGAGAGCACTGGGATTTACCTGGTATTCACCAGTGTGGAACTGACGTTGCGGATTTTCATCGGAATTGCAGATCCTGTTCCCAAGAACACGATTTCAGGATAAGCACCTGCGTTTCCTAGAGAAAACAGACAAGGATTGGTAGGCAAATGTTCTCCCCACACTGCCCAGTCAGACACCAGTTAATTCACCAGCCCAGTAACTCCAGAGCCAACATGTCCTTTTTGCTCCCCTCAGCAGCAGGTTTTCAGGAGAAGGCAGAACAAGCCCCACCAGTTCACAGCTTCATCTGTGCTCTAAAGCAGGGGGTCACCAAGAGCTCCTACTTTCCATCACACTGATCCAAGCTAAGCTGCTCATCTGTACCTGGGACAGCAGACAGGCTCTCCTTGCACTCCTTCACACGGGTCTGGAAGTCAGGGAGATCCAAGGCTTCACTAACAAAGGTGTCAGGGTCACAGACAGTCACAGCATCTCTGCAAGAACAGGCCATCTATCAGGATGGGGCAAGGTAGGAACTGAAACAGCCCTTTTCAGAGCAAAGTGCCTTCAAACACAGGGACAAATGTTCTTTCCATTTAGAGGGGTTGGAGAAGACACATCCACGTGTGAGTGTGTGCCAAAAAGGCCTGGGTGGGCTGAGCCAGGCACAGGAATGACCATTCCACCAACGTGGAGAAGCTCCTGCAACAGCACTTCATCCCATCCAGAGCTGCCAGGCACTAGAGGGCACTGCAAGGCAGCACAGAGGATCCTGGAAGAGGAGCAGCCACCTAAAGGGATCCAGGCATCACTGAAAAGTGGAAGAGATCTGTGTCCTGGGCCTGCATGTGCAGCACTGCAGGCCTTTGGCTACCTGAGCAGAGAAACTCAAACTCTTCCAGGCACCTGTGTCCTCCTGCTGTGCCCAACAATGCCAGAAACCTGAGCCGTGGTGGCTGAAATCCTCTTGCCCTCTGTGGTCCCTGGCCTTTAAGGTTCTCACTGAGCAGCTTCACCTATTTGCCCACCAGGAGCAAAACCAGCAACTGTTTAACTACCTGGAGCTTTCAGCTCTGTCAGGCTTTCTAGGTCTTCAGATGATAAGACTTTCACTGGGCCCTCAAAACAGTTCCCCCAGCACAGACACCAGGAAGGATCTGCAGGGGATCCTGACACAGTGCCCTCCCTCACTGCAAGGCTGCTTCAAGCCAACACCCAAAACCTGGGAAGAGAAACATTCCCACTGACCTCTGCCACTCCTGCTGAGGCCTGAGGTGGTACTTCAGGAGGCACTCCCCTCGCACGACGGGCACAGGGCACACAGCCTCTGCTTCCTGTGGGAGGAGGGTGATGTGAGACACGGCCTTGGCTCAGGGCACGAGGCACAGGGGCAAAGAGGGCCTGGATTACCTTGCTCTGGTAGGTGGTGAGCAGAGGGAAGATCTCAGGGTGGATGAGGTTCAGCTGAGTCTGGATCTTGTAGCTGCGTGGGTTGTGCACAGCAGAGGAGTTTTCATTGAGCACCAAGTGCTGAGTCCCAGGCCCGAATCTGTCAGAGGACAACAATGCACAACAGCTTCAGCCCCGTGTTAGCTCTGGGCACATGTGCACACCTGAGCTGAAAATCTCACCTGAGCCAGCAGAGCCCTCTGTTTAGGGCTCTTTACCTTGGAACAAACACGTGCCCCACCAGAGCAGGCTGCTGCCCACAGAGACAGGAACCCAGGCACCACGTACCTCTCCATCCACTGCTGGTAGCGGCTGTCTCGAAGCACTGACTCGGGAGTCATGTGAATCACCAAGGCCACCTGGTTCTCAGGAACTCCCTCCTGGTACCTGGGACACAACCAAACAAAGAACATCTGAGCTCCAGTCCATGTCTTGGCATCCCCTCCCCTTTCCCTCTTTGGTGCTACCAGAGGTGCCCCTGAGACAGAGCAGGGATTTTCAGAGCACAGCCCCAGAGCTCCAGGCTCTGCATCACCCAAGGCACAAGGCTCAGGCCCACCACTTGCTGACCCCTCCACTGTCCCACACAGGCCAATTCCTCTCCTCCATCAGCAACATCTGCAGAGCCCCCAGGAGCCCAAATGCTTCTGCACAAGCCCTACAGAGTTATGTGCAGTCCAGGCTTCCAGCACGCAGGGAAGCAGCACCTCCACTGCTCCCCAGGCAGACACCAGGGCACATTCCTGCTCTGGAAGCCCCTGAGGGAAAACGGGCCCGTGGCAGTCACAGAACCCCACAGGTGCTGCCTTTCCTGAAAGCCTCCAAAAGCACCACCAATCCTTTCTTGCATCTCAAGCTCCTTAACAGTGCCAAAGAGCTCAGACATCAGCCGTGAGAAACAGCATTATCTGGACAGGAACAAGAGCTTCCCTTGGGCAGAGCTCAGCACAGCTGCCCTTCCCCAAACTCTGCAGGTGCCCCAGCCCTACCTTTGGAAGGTCTCATTTTCACAGACAGCATCCACAAAGCCCTCGTGGGGACACTCCAGCACGAGGAACACTGGGCCAGGGTCAGTGGGGGTGCAGAGCTCCTCAGGGAAGAGCTGCAGGCAGATACACAGAGGTCACACCACAGCCACCTGTACACACAGCCCTTCCTGTCACACAGGCCCCAGCAGCCCCTCCCAGTGCTCAGTACACCCAGCCAGGGCAGCTCTTGGGCCCTTCCTGCTCTCATTACACAGCAAAATGCAAATGTGTGTAGCAGCAAATCCCAACCCTGGCCTCAGAGAAACCACAGCCTGACCCGAGGAGGGGAATTCCTGCAGTTTCTAGGTTTCCACGACAGATTCAGGTGGTACCAAAAGCATGTTTAAGGAAAAAAAGGCTTTATGAAATTCTTGGGACACACCAATGTGCTGTTCCTGTCTCCCAGGTCAGGATCTTCACTTGCAGATCACCTGGGCTGTGGCCAGAGCTGGCTCTGCCTCTCACTCCAGTGTTTGAGAGATTCAGACCCTGAACCCCAGAACTACTGAATTTCTTTTGGTGTCAGAGGTGCAAACAGGGAGGGTAAGGGGGGGACTGATGGCTACACAGGCATTCAATCTCCAGATTTAAACAATGCAGGGATTAACTCCACTAGCTCACTACCAGACCTGCATCAGCTTTGGGAAGGGGAGATGAAGCAGCTCTGCCAAACAGCAAACATCCACAGAGGAGTTCATTTCCCTGATCACCACCCCAACAGCCCCAGGCACGCCACACTCAGCCACAAGCTGGAGCTGGACAGTCCCAGGACCTGGTAGCAGGCAAAGCATTCTGCACAAAAGCTTGTCAGCCTGGGAGCCCAGTGAAGGAGGGAGAGTGGCAAAGCCACAACAGAGGCACAGACACATCTTACCTCTCTGCCTTCGAAAGTGATGCTCTCCCCGTTTTTGAGAGCTGTAATTATGGGAAGGATGGCTGGAGTTCCCCTGAGAACAAGGCCACAGAAATATTTAGCTTGCCAACACCCAAGTGCCTGCTGCTGCCCCGTGCCCAGGCTGGGCTCTCATACTCACACTGGCAGCCCCATCTCCTGGGCTTTGGCTGCTAGGAACTTCCCCTTCCTTGGGTGAACCTGCAAAGAGTTAAACACAACTGTCACCCACAGAAAGAGGGAAAGGAAACAAGATTCTGACATGTTAAGAGTTTCTCCACAAACCAGTGTGAGTTCCTTTTCAGTTCCACAGCCACTGCTCCAACTGACCCCAAAAAGGCTTTTCTAAACTCTCTGCTCCTCAGATCAGGCTGCTGCTGCTGCTTCTGCTCCCCTCTTTAGCCAAGCAGCCCTGTCCTGCTCTGAGGGCTGAGCAGCCATGGAACCTGAACACTCAGAACACTGCTGCATTCTAAAAAACACCTCCAGTTTTACACATTCCTACTCATGCTACAGCAGCCCTGACTCCTGAAAAGCAGAAACACATTAGAGCTTCAGAGCCCTGCTTGAAAAGGCTGTCTCCAGTCAAATCCCTGCAGCAAGATGACATGAGGAAGCATTTCCTCACAGAGAGTGGTAATGCCCCAAGCCTGCCAGTGTTTAAGAGATGTTTGGACAAAGCCCTTAAAAATATGAATTAAATTTTGGGCAGCCTGCAGTGGCCAGGCAGCTGGACTGGATGATTCAACCCTGGAAGTGTCCAAGGCCAGGTTGGATGGGGCTTGGAGCAACCTGGTCTAGTGGAAGGTGTCCCTGCCCATGGGGGCATGGAATGAGATTATCCTGAAGGTCTCTTCCAACCCAAGCCACACTCTGGTCCTAGATGATCACTCTGTGTGCCTTCCCAGTGAAATACTCTGTTCTCTTATCTATTCTGTATTGGTTTAGGGCTCTGTGCCCACTTACTTTACAAAGAAAAGCTGTCACCACATCAGGATGCCTCCTTGCACACTTCTGCTCATAGCCTGTAAAAGAGAGCAAAACTACTAAAAATCATCATTCACTATCACTTTTCTTAAAACCAAAATGTGCCCAAATTTGCTAAAGCACTACCAGGAACATTATCCAGTTAACTTGGAGCCCAGCAGCAAAATGTTAGGAACACCCAAGGCCAGAGAGTCCAAAGCTTCAGATACAAGAAGCCAAACTAAAGCCCAAGACTGAAAAATCATCAGCCCAGCATCCACTTGTAATTAAATTACAAAGGCAGGAGCATCCACCCCAGCCAGAAGCAAACCACTACAGGGACTAATCACACCCAAACACCAATCATGTCCAATTTCTAGGCCTTTTAATTTTTCTGTCAACTTCCAAAGTACCAGAACACTTTCTGCTCTATGGAATCTTCCAGCTGAGCTTCTCTACAGACCTCACCTTCAGAGAGCAAATGGCTCAGAGGACAAATCCTATCCTTAATTAGGCTTCATCTCATTAAAGTGAAAAAGGCCATTCCATGTGTTTCACCTGTTTTCTTTGGGCTCCCTTTTCCCT
Source organism: Notiomystis cincta (assembly GCA_013398075.1). NCBI lineage: Eukaryota > Metazoa > Chordata > Aves > Passeriformes > Notiomystidae > Notiomystis > Notiomystis cincta. Next base: position 70,400 of record VZRX01018934.1, read on the forward strand.
TTCCTTCTTCCAAGTTTTGCTGTGCAGCTCTCGGGGATCCAGGCCCTGTGTCCCCTTTAGGGCTGTTTCCACCTTGGGGTGATGCTCCAGGACTCTGGGGGGGGGTACTTTCAGCATCCAGTGATTTTCCTGTCCCAAATACAATAAAAGCAGACAAAGATCACTCACTCAAAAGGAACAGATAAGAAAAGCAGGAGTAGCATTCCCCTGATTCAATGACAATCAGGTTTAAACTGCACCAGAACACAGAGCTCCTCCAACCAGTCCAGCTTGCATACCCCAGTCACTTATTTTGGGAGCCATCCCTCACCCAAGTCCTTCTCCCCAAACTGTTAAACTCTGCCAAGACCGTGCTGCACCCTCAGAGTTTCCAGCAGGAAGAACTCAGCTGGCTGAGAAAGCCAAATGCAGGGATGTTTCACGTGTCATTCCATCCACCCACACCTAAAGGAACAAGCCAAGGCCCTGACTCAGCAGGTCTTGTTACTTAAATGAGGTCCTTCTCCTGAGAGGAGCAAATTAATGAACCTGTGCTTACTCAGGCTGCTCCTTGAACCTTCACTGTGCTCACTGAGCACTTCCCCTGTGCCTCTGCAGCACCACGTGCTCACCTGTCAGAGGTATCTGGTAGACAGTCATTGTCTCATCCTTGTATTCAGGCTCTGTGTGCAACTGCACAGCTGGGAGGAGACCAAAAACCACCATTAACAAGTGCATGAGCAGAGAGTCACACTCTTCAAGAATATAAACCAGGATATTGTCTTTGTTTCTTAAACACAACCTGCTGAAACTTCCCCTTCCCTGTCTCTGCCCAACTGCAAACTCCAATGAATAATTAAAGTTTTAAAAGCCCATCATCTGCAGGGAGCAGTCCACGATACCACACTGAGCAAATTCACTGGCAGATTCTGGAAGCGAGCTGCCTTCAGTGTTTTAAACCCAAATGCTGTCTGTATCAGCCAGCCCTGAGCAGGAACAGAGCTGGAAACACTGTTGTGAGGGTTTTGAACAGTGTATCAGAGCAAAACAAATGGTTAAAACATCCTCTGAGTGGACCTAAGCAGAGGCTGGAGCTGTTACTGGTCAATGTAACCTCAGCTACAGATGAAACAAAACGTTCCAGGTTCCTTTGCTGCACATCCCTGCCCCACCTACCCAAATCCATCCTTTTGAGGGGCCCGGGAAAGAGGCGAATGGCTTTCAAATAGTTTTGCTGGAAAAGAGACACAGAATCAGGAGGTGGAACAAGCAGTGCCATGACAGGAACCCCTCCCAGCAGCTACAGACACTTCTCAGGGCAGCACTCAGACAGCTCTTCCCAGCCCTGGAAGGCACTGCACCCTGAGACAGAGAAAGAACCACTGTCCCCACCCCTTCCATCCAGGCAATTAGTCAGCAGAAACTGCAAGGAAATAAAATAATGCTGAGGACTGCACCTTTTCAGCCCAGGCACAGCATTAGGCTGCAGGGACCACATTAAACAGGACATCAGAGAGTGAGTTTCTATTAATATAAAATGGAGAGGGATCCTCCCTTCTCCCAAAAGCTGATCTATCAGGATATCAGGCTACCAAAGTACTTCTGCTGCCCTATAACTGAAAAGATTTGGATTTTGAAGCCAGTACACCAACTCAGACCAGCACTTCACACCTGCACAAAGACTCCCTTTGCCACCAGCTCTGCCAGTTCCAGGGTGAGCTTTAACATTTCAAGCTGTCCCTTCTTGCCGTACTTACCAGCTTTGGTGGCCCCAGGAACACACACCTCTGAAGCCCTATGGCCTTCAGTGTGAGAATCATACCTAAAAGCAGAGAAACAGCTTTATCACAGCCCCAGTAACCACTGGTAGATCCCAAAAGAAAGATCCCTCTCTTTCAGAAGTGCTTGGCCTCTCCACAAAGGCCAGAACTGAACTGGACCTGAATTCAGTTTTGCCTCAGCTTTGTGGCAGTTTCAACAAGTGTTGCCTCTGCAGATAAAGAAAATCTACACACCTTGATAAAATTAACCTGGAGCAAAGCACCTGAGCAAATTGCTAATCTCCTCCTTTTCTTGGAGATTTGCAGAATTTTGATGGACAAGACCCATAGCCGTCTGTCCTAACCTCATCCTGCACTGAGCACAGTGGTGGCCACAAACTTTTGTACATCCTTGGCACTCAAACCGGCCTAATTCATGAACAGCTCCCCGCTGACAACACCTTCTGCTCCAGGAGGTTTTGGGGAGCTGACGCCAGGCAGGGCCTGTCCCCCCACGTGTCTGCACTGTCGCAGAGCCCACACAGCAGCTGCAAGCACCGCAGAGCCCCAGGCACAGCCCAGCCCAGCCCAGC
>VZRX01018935.1:0-107218 GCA_013398075.1 Notiomystis cincta
TCTCCGTTCCTCTCCAGCTGAAAAAAAAAGTTGAGACCAACCCCTCCTCCTCCGCTACCAGCAGAGGGAAAAAAAAGTCTCCAGCCGGGCAAAAGTATGTAAACATTCCGGCTGCAAGGTCAGGCGAGCCGCCGTGAAGAGTCCTCCCGGCTGCAGTCCGAAGGCACAAAAAATACCTTCCAGCAGGCGATGGGGAATACAAGATCATCCCTCGACACTCTCCATGCCTTGTGTTTGTGCATGCTACCTATGAGCAGCTGTGTTTGCCAGTGCCAAAATAGTGTTGCTTATTGGTTGGCCACCAGCACTGGTGAGTCCACACTTGGAGTTCTATGTCCAGTTCTGGGCTCCTCAGTACAGGAGTGATACGGAACTACCAGAGAGAGTCCATGAAATGACCACAAGTATGTTCAAAGGAGTGGACCATCTCTCATATGAGGAGAGGCTGAAAGAGCTGGAAGTTTTTACTTCTTTTTGGAGAAGAAGGAGCCTGGAGGGAACTCAGCAATGTGTATAAATGGCTGAAGGGAGTGTGCAAAGTAAAGGAAGCCAGATTCTTTTTCAGTGGTGTTCAGTGACAGGAAAAGAGGCAATGGCAAAACTGAAACATGGGGTATTACCTAAAGACAAACAAACACTTGTTTGCTGTGAAGGTGACTGAATGCTGTCACAGACTGCCCAGAGAGGTCATGGAGACTTCATTCTTGGAGGTACTCAAAAGCTGTCTGGACATGGTCCTGGGCAGCCTGCTCTTGGTGACCCTGCTTGAGCAGAGGAGTTTTACCACAGGTCCTTTTCAGCATCAATGATGCTGGACTTGGAATAGATGACGCTGGCAAGTTATAAGTGGGGGTGTGTTTTAATTCCAAAGTTGGGTGTCAGATGTTTGCTGAGACTCTAAGGATGGAAATATTTTAATAGTACTTAGAGAAGAAAGATGGATGATTTGTGCCTTGTGTTAAAGGGAGACATTGTACCATGATTTCAAATTCTTATCTATTTTAGATGTAGAAGCAGAGAAAAGAAAGGAAAATGAAGCTAACAAAGACCTGGAAACATTTTGGAAATACCTGGAGCCAGTTCTGAACAGTGGAAAGCATGGATCAAGTCTCTTTGATGTTGCCAGGCTTCATTACCGAGTTAAGGAAAGTGACTTTCCCCCTGATTGGTCAGACTGCGAAATGCTGGTCAGTGCATTCTGTTTTTGCAAATGCATGGTATGCTTTAGGGGTTGTAACTTTTAAGAACACTTTAGGAATTTAATCTCAAGGCTTCTCTGAAACAGAACCACAATAGTTAGTATATTTGTAATCTTACACAAAAATTATTTCCTATGTATCCAACCACTTTATTGAATATTTGTTCACAAGGAGTCCTTTGAATAAATATGACTGATTTGGAGTTTGTTAATATTGTAGGCCACAGCAGAAGAGTTTTAAAACAGTTTGAGGTTTTAAATTTATTCAGGATCTTTATAGACCCAGTTTGCATCTCATTAGTAATATGTGTGTATGAAATAACACAGAAGTTTTATTTTTGTCCTCATAACACCAAGCCTACATACTGCACTTTCAAAGTCACATGAGAAAAAATTAAGATGAATGCAAGAATACTTTTTGATATACAATGTTGCTTTATCATACTCAGTACTGCTTTTTTTCCAAAACATGGCTCTAATTTAGCCTGCTGAGTCAGGACTATTACCGGGGACTGGAGGAGAAAGTGAATCATTAGAAATTTTTCCTTCCTAGATTCTCATGTATGGTGAGGTAAAAGAGTATTTTTCAAGCTACAGTGTCAGCAGTAAAAAAATATAAACTGCCAAAGCAAAATAAGGCAACATGCTATAATTTAAGCTCCTGTACTTGTAGTCTATATTATTAGGGTTAAAGGACTTTGTAGAGTTTAAACTAGATTATTCTAACCCTTATTTATAGTACAGTGGATTCTGTATACAAACAACTCACAGTAGTTTTCAAAGCATTCACTTAAAAATGCCTTAATTGTGGAAACATGTAGGCTTGCTACTTACATTATTACTTTTCATTATACTCTTTATATAATCTTACAGTGCAAAGCCTCTTTCTGGGAAACAGTTTGTCTCCCCTATAATCACATCTTACAGGGGACTGTTTCTGCTTTTGAATACCCTGCAAGCACCTATATTATAGCTGCAATAAAGGAAAAATGATCTGTCACTGAAACAGATTTCAACAGGTTGGAGTTATAATTTCATGAGCCCTACAGAAGTAAGAAAGTTTGTAAGTTTTTTAAGAAACTGGTGCGGAGCATCTAAGTTCTGAAATTATAGGTGGATAGAGTAAGTCTCTTCTTGTGGACTTTCTGGAGAATCTCTGAGTCCAACCTTGCTGCATCTTTGAAGTGCTAGATACACAGAAGGAAAATTCTCGTGACAAAATGTTAGAAATTAATATAAAATGACAGAGTATCGCATACTGCAAGTACTCTTTGCTCTCAGATTTGAGCTCTTTAAAAAGTAAAATACTTTCAAAAATACTTTCTTTGTTGGAGAGTCACTAATGGTTAGACTTGAAAAACTTTTGATAAGCATCTATGGCTGAAGGAGACACCAGGCAAATTGAATTACAAAATTGTAATTACACTAAATTTTGCTTGGATCCCATTGAATAGCACCAGGTTTTCTTACTTATGACTTTGTAAAAAATCTTGTTTTGTTTAAAAGATTGCGCTTTGAAAACACTCCAATATTTTAATTAAAATTTTTACTTGCTCTAGTGATATCTTTTAAGAAATATATGAATGGAAAGGTGTTATACTAACCCATTCTTCAGAAGAATATTGAATTGGGAAAACAAAGGTGCAAGAATATTAATAAACATTCTGTTTTCGCAAATAGAATTTCTTTCCCAAGTGTCTTTTCTAGTCTTTAAATGGTATGAGGATGGAGACAAGTAACTCATCAGTGATGGGATTGCCTTTTTTCCAGTGCCATAAAGAGGCACTGAGTTGAGGAGCAGATGCTTAATACTTCTTAAGGGTTTGTTACTGTTCTTAGTGTCTAATGTCAGTTGTGCTTCTTCACTGTGTTTTGTTTTAGGAAACTTAAAATTGATACATTCAATGTCATTTGCCACCTCTTAGAGGCAAACTTCTTAGTTCAAGAGATTTGCCATATTCTCATAAAAGTGAAAGAACCACTCAGAAAAGGACTTTTTACAGAAATTGTCTAAAAGTTATAATAATTCCATCCTGACCACTAAGTCCAGGATGTACAGGGGAAGAATATATCCATTAAAGCTGCTGAAACTTGAGTGTTTCATGTGGTCTCCAACAGGGTTTTGGTATTTGTACAAAAACATTTAATATTTAAAATAGCAGTTGCTATTATCTTTTTATTCCTCCCAAACTTTGGTGAAAACCCCAGTACATGACCTCAAGGGCCATGACTCTTCCCTTGTCAGATTTTGCAGTTAGTGTGCTCTCCCTTTGGACATTTGGGCAGTATGCTGACATTCCTTCACTCACAACTATGGATTTCAGAACACCATTCTTGAGGCTTTCTTTGTTTTCAAAGGGCAACAGAAAGAAAGAAAATAGTGTGAGATGATATTATTACATGGTCAGGGTTTTATATTTTATCCTTCTAGGGCAGGGAAATGATTGACCTTGTAAATGTGCTGCAGGTTGATCATTAGTAAAAACGTACAAACAGGACAAAATAGTTTTATTTTCCCCTCCCATTGCTTCCCATCCAAAAAAACCCATAGGTTCCATCTGCGAGCAAGTTAGACTTTACAACAACTAAAGCACCTAGGCAATATACAGTCCATACTGTGCTGTGGCAGTGTTAATAAAAATAACGAAATAAAATATAGGAGGCTTTAGAATAATGCTATAAAACATATGGAATTAGTGGAGGGAAAAGTCTTCTGTAAAATTTATAAATATATGTAGATCTGTTGGTTACAGAGCTAATGACTCCTGTCACTATGTTACATGACACTTTTATATGCAAACTTCATCCTTTGTCTCTGATTTTCTCTCATAGCTTGCATTTGGTACTGTGTTGTTTGAACACATTGCTTGTTTGATGTATGACTGCCTGGACTGGAGAAGACAGCATTGCACATACTTGGAAAACACCAAGTTTATTAATGTGCTTATGTCACCAGAGAGCAAATCAACACAACCACCTGCAGTTGAGGCAAGGACCCTTCTCTTCTTGTTGAGAATAACTAATTGTAGAGTAAAATTGCCTGTCTTTAATTTTGACTCAAAAATCCACCTTGGACCATCACTCTGTGAGTAGTTTTAAGTGAATTAAATTTGTATTTTAGTCTTCAGCCTTTAAAACCACTAGAAATGGAAAAAAAATAGCTGAGCATTGGGAGAACAGAAAAAAAAAAAAAGAAAATGGAAGGATCCTACAGGCATAAAGGTGTAAAAATTTCTTAAATAGTGTGTGATGATACATTCTTCTGTCTGAAAAATCAATATGCCTGCCCAGAACTACTCTGCAATGTTGCAGATCTGTGAACTCTCAAAAAAAAAAAGATTATTAGTTCTATGCAAGAGCTATTTCTTTATTTTATTCATAGTAGACAAAAGCTTAAGTGGGCAGAAGAAAGTTCCTTACTAGCACATGCACTACATTCTTACTATCTTGTTTCATTTAAAAGTTTAGCATCTGGTCTAGAGTGAGTAACCAAAGCTAAATGAAATTAATTTCTCCCACCTATTTGTGCAATACTCACTTGTTTTATGGTTTCTTATTTTTTTATCTCTATTTTTGTTCATTTAGGAACAACCAGCATCACGAATGACACCTACAAGGAAAAAAGGGAAACCAGAAGAAAGTCTGCCAACAATAATTTCATCAGACAGTATGTTTAAAGGATTAAAGCAGTCATCTGTAGTTGTTCACTCTGTCAAACTATTCATTCATCTGACAGCACAAATCCTCCACATAATTTGTGCAGTTAGCTGAAGATGTTGTGTACCCTGGTAAATACATTGTGGAAGTGTCTGAAAACTGCAGTGATAACCAAGTTCTTTAGAAAATCCCTTTTCCATCTGTTCCTAGTCTCAGTCAGATTTAAAAGATCTCAGTAATTTTGTTAGATCTCTAACTTTGTTAGACTCTTTTTGATAAATATTGTCTGAAGGTTCACAGAATTACAGAATATTCTAATTTGGAAGGGACCCACAAGGATCACTGAGTCCAACTTAGCCCTGCATAGGGCATCATACCATATGCCTGAAAGCATTGTCTAAACTCTTCTTGAGCTCTGTCAGTCTTGGTGCTGTTACCACTTTCCTGGGGAGCCTGTTCCAGTGCCCAGCCACCCTCTGGGTGAAAATTTCTTTAATACTCAACTCAACCTCCCCTGGCTCAAGGTGAGGGTGCCCTAAGGCAGAGCAGAGTGGGACTATCCTCTCCCTTGTGCTGCTGGTGATGATGTGCCTGATACTCCCCCAGACACTGTTGTCCCTCCTGGCTGCCAGGGAACTGCTGGCTCATATTCAATTTTCCATCAAACAGTACCCTGAGTCCCTTTCTATGATGCTGTTCTCCAGCATCTCATTCCCCAGTCTGTACATCCAGGTTGCCCCATCTCAGGCACAGAATGCAACACTTTCTCTTTTTAAGCTTCATAAGGTTGGTAATTGCCCAGCCCTCTAATTTGTCAAGGTCTCTCTGCAGGGCCTTCCTGCCTTTGGGAGAGTCAACAGCTCCTCCCAGTTTTGTATCATCTGCAAACTTGCAGAACTGACTTGGAATATAAATTGGCATTTCTGAACAAATATATCTTAATGTTTTATCTCTTAATACAGCAGCTGAGGGAGCTCTTATTCTGACTCCTGTGGACATGAGGTATTACAATGATTTGCTGAGTCAGATTCCTGAGGAATACTTTTCTGTACCCTTAATGCTGAGCTGCATGTTAGAACAGGTGGGAATGTTCTATTTTTAATTTATGGTTATTTTGGCCTAGAACTAATCAATAAATCCATCTGTTTAAACCTAAAATAGGAGATTGTGCTTTGAGGCACTGAGCAAGGAGATTTGATACAAAGGAGTCAAAGCTCCAAGTTTTGATTTTCTTTTATATTGTGCACTTACCCTGTATATATATAGTGTTATTCCATAATTTTGAAGACTACAAATATAATCAAATTAGGAGAAAGGTGCAATTTCTTATCTAAGTCAATAGCAAGTTTTCATGTTCTTCAATATGGAACTTTTTCTGGTTTACTCAGTTCAAAGGTCTTAGGTCAAGCCTAACATGAGGGCGTCAGTGCTAGTGCTAGACAGGTCTGACTTCTGTTGAGTTCAGACACAATCTATGATTTAGAAGAGACACACAATATAATTTGGAAATCTTCCTTCTTTTAGGAATACAATTTCAACATAGTTTGGGGACTTTTTACTTTTTGTAACTTAGTCAGAATAGACTTGGGTAAGAATACTCAAAGGTCAACACCTAATAGACAATAATTTTTAATTTACTTCCTTAACAATTCTTAACATTTCAAAAACATTTTTTTTCTCATCCTTTCAAAACATTTAATTCTGTTTTCCATAATCTTTGTTTTGTGCAGCATCTAACTTGGAAAATTATATTTTTGCTACTTGTAGAAAAAAATTACACTTTTCTTTCCTGACAGAGTTTCTAGATGTGTGCTTAGCTTATAGCAGGATTTGATTGGTGTTTCTGATAAAGTTAAGCAGCAGTCATACGGTAATGGAAGCTAACATATACTATATTTGCCAGGTTATTGCAAGTGAAGAAGACCTTACACCACCGAGTCTGGTGGCACCAGAATCTCAGGCAGATGAACTCCATCATGCCATTGCAGATCATATAATCTCTGTTCTTCCTTCTCTTTCACTTCCCATGACTGAAAAAAAGGTTTGTGTTGTCTTTTGTTAATTTCCTAAAATGATAATCTCATTACTGGGCTTAACACCGCTTCCTTTTCTTTTTAAACAGAATCTGTATGACTACTTTTCTCCTAAATATGGTCAACAAGAGACTGTCACCCCCCAGTACCCTCTCTTATTTAACTACCATGATGCCCTGGCTCAGCGGTGTCACCTGCTGAAGGTACAGTACAACCTATTTATATATAAATATTTCCGAAGTTCACAGGCAATGAATGCTCAATGCACTAGAAGGGGAGGAGTGATGTTTTCACAAAACAGGACAGCATATCCTAGATTTTGTTTCTACTGAGGTGGACATACCAACATGTGTTTAAGAAGCAATGAGTTACTGACGGAGGACACCTCACAAACACAGAGCACAAACATACTGATTTCAGTGATCTTTTGCATTGTTAATAAGAATGTTTAGCCTTTGGCATCGATGAGAGATATTACAGAACTGTTGATTTGCTGTTAAACGCTGATGATACTATGGAAAATGAATTGCTAACTTATTAACGGTGATTTAGCCTGTAGTCTAGACAATGTAGGGAAGTATAAGAAAATGCACAGAGGTTGTTAATGAACATAAGAAGTGTATTCAGGTTGGCTAAATAGTTGGAGCGTAGTGTATAACCAAGATACTACCAAATTCTAATAAAGGCAGAAGGGTTCAGAGACTGCATAGTTTGGGATTATTGCAAAGTAACAGTTCCCAGACTTTCTGAACCAAAAAACCACTGCGAATGTCTCAAACTTTTCCAAAGCGAGGGTGTAGCTTTACCATTAAACTTTAAAAATTCACTGAAGATAATACAAATGATAATACAGTTCTAGATTTCACAGCTAAGGTGTGACTGCCTGGCTTCATGGATAACAAATTATCTGGGGAATGCTTTGAGAACCATTGATTAAAACTGTTCAGAAACAACTCAAATTTGACACATTGGATGTATTCAAGCAGAAGGAAGGACTGAATTATCAACATGAGAGATGCTCTTAGCAGACGTATACTTGATTTATTTTATGTATTTGCTGAAGGGGAAATTCAGGATATAGCACAATGTTTGAGGAAAAAGTAGAGGAAAAACATTTGGAATATGCAGTTGAAGAAAAAGATACCATACGTGTGTAATACTAAAAAGAGTGAAGCTGAAAGATATCACTAAGTCTGAAAAAATAAATCCTTGAATATATAGGGATGCCTCTCATCACAGAGTGATCAATAAGTTTATGGATTTCAGGACTATGAAAAGTTGCACAGATCAGCTGAAAGATACATGGAAGGTACCTGCTGCCAGTCTGAATAGATCAGTGCATATTTCTGTATTTTTAAGTCTAGCTGGCACAGGCAAATTACTTCTAACAAATGTCTGTTATTATGCTGTCAGTCATTCTCTTATGTATCTAATAGTTTTCTGCCTACAGTATCTGACACCACAATTCAAATCTACACTGTGAGCACATGTTCAAATTGAAGCTTATGTCCAACTGATTTAAGCACATGCTCATGTCTTCTGCTGTAGAAAGGCTTCTTTATTCAAACATAATTTTTGGAAAGTCAGTAGTGTGAAAGTTTACTTTCACTCTGGTACTTTGATTTTTGTTCCAGGTCCAGGAGAACTTAAATCCAGAAAAGATTGAGCATGAAATGATGGATAAACTGCCTCTTACAGAACTTATCCATTTCACCCCTCCTTCAGCTGAAAACAACACTAAACGCTTGGCAAGAGTTCATGAGCTCATGCATTATTGTACTAGTGGTAAAATTATTTTCATTGATATAATTTCCATTCTTTTTATTTCTGCTTGATGGTCCTCTTAAATAGCAGGAATTCTGGGACAAGATTTTTAAGCTGCCAAATAAACCTTTTTAGAATTTCCCATTTTCACATTGTTGCTTATATATAATTTTAGCCTATTATACAAGTTAACCCTAACTTCAGACCTCAGTTTCATGGTTAATGGGAGTCACTGTGTGAGTGTTAAATATTGTATAACTAAGATCTGGAAGTATCTTAGAACTTATTTATTTATTTATATTTGCAAACATACAAACACTTACTAATTCTGAGGAAAAAAATAGCTGTAAGAATTGCAATTTTGATACTGGAATGTTGAATGCATTTTGAGAGACACTGATGTAAACTATGTTTCTTTATCAGCTCCCTTTTGGAGGTAAAGCACATGTATGTCAGGTAGACAATTTTTATGGAAAAATACACGGCTTTCAGAACATATTCTGTGTAAGCTGTTGGTGTTAATAATGAAACTACTTTATAACAGTCCCTTTATCAAACCAAGAATACGTTCACTTCTCCAACCATAATCACTTCTGCAGTTGCCTTTTCTAGGAGGGTGCTTGCTGCCATGACATACACATCCCAAAGACTACATAAATACTCTTAGGTAGTATCAAAAGTCTGCTCTAGGTTATTAAGAAATATAAACATCCAAATTCCTTTGGTTACATTTATGTCATCATATAAGGCACAGGATTTGAAGGTACTTCCCCAGCTCTTTCATCCTGAAGTCCCTTGTATTGGATTAATTTACACTTTACTGTGTTGTTTCTAGTTGTTGGTATGTTCATTTTGGATAGTAAGCTATTCAAGTATTCACTGTTGCAATAGTCTTCCAGCTGATGGGTGTTGAATTTGATGGTCTTTGCTGGGCCATTCTGTGCTGCCAGACTCTCCCAACTGGTAACTTAGATAGCAAAGCCTTTACTTGTATCAAAGAAGATGATTAATTTGAACAGAAGATGAGAGATCCAACATTCTCAGGATATACAACATGCTTAGGTGCTTAACCACCCTAAAGAGGAAACATTTCAAACTGAAGATACTCTTTATGTGATTTTGTACTACCTGTCTTAAACTTCAGTCCTTTGCATGATTATCATTGTTATATGGACACCAATGTATACAAGCATAAATAGGATTTATTATTGCCTTTGCACCTTGCATATTTCTGTTCAAATTATATGTAAAATTCTGTCTGAAGAGGAAAAAAAAATTGATACTTGTTTGAGAAGTTACAGATAATGGAACCATTTCATGAACTGAAAATAACTAGTTGCTAACTGGCCTGATAAAGTCTACTCAGTATTTTAAACTCAACATCATTTATATGAAGTTAATGAGCCAGAAGGTATTTAGATGAAGGAACCACTTCATTTAAGATGGATTAATACTTAGGCATATCATTTTGCAATTTGGAAGCATTCAACTTTGAATGCAGTGTAAAATGTAGCCCACATAAGTTGATCCAGTACCATTAAGGAAATTGCTGTTGACTTTTGCAGAGTTGCCAAGAACAATACACTTAAATAGTCTTGTGTTTATTTTCTGCTGAGCTGTAAGGACATTTTCCGTTAATGATTGTAATTCTTTTTTAGAACTTCTGAGTTGGGCTGAAGTAGAAAGAGCCTTCAGAGTGTTTACTTTTGAAAGCCTGAAGCTGACTGGGCTGAGTGACTCTGGTTTCCTGGAGAGCTCTGGATCTAGGGTCGGAGGTGATTCTGATGTGTCTTATACCCCTTGGGATAATCCACCCATGTTTGCAAGGCAGCTGAGACAACTCTTCTTTATGGAAAAGAAGCTAAATGTTAAATCTCCGAGAGGCTCTGGTAAAAAGCTTTCTGTTTACATGACTCCTGTAGAATTTGAACCCACTCTTTGTCTTACCATATCATTTGCTATTTCCAGGATGTGATTTTTCTTCCTTGTACAAGTCACCAAATTTTCAAGTATTGTATAATCTGTACATCGAGTAACTCTGTAGGAATACTAGAATAAAGAGAAAAGCTATTTTTTACTACAGCATCAACAATTGTAGATGATGCAGAGTGAATTGTCTGAAGTTCTACATTTTCTCCTGCAGATTCTAACATAATGAAAAGTTGTTGGCCTGGTTTAAGGAAATGTATTGGCCAAAAAGCAACATTAAAAACAAATTATTATATTTTCAGGAGGCAAGAAAAGTAGAAATTAGGTCAGTTTAAGCAAGTATACCTTCAGGTTCATGATCACAGAATCATAGAATCACTGTTTAGGTTGGCAGGGACTTCTAAAGGTCATCTATCCTGTCGTCTCTGCAATAATCAAAGACATTCTCAAGTAGATCAGGTTTCTCAGACTCTGATCTGACCTCCAGTGTTTCCAGGGATTGAACATCCACCACCTTTCTGAGAAACCTGTTCTGGTGTTTCACTACCCTTGTTACAAGCAATTCCACTTTATATCTAGTCTGAATCTATCCTCTTTTTCCTTTAAAACCATTACTCTTTATCCTATGACTACAAGTCCTACTAGAAAGTGTCTCCTGAGGCCGCAATAAGAGCTCCCCAGAGCCTTCTCTTCTGCAGGCTGTACTCTCTGAGCTTGTCTTCACAGGAGAGGTTCTCCATCCCTCTAATCACCTTCATTGGTCCTACTCTAGACCCACTTCAACAGATCCATGTGTTCCTCTGGGTCCACTGGGCTGAGGACCCAGAGCTGGATGCAGTACTTAGTGATGTTGTCCATGCTTTCCTAATGGAGATGCTAAACAAGCAGCTTAGATGTGATCCTTTCTTTAGAAGGTTGGAGATGACAAAAATGAGTCCTGCTTATCTGCTTTTCTTCTGAATCTTGGGAACATTTTTGGGTGTTAGTTTATTTTGCTTTTGTACTAGTCACAATATTAAATATTGCACTTACAGGCATAACAACATTTCAGCACTTCCGCAGCACAAAAACAAATACCAGGAAGACAAAACATTTGCTTTCATGTTTCTTCTATCTTCTAAAGGCAATCAGTAAACAGGAGTAATTTCCAGAGAAGCAGGACCTAAATATGTATGTCTGGAAGCTGAGCAGGTTATAAGACACAAATACTTTGTGGTGTATTTTCCACCAGAAAGAGTAATTTTCCTGTACATGTGAATTTTGATCAAATATTAGTCACCTCTGCCCTAACTTAGGGAATCAAGAATTCTATTAAAAGGAAATTATTGTTTGGAAATTACCAGAATATAGAAGTTAAAAGTCCTGTGATACTGTTCATATCAAGTGCTCATTTTAACAATGGAATGACTGGTCAGATCCTCAGAAGAAGTAATAATCTGTCAGTAGCTTATGGATCTCTATAAACCAAATTAATTTAAACTTTAAAATTTTCATTTGCCAAAAATTTGTGAAAATATCAAAACAGTTGATTTTGCCTTTTATTTAATGTCATCTTTGCAAAGAACTGCTTGTTAAAGTAGGAATAAAAATGATTCTTTGTTTATGAATCTGGAGAATATTTCTTAGAGTATTTTTAGTGGGTCAGCATGGGTCAGATAGAAAGGATAATTTGAGTGCATTTTATAGTGTTCTTTTATTCTTTTTCTTTTTTTCTTTTTCTCTTTTTCTTTTTTTTTTTTTTTATTTCTTTATTTAATTATCTGGCACTTGTTGTCACTGGATTTTAAAGTGCTCTTTTAGTAAAGAAGTGTAGCAGAGCTGATCGTGTATTTATAGGACAAGTGTGATGAACAGAGGCTTCAGTTTAATTTCAGTCTCATCAGGGAGACTAAGGAAATTGCATTACTCCAACCTTAGTAGGGCTGAAATTTCTGGAACACTTCTTCAAATTCTGCTTTCAATTTCCAGGGCATACCGAAATAAGAGACGAAGATGAAGGAGATGATCTGGTTGATCCTCTTTCGAACAAAAAATTGGATCTTCTTGTTTCTGATATGGCAAGTGTGAGAAATGGAATCAGCTAGGCTTTATGTGAGGCAACAGAAGATACTGCTCAATGCCAGGACACATTACTGGGGATTTCTTAGCAATGCTGCATGCAAATGTTAATTTTGTGATGTTTGGCAAATACTGACATAATTTTTAAGCACTGTGAAATTACTTTCTTTGAATTCCAATGTGACAGGTTTTGATGAAGCTGCTCATGATAATTCTCTGCTGGTTTTGCTGAATACCAGGGGTCAAATACAAACGTGAAAGTTTAAAAGAAATTGTCAAACTGTGTCACACTAATAAATTGTGTAGTTTGGCATCTTCAGAATCACCTGTCTGCCATATATCCTATAATAAACACAGCAATTTAAAAATTACATCATAGGACATATTTGAATACGCATAATTGCTTACAGAAATCAAAAACATATAAGCTAATAATAAAAGTATTTAGATTATTTTGTCATAAAAAGTTGAAAACCAAAACCCCTTGGGAGTAACTGTATTTTTTATTAAATAGTGCCATATGGGTCTGCACATATGCATCATTATGCAGTTAACAGTACTGCAACATGGGGTGCTGTCTATTAATCCAGTAAGATTACAGTCAATTTAATACAACTGACACTGAAATGTTGATATTCATTACTTTGGTTTGTTGTATTTTGAGGTGAGTCCAGAAAATTATGGCCTAGGACCAAGTTTAGAAGAAATAAAAAAGACACAGAGGCGTTGCTTGACAGACTGGAGTTTTGAAGAGCATTTTCAGCCACATGTTCTTCGTCAGGTATCTCTGAACTGACAATCTCATACATACAGTCACCCCTCAGAACGCTATATAAAGTATTTGTAGTGGAGTTCAGGGTATTTTTCTGCTAGGTAATTGATTCAGTTTTCTCTCTTTTTAATTTTTACCAAAACTCATTGTGTTTTAGCTACTTTTCAGTTCTTCATGTGAAATTTAGTTTGTAATGGGTTTTTATTTCCTAGTTTGGCCAAACTGTCCTATTTGGCAGCAAGTCTCTTAGCTAAAAGTGTAGTGGGGACAAAACCACCTTGCCCTTGGGGGTGATCCTCTGTGGCAGTTTTGGGTCTCAGTGCAGTGTATGTGAAAACATACTTTGCAAATACCTATGCATTTATATTTTATGGGCAAATAGAAAATTTGGTAGTTACAGTCCTTCATCCTTTAAGGGCTAAAAGCATCATTTATAGAAATCTTGCAAGCTAAACACTAAAACTTATCTTGCAGAAGAACAGAAATATGAAAGATATGTTTAGGTGTAGTTGACTTGAGCTGGGAGGCATCCTCTTGGGAGGAGTGGATTCTTTGTTCCCGTGCTGCCTTGAGCTTCATAGGCGGTAATTCTTATTTTACCCTGACCCATGTTACACATGGATGAAGGAAGTGCTGCCTGGACTTTTGCAGCACCACTTCCGTGTGACAATTTTAAAGTCCAATCTTACATTTTAGTCCCTTCATATGCAACATAAATAGCTAATACTACTTCAGCTATCAATAATTAGTGAGTCTAGTAAAAAGATAACTGACAGAAGATAAAAGTAATAGAAAATAGCATTTTATTGCAGCCAAAAATAACCTTTGTAAGAAAAGTCATGGCAGTCAGGTGAAGTCCCAGGTAACTGGATAAAGGGAAGCACTGTACACATCTTTTAAAAGGGTAGAAAGGAGGACCCTGGGATCTACTAACTTCATCAGCCTCGCATCTGTTCCTGGAAAGATCATGGAAAAGATCCTTCTAGAAGCTTCAGTTGCATTGTTCTGAAAAATAATAGTTTAAGAGAAGGCTTTCTTCTACCTATGACTATAAAATAAGTTGCAACCTGCAGCCAACGCAAATACTGAAAATGATGGGGCAGTGCAGGATGTAGATCACACTAAATCTCAGAGATGTGCGGGTCATCACGTAGCAAATTGAATACCAGGTAAATTCAACGGAGATTAAGAAAAAGGTAAATTTGTTTTCTTTTTTTCTGGTATATGATAGTTTTGGCTTGATTTACTATTTATTTAAATATTTTATTATTTAAACTTGTTTAACTATTCGTTTAATATTTTGTTTGGTTTTTATGTAGCTGAACTTTTTCATTCATGGTCAGTCATGGTGAAACATAGTTGGTATATCTTCTCAGAATGAATAGCAATGCATTTTCAGTTTCCACCTGCCTAAACAATTCAGGTTGCAGGAATCCAAATGCTTTGAGTACATCTTGTAGGAGAGTGAAGTTCTGGGGCGCTTGTTGCTCAAAGTTGTGCTGTGTGGCCTCTGTACACAATCTACTGCCTGCAAGGAGGATGTACCTTTATTTCTTTCCTTTTCAGGTTCTTCATACAGCATCCCAAGAATATAGATGTATGGATTCCTTTTATCACACCCAAGATAACTCTTTACTAATGGTTTTTCACAATCCTATGAATCAATATCGTCTGTGCCAAGAGACTTGGGATATTTCATTGCACTCTAATGTTGGATTCAGGTAATGGATTTTATCTTCTGTGTCTCATTCACAAACATTTTCAATTAAAGCCTTCACGGGTGTGCTTAGGGCAAAGCTTTGAAATTAAGATACAGCTATGTGACACATCTATGAGAAAGCAAATCATGCAAGTCAAAACCAGTGCTGTATCAAAAGAATTCTCTTGAACTTTTCTGAGTGAGAGCAATGCAGTGTGTAGCTCCTTATCACCAAATATAAAAATGTAAGTAATGCACACATACATACAAAATCATATTAGGAATGCCACATCAAGAAAATTGTACTTGGGGACATTTCAGGTGAAGGATGTTTTAAAAAATAATTCTGTGTAAGTATATACTTACCAAGTTTTTCAACTATATATACGTAAATTGAGTGATTTAGGGAAAAATTTCTTTGAGAAAAGTTCAAATCCCTTTGTTAATTTTTTTTCCCTTTGTAGATTTTTTTTTCACAGAATAACACATTCTTCTTAATTCCTTATCACTATCTGCTCACCGATTAGAGGCATGCAAGTGGTTGATATGTCCACTATTAGCTCTTCTGTTAGTGGACCTATTCATTTTGGAAGACATTTTTGCACTGAAGCAATGATATAAATGATGATGCAGATGCAACTACTATTCCAAATATTTGACTGAAAATGGAATAACTGTCCACTGATAGGTGATAAGTGTTTACTGATACGTAAAAATGTTAAAATGTTAAAATACCATGGAGAGACAGCTGAGGTATCTTTAACTATGTCACTCTGGTGCTATATGGATTAATTAGATTTATCAAGTAAAATTTCAAGCAAACTATCCAGTATAAAAACACCTCCCTCTCCCGTTTGTCTGCAGTATTCCAAAGTGTAGTGCTTCATTTATCAGATTATGAGAACTTCTTGTAGTAAACTTTTGTTGAGACATATATATTTGAACAGGTTTGAATACTAAATAGGGAAAATAGGCCTTTCTGAAGCTGTATTTTGTATTGCATTTTGTATCTTTGCTCTCAGTCAAGGAACTCTGTGTAGATCCATCTCATCTTTCCAGGCATTTCGACTTCAATTTTTTGCCATGAAAACAGACCATTGTGATTAGCAGTGACTAGCACCAGAGCCAGAACAGATTTACCAGCAGAAATTCAAAGTTCCTTGGAGAAAATGCTGACTGTTAGTGTTTTGTTGGGCAGATCCACTAAATGTCTAGTCAGTGGTTTTGCATTTATATATCAACTAAAATCTTCCCCAAAAGTGAAAGATGGTGTGTTCAAGTAAAGCTGAGTCTTGCATTCGGAGAGACCCAAGCAGAGGGTCAGTGGTCTCAAGGTCTGTTACCCTGAAGTCTGTTGGCACCCAGAGCTCTTTACTCTGCCAGCCATTCTTACACTTCTTTGTGACATTGGGCTTTAAATGTCTAATTCAAATTTCTTAAACATAAACAGTTGGTGCCAGTTTAGCTGCCTGGTGTATTTGAATTGTCAGGGCAGGGTTGATACATATGACATGAGACCCCTGGGAGACCCAGGTGCTTTTGGAACAAACACCAGAGAGCATGTCACACACCCCAGAACATCTAACATGTCAGCTGGTGTTTGCATACTCTGAGCAACACCTCATCCCAACAGCATCTTGGTGCTGTAGAAGCAGAAGGAGGTACCAGACATCCTCAGGAAGCATTTCTCCCTGAAACAACCACTGTTCATCCATGAGCTTGTAGAACCACAGATTGGCTGGTCACCTTGAAAGGGCATTCACTGAAATACTTCAAGACCAACTGAGAAATGGAAAAGGCTCTTGATACCTGCAAAAGAAAAGCTTCTAATTTTGCATCCAAAAGAGAAGTGATGCATGCAATCTGGTAGACTTATTATTATTATTCAGTTGGGGGTGAAATAGCTGTATGCTTTCTCCTTCTTATTCTTCCACATCCACTGGAAACAAGACTTAGACATTAAAGATAGGTTCTGCTTGGGGCACACCTTCTTTGTCCAGTGACATTTCGTCAGGTTCTGTTTCAAAGCAGCAAGGAGTTCCTAAAGAAAATGGCATGAACGCTCACAAGATGGTTCGGCTTTGCTCTTGTTTCCTAGACATATTCAACATCGCTGCTATATACGCTACTTGGAATTTTTGAAGAGCTGTAGGTCCTCTTTTGGTTCTGTTATGTGGCATTGATACCTGCCTATACTCTGCAAAGTAATCAGCACATTTTCAGACCTTATTCAGCCTTATTGCTAAAGATCATTTCAGATTTCCAAAGTATCATGAATATTTTCTAGTGTATGTTTCCAAGCAACATAATACTTCTGTGGAAGACACTCATTAAATACCTGGAGTGCTTCAAGCTGTTGCCTGCAGTTAGCTTCCAGATCCTGCTGAGTCGCCAGAAACAGGCAGAAACTCGACTTATGATTAAAGGGTAGTATTACTTATTTTTACCTTTGTATGAACTAGCTGGCTCCTGGTGAGTTTAGAAACCCTTGGTTGATTAATAGTTTATTAAAATTACTATCATTTAATTTTGGATATTTCTTTAAGAATCACGCTTTCATCACAGAAGAGTTACAAATGCGCAACAGACGTGGTGCTTGACAATCTCTGATAGGAGTTCTCTATCTGTGTTTGCTTAGTACTTCTTTACTGTGACATCTTATAGACCACAGACCATCTTTGTAGGGTTGTTTCATAGTTTCTGTCTGGAATATAATTCTGTTACCTGCTAATCAGTTGGTTGCAGAATCACAGAATAATTTCATTTTGATTACAGGGAGTCCTGTCACAGCAAATGCTCATGCAAAGAGGAAATTAAAATTTTGACATTACAGCAGCTTTTGCTCCTAGAGATCCCAGTTACCTTCCTTTTTCTTTACGGATATCAGGTCCTGTAGTTCATGTGGAAAACCTAGAAATTCAGAAATTATACTGTTTAAAGGGTAGGCAACTGGAGGCTATGTGTGAAATCTAATGGATGCTACTGAGTAAGGGAATCCAAAGGCATGGACACATGTACCTGCAGTGGTAAGTGTGTATATAAAACGTTTTCATTCTGGTTAGGATAAGGGGCCACTCTATCAGGAAGCCAAATGAATTCAGGTGTTATCAAAACTATTCTTTTGCTCAAAGTTAATCTTAATGACATTTGTTTACAGTTTCATAGTAAACA
This sequence comes from Notiomystis cincta, assembly GCA_013398075.1. Lineage (NCBI taxonomy): Eukaryota > Metazoa > Chordata > Aves > Passeriformes > Notiomystidae > Notiomystis > Notiomystis cincta. Next base: position 18,282 of record VZRX01018935.1, read on the forward strand.
CATTACGCAAGTTACTGGAAAAGAATAATCCTTTCTGAGAAATGCTTCTGAGTCAGACATTGGCAGTAGTGACCTCAGAATACATATTAATAGAATGTGTATTTTAGACTTTGAATGACTGTTTCATTGGCCTAAAATATTTTCCACACGAATAATCTCTTTTTTATTTATAACATATATTCATCTTCCAGTTATTCCAGTACTGGCAACTCTGTATTCCAGGCTAGTTTTGCCTTTTGTTTTCAGCACCATAGGTTTTCATAGCTTGTACACTTTTCTTCAGAAAATACCCTTCTCCCTACTGAATATATATATTATCAACAGTTTCTCCATGCAAGTTTCCCAAAGCAGACTCCACCTACATCACAGAAGATGAGAGAGCCTTGTGTATCTTGAAGCTGTACATGAACTGTATACTCCAGCCTGTGCACATGGCCTACATATTAATTCTCTTGGACATACTGCTGTAATAAGAACTTTAAAACTGACACAAGGCCAAGAATCAATTGTATTGTTCATACCCAAAAGCCTCTACTCCATACAGAGTTTTTGAATACAATTGAATCATGCTGAACTTGTAAATACAAAGTATTATGGAGATACAGCAACTGAATCTGATGCATTCTTCAAAAGCTCCTTTCAATTTTACACACATGACGATTTTACTTTAACGAATTATTATAAAACTCTGAATGAGGGGTTGAGTGGCAGCTGCATGTAAGATTCCTAGGCTTCCTCCTTTCCTGACAGCAGTTATTTACAGTGAGCTATTTTAGCAGTCATTTCAGACACCTTTGGAAGATGAGACAATGCAACTGCAGATGCCAGCTGCAAACTCTGGATCAGTTTGTCATTCATTTCTCACTTCAACTTAATTGTTAATTGTGAGTATTCTTAATTTATGCCAGGTTATGGTACACTGATTCTCTAATCTGGATTTGGATGACAATTTCTGAACACCTTTCTTGTCACACCGATAAAGAAGAGCTTGTATTACATACAATAACACTTCAGTTTCTGAACAAACAAATGAATCAACCAAGAGCAACTAAGAAAATAAGTTATTGAGTGGTAAATAGTGAGGATGAGAACAAGCCTGAAACTTTTTGAAACTGAATACCTTGAAGTTTTCTGATTTTTCTTTAGGAACAGGTGTTCTTTGGCAGACAAGTTTCTTATATCTGTTGCAGAAAGGATAACCAAAATTCCAAGTATAACATGTACTAAACAAATACCAGCTGGGCAAAAGTACCACTTCCTGTATCAAACACAAGTCTCATCTCAAAGATTATAGAATAATACTTGTATAAGAGACTGAGAAGCCAAGTGATCTTGTTTTACCTGAAATCATATTAGTGAAAACTGTATTATGTTAAATAGAGGGATATTCTGCTTTTCAGAAACTATCTTGAGCTGGTGGCCAACTCAATCAAAGACTGGGTGAAAGAGGAAGAAGCTAAATACCAAAAAAAGAAGATGGGTAAGGAAATAGTCTTTTAAATTGGAAAAAGCCATGGCAGGGGGCCCTCTTGGACTGTCTGACAGTGCTGTCAAAAAAATGGCTTTACTATGACAGGCAGAAATAGATATCTTTATATTGTATTCTAGGAAATTAATTTTTCACTCTTAGTGCTGAGACTCTTTTCAGAGCAGAATTGCATATGTTTTTTTATAGGATGACCTTGTTTGACATCTGTATAAGCTTAAATATATTTTGGAATTAATTACATGTATACATTTATATATTCTGCATCTTTCTCTGTTTTGAAAACTGAGGTCTTTAGTATCAATTTACATTTTCAGTAGCTATGCTTATCTAATGAGATTAAGGAATATATACAAATATGAATCTGTTCAGATGACTGAACATATGAAGAGCTGAGGAGTGGTTAAAGGTGGCAACATGGTTCAGGAAAATTCCTTTTTAAAGGGTAGGATAAAAGCTGGAAGTCAGAAGCTGTGGGCTAGAAGTTAAGACTGGAAACTTGAGTTGACAAGACTGCAGAGCATACTTTAATTACAAGCAACATTTTGGGTATTGAAAATTGTAAGCAGTTCATACAATAACTGTTCAGCAGGCAGCAGAATCTGAAAACCCCTATTGACAAAAGGAACTTTAGTCAAAATTGTCTACTTGTGTATTTAAATTGTATTAATAATGAATTGTTTATGTGTAACCTTTGCTTTTTTATCTTTTTTGAGAATGCGCTTTGAAACCTCACAGGACTAGCAGTTAGCATTTACAAAAATAGAAACGTTACTCCTCAACCCAGTTAACACCTCTGATTATAGTTTGGATACTAAAAGTACAGTTATGACTACTAAATCATAATTTGTACATATCTAACTGTCACAGGAGCTAGACTAGATCTTACCCATGTGGTGCTTCATGACAGTTATGATTCATAGAGCAGTTCACTTGCTTAAAGGACATAATCACCTCTGGCTGGAACACACAGATGGGCAGCAGTGTCCTTAGGTGTTTTCAATTTCACTGACACTGCAATTTCTGCTTTATCATACAAAGTAATTTAAATAGAAGTTTCTGATAGTGTTCTTTAAATTATCTTTTCTAAAAGGTAAATATGGGACATCCAAGTATAGTATAAAATTACACTTACAGAAGATACTCTTTTCATAATTCATAGATCCTATAAAGCCATTATATTAATAGTAGTAATAGCCATAAACGAGAAGTATGGTGAGTGTTTCTTTAGTAAAGATTTGAGAGTTCAGATAGCATTTGTGTGGGTTTTTTTGTTCTGAAAGGTTGCAATGTCTATCACTCTGGTATTGAGCTTCTTCTGGCTCAGTTAAAAACAAACAAACTTACTGCTGGAGCAAAGCCTTCAATAGCAAGAAGCGGAGAGCCAGTGTTTACACACGTTGTTGATATATTGTTTAGTTTATTTGGTCCCCAGTTATGAGAATCAAGTTTTTTCTATCCTAAACAGACTTTCTGTTTTATTTCTAAATATATTTAAGGTTTGCTTTATTGTACTGTTATGCTCTCACTATTTTTAAATATGCATTTTTATTTACTTGCGCATCTTTTTTTTTACTCATTTTTAAAAATTATTCCATTTTCCTATGTTTATAACTTCACTTATTCTCCCTTTCACTTTTCAAAGGTGACACATCCAGACCTGAGAATATTACAGAGTCTCAATCCAAGAATGAAAAAAGTCTCATTATCAGAGAAGATTCTCTAAAGGTGAGGCAAAAATATATATGTTTCTGAAATGGACTAGATAGCACTGCTTTCTTAGGAAGGTAAACCTTTGTTCTTTACACAAACTTGACTGAGTTCTCTTAGGTTTTCTGCTCTTCGTTATATTTTGTATATGTTATTTTCTTTAATTTATTCCTTATTGATTGTGAGTCATGTTATGTTGTTTTCTTAAGGGACGGGTATTTGGACTTAGACTAGGTGTTCCAGAGCAGTTTCTAGTTGCAATACTAGGAAATGAAAGTTATGGATAATATCCTACTATTTACTGAAGTTTTCTGATTGTAAAGGTATGAAAAGATAAGATCCAGATTCAAAGAAGTACTTATGTACCCAACTCTACTTTCAGTGTCTACAGCTCTTTGAAAACAGGGAATGTAAATATAGCACCTCCGAGTTCCCTTATGTCAGAAAATCCCATTTTATAGATTTAGTCCATGACCATTCACTACAGATTAATTGACTTGCCCAGGTTTACACAGTAAGTTTCTGGTTGAGGTAGGAATTAAGCACAGTTGTTTAAGTCTTAGCATTGGCACTATCCATTAATCTGCACGTATCTAGCCTTATCTATCTCTATTGTATTCCCCTGCTTTTTTTTGACTCCTCACAGATGTATTATGTCTCATCTTTTTCACAGTGTGTAATGCTGTGCTATTCAAGTCCTGATATGGAATGTAGATAGGAAATGGGGTTAACTGTGACAGCTTAAGTGAGACCAACACCTGATTCGTAACTCTGAATTTCTTCCCCAGAAATGCTTCTACTTTGCTGTGTTTAGGCTATAAAGTGCTACAAAACCCTAAGTACTGCAAAAAATCTCAAATGTCTTCCTGATACAAGCTGATAATTTTGGCATTGATACCTCATTCCTCATTTCTGTAAAAAAATAAAATCATTTTATCTCACAGTTGCATTATAAACTAATACCAGTGATGCCTTGTGGTTTAGCGGTAAATATTGGGGAAAAGTATACAGCAAAATCATTCTCCTATGACTGATTGTGTAAGGTATGAATAATCACCTAATTCATCTCCTGTGGTCAACAATGGCTGCTGTTGTAGATTTAATGAATTAGTAATTTTATCCAAAATTTGATGTATAATATTGTAAGACTTTTGACACGTTTGGCAACATGTCTTAGCTTAGAACTTTGATTCCTTTGGTTTTGTTTGCTTTTACTCTTTTCAGCATGCACACATGGAATATCTTGGAGTACAAAGATAAACACAGTCTGTTTAATTCCTAATGTTGAATGTAGGCTTGGAAGATGGAGCAGGACCGATTACGAGAGGAAGAAAAGAAAGAAAAGGAAGAAAAACAAGAAAAACAAGAAAATTTGAAAAAGAAAAAGAAAGGACAGGAGATAAAAGACAAAGGATGTAAAGAGTCCAACAAAAAATCTTCTGAAGAGAAGTCTCAAAATGAGTCAGCAAAAGCCCCTGAACTTAAAGAAGATCATAGCATTCCAGAACCATGTTCTGAGAAAGTTTATAAGGTAAGGAGTTGTACTATTATACCACATTAAAAAAGTGCTAAATATATAGAGAGTCAAGATTACAGCAAAGCTATTACCTATTGCAAAATCTGAGTTCAGGGCAAATTAAGCCTAACTGGGTCTTGTTACCTCTGTTGTTTTAGCAGCAGATCCTTCTCTAAAAGTTTTAAAAGGCAATTCTTGATATTCAAGATTATCCCACACCAGATTATTTAATTTTATTTTTTAGTGTAATATGACAAGAACTCAAACATAAGTTGATCATGTTATGATTTTTGTGGGAGAGGATAGGAAAGGGGAGCATAAGAACTTGTCCCATCTTCCATGTTGAGGGACTGCTAGTTGAAGTTTTGACTGTCCACACTGGAAATCATTGTGTCTTACATTTCCTCTTCTAAAATTCATGTTCATGAAGTGCCCTCATTTGAAATACGGATTTTTCCCATATTTGAGAAAGTAACTCCATTGGCAAGTGTGCAGTGGGAGATACAAAGCTCAGCTCACTCTTGAACATGAAGGCACATCAAATCTAAACTGTAATTGTGCTTCATGTCCCTAGCAATCCCAGGAACTCATGTCTAGACAGTTCAATGGAGACAGTAGCTCCCCTTCTTCTGCCTGTCACAATAACAGAGGGAGCTCTTCACTAGTTCTGTTCAGTTTTTCAGCAGTTTGCACCACCTTATATTTGCAGAGTCTTTCTTGCATCCAAAATTTGCATACATCAATATAATTTGGTCTAAATTTTCCTAAGTACAGACTTCAAACTCAGAAATAGATGACATTCTAGTCAGAACTTATTTGAATACACTCACATAATTTTTGCCATCTTGTGGCACTTTGGAAAGCATAGCAATCTAATTAGATTTACAGTATCTGATTTCCAAAACCTGGAGGGTAGAAAGCTGAATCTTTACCTTCCCTTGATGTGATCCCATGGCATTATACTTTGTCGCTTTGTACTTGACCAGAACTTTTCTTTCTCTCACGGTTTATGTTAACCCACCAGTCTACTTGCTGCTCTTCAGTTTCCATGATGGTTTTCACATGTAACATGTTACTTCAGTTAATGACTGGGAAATTATTTGGATATGACAATAGCATGCTAGATATTTGCTCGAGTTGTTATTACATTAGGTAAATATCTAAGCAAGAAATGTTGAGCAGTACAGTGTGATCCTGATGATCTGTCCTTCATTTACCTCTTTCATGGGCTCTGCCTTTCTCATTTACAGATATTTTAAAACTTGTTTTTTCCAGTTTCTCGGCTACAATACAGGGGAGGATATCATTCAAGTATCAGGAACAAATCAGTATCTTTTCCCATCTGATGGAGGACAGATTCAAGTAGAGAAGATAGAGTTTGTAAAAAGTGATTATTTATTTCTTTATGCTTTGCTTTGACTCAGTACTAACTGATGGAAAACTTTCTTAATCCATAAATGCTTTTTCATGTCTCAGCAGTAAAAATTTGGTTAAAGAAGTTCCGTATTAGGCTCTATCACTATTAATCTTTACATTTACCTGTAATATGTTAACAGTTGGTAGATAAATGAAAATGTAGAAAACTAGAAAAGTAGAAAAATCAGTTCGTATTTATTTGTTCTTTGGCAACTGATGCATGATATTTCCAGAATGTTCCAATTATTTTTCAGTGAAATGCGATATATCTAAGCAACAGATTCTTCTGCAGGCTCTCCAATTTAATTATCAGGAAGTTTAAAAATATTTAGTCCGAACTCAGATAACCTTAATTTTTTTGTCTTAGTTTTCTATTACATGACTCAGTCCAGTTATTAGCAATTTTCTTTTTTCAAGTGCTTTAAAGTTGCAGGTGCACTTTTTATTTGGGTGTAATTAAGTTCTGAAGCCTGGCAGGAGCAATAATAGTATTCCATTGTTTTACAGGTGTAACTTTGATAAAGGTGAAAGTAATAAAAGACAACCACAATTTCTTCATTCATATCACAGACCCCAAGAAAAGCTTTAAGGAAGCTGAGGAGCAAGAAATTAATGAACAGCAAATTAGATCAGGTCAGTGGATTAATGTCACTGATATAAAGAATTAGTAGTTCGACATGTTTAATAAATGGATGCAAAACTTATCAACTAACAGAAAATAAAGTGTTACTAATGGCAGAAAGAAAGAAAAGTCAGTATTCCATAAACTGAAGTAAAAATCCAGTTGGCTGACTTAAGCACTGTATAGAGAGATCTTAGCAAGATGTAGAAGCTCAGTGCAGGTCAACATGTGCAAACCAGTCTTTCTTCCAAAGCAAAGAAATCAATGAAGAGTCACCATTCTTTAAGAAAATAATTTTCTTCTTTCATGGAGGACTCATTCAGATCTTAAAGTGGCCTGAGACAGCTCAAGAAGATGAAAACTGAATCCTGTCCTTTGTGACCAAAGTAAATATCTTCCCTTGAGGGGGAAGAGTTCCCCTTTTGACGTGGACCTCCTTTTGTGGGTCAGATTACTGCCTCCTCAAGATCTTTGCTGCAAAAAGAGATCTTTCTGCAGTCCAGCAATTTCTACTGTTGGTTGACGTATTTTTAATGTTATTATTAATGTTATTTTTTATTTTAACGTTATTATTTTAATTAATGGTTAATGGTTTAATTATTGGTTTAATTAATGGTTTAATTATTTTAATAATGGTTTAATTATTTTAATAATGGTTTAATTAATGGTTTAATTATTTTAATTAATGGTTGACGTATTTTAACACTATTATTAAAACTCAGAAAGCATTGAATCCAAACCCTTTCTGAACCCAGGTGAGAGCATTTCCAAGATGGAAGCCAGTTTGTAATAATTTGTGTATATGTTTGCCAGAAGCATTATGGAATTGCTGTCACCAAACTGAAGAGTATAGGAAAAGGATAATTTAGACCTATTACTTCTTTTAATCTTCATCAGTGTTAGAAAGCATCCTGCTCTTGCTTCTCCCCTTGGCTTCAGCCACCACCAGTGATGTAAATTGTAGGTTGTGTTAATACAAAATTTGCATCCCTTCCACAGACAAGTTTTTTTTGTCTGAACAGCTGATCTCAATCATTTTTTTCTGTCTGACAGCTGACCTGTATCATTCTGGGGCCTGCCAGACAGTACTGGCAATCACCAGTGTATGAGTATCTGAGACAAGTTGTATTCACTGGGCACAAATGAGAGGCTTTCCTCCCATGTAAACAGGAGCACCTTCTAGAAAGGCAGTAGGGAAGATAAGAATCAATCCATCTGATACTTGACAGGGGCTGGATGATACAATGGTAAACATGTAAAGCAGTCAAAATTCCAAACCAACATCCTGCAGGTGGTATTCTGCAATAAGCATTGCAATGACAGAAAAGAAATAGGAGCAGGCAAGGTCTCAGGATGTGTCCCATGTTGATGAGACTGGGAGACAGCTAGGCCTGCCTTAACCTTCTTTTGTAGTTTTCTTTGCTATTCCTCACAGTTTTAAGAAGCTGTTCCCCATACGGGAAATCCCAAGTTTTCCTCTTACCAACAGAACATTTCTTTAAGGCAGTAGCAGTTGAAGTAGAGGCAAGGTAGGACCCACCTAGTGTCTAGGAGGTGTATCTTGCCTAGTTTGTGTGGATTTCACCATGACATACTCATCCCATGACACCTTGAGATGCACCTTTTGTGAGTTCAACTCTTGATCCACTTCTACAAATTTCAGACATGTCTTTGGGTCTAATTTCTCAACTTTTTGCCCTTTCTTTTACTTTGTCCTCAAAGTACACACATAGAATCATAGAATATCCTGAGATGGAAGGTACCCTCAGGGATACCTGAAGTCCAGCTCCTGTCTCTGTGACAACATGTGAGAGACAGTGGTTTTTATTAGTGGACAGGCCACATGTAATAGAAATGGGCAGTTTAACATTCTTGTCAGCCAAGAAACAAGAATCCATAACTCCAGAACTAAGTTCTTTTGCTGCTTGAATTCAATGAGACTTTTCACTAGTTGTTGCTATTAAACCTGTTTTTGCACACCTAGCTAATTAGAATGCTATTTCTGGATAAAAACCCACAGGTATATTGCACAAAACTAACTATTATATAGTACCCTATGAATGGAATGTTGGTTTTCTCTGCCCTATTTAGTCTGTTTAGGTTAGTCATCCTCACTGAGGTTCCACTTTTCACACCAGTCATTGGTTTACAGGTCAGGTAATTCTGGTATGTGTTGTTATCGTTAATTTTTTTTTTTTTTTAATTAAGGAGAACTGAAAAATCAAAAGAAAGCTGTGAGCAAGTTTGGATCTTTTTCAGCTACCTTGGAAAATGGAATCCAGCTGTCCCTGAGCTATTATGGACCTACAGGGGAGGCAGCAGGTAAAGTAAGCAAATAGAAGAGGATATTTGAGAACCGAGGGGGAATTTTTCTTCCTTTTTTTCCCTTCATACACTCCTTAACCCAAAAATTTGTTGCATGCAATTCTGCCTTTCCCAGCAGCTGTAGGTGAATGGTAGGGATTTTTCAGCAAAGCTCAAAATGAGATTACATTGTCAAGAATATTCTATGATTCAATTTTCAAAATGGAGGGAGGTCTCCAAGCTTTTCTGTTTACTGTGAAAACAGAGCAGTACAAGTATTGTTATTAAGTAGCCCTGCAAAATCAGCCAATTAATTCGAGCCAAAGAAAATGTGATTTGCTGAGGAGTCTTCTTGGTTTTCCAAGAAATAATATTTTTGTAAACTTATATAGGTGATTATGGAACTTTCATTTTACGTTAGGAGTTGGACTTTAAGTTACAGTTGTGCAGACATAATGAGGGATTTCTCTCAGCCTTTCAATAAACACATTCCCCAACTGGAAGCAATTGCTTCAGAAAACCACAGTGAAAACAGAGTCTGCTTTTACCAAGAGCTTTTTGTTTCCATTACATTTGAAAGGCCTCTGAAACCATCTTATGGATAAAAGTGAAACCCTTCTCTGATCAGAAAATAATTCCAGCATTTTTCAGTTCTTAAAATATGAAAACATTTAATTGAATGCATCTTTGTGTGGACTGTGGTAAGCCATTCGACTATACACTCAGTTTTAATTGTTCAAATATATTTTACAAATTAATTCCTAAAAAAAAAAGACTTTTTAGACTCAGGCCAAGAGACCATTCGCAACAGTGACCTGCAAAAACTTGGATTTTGGCATAAAAGAGAGACATATCTGATTAAACACCTACATGTCAGCTGTGATGTTTAGGCTTTTTCACATTCACCATAATCATCCTATTCTATATTAGAATAATCCTTGCCATGTTGAGCTTTAGATCACTGCTAACTGGCATTCTTTGATTGCTGGCAGTTTTTCTGTGATCATTTGCTTATGCCAAATTCCCGTGGGTCTTTGTATCCTAAGTACTTAGAATAATTCTGACCAGAAATACTCTCTCAGATGATTCTCATATGCCATCCATCCCTAATGCAGAATGGTATACCATGAAATCTGTAGTTCTCTCCACTGATCAGTTAAATTGTTTGCAAATTACCCTTTTCCCCTGCAGTACCAAAATAGTTTTCTGGAAACTCTCTAATTCTCATTTTTCTTACTGTTTTCATACTTAATCGATTTTATCTTCCTTTTAGGGAAGCTAAGGTGACAAAAGGCCTCAAGTTGTTTTTCAGCTTTATGCAACTTTTTTTTTGGGAGGGGGGAGGGGGCAGGGGGAAATGTTAATATTTCTTCAAATTTTGAATTATTCTATATTTCCTCCAGCATTATCAAAAGTTAACTTCAGATCACCTTACATTTATGTTAGAAATAATCTCCTTGTCTCTTTCATGAATGTGTGACTGCTTGAGCACCTGCAGAGCTTTTGACTCTGGGCACTATAGAACCTCTGCCCTTGCTCTTTGTGTATTAACAAAATTATGAGAGTAGAATTCCAAGTCCTAGGCATATGAATGTGTGTATAATAGGAGGGAAACCTTCCTTAACAGACAGTCCTCTGGAATTTTATATCTCTCTCAAGATTTCTAAAGACTCTTTATCTCAGTCCTGACAATACACTCTTTTTCATCGTTACCCTCAAGACACCATGTTCTCATTTTTGGGAGCAACCAAAGTAAAGGCATAGATGAAATTTCTATGAAAGAGAAGTGTCAGTGTGTTGAAATAACTATGAAAAATCTAAGTTTGTATTTATTTTATTTTCAATAAATTGTTTTGAAAGAAAACATGACTGCTTCCTGTTGACATGCCTAGCAGGCTTCCTAATGCTTGGATTGAAGAATTGCAAGAGTCTTGTCAAGTCTAGATCATTAACATCTTTCTGAATAATTATAGCAATGTAGACCTATGTGATACAAAATTACTAGAGTCAGTTTGTGCTGGATCAGCCCATGATAAACCATAACACTGATCATTTACTAGATACTAGACTCAGAATGTCTCCTCTTCTAAGTATTCTGGAGGTAAAAGAGAGTTTTAAAATAATATTTTTTATTTTTGAGGTGACGACCAAGTGACAACTTGTGGGAAGCAATAGTTTCAAGATGTCTTTTAGGCTAGTAAGTTGTCAGTCTATGGGAAGATTTTCTAAATACTCTTATATATTCAGTCCCTCCATCTGAAATAATAAACTCCTCCACTGAGATTATTATCTCTAAGGTAAAATTTAGTGTACAAAATATTTTTAAAAAATAAAATGTGGACATCTACATTTATGAAACTTAATTACATTAAAAATATTACTTTTTCCTTCCTTAGATGATGAAACAGGTTCTGTCTTAGCAAGGATTCTGAACATCCCAAATGTTCATCTTCCAACCGTAATTCCGACAACAGTTTCTCCTGTTACACCAGCTCTGGGAAAAAAATCTAAGTCTGACAGAATAAAATCAGGAAAATCTCTGCCTTCTGCCAAAGTAAACCGTGGCAAATTAGCCCCTTCATCAGGTGATGACCTGGTACAGCAAGAAGAAGAAAAGGTGAGAGAAGAGACATTATCCAATCAAAAAAAAAATTCAAATGCATGAACTTCTGTAAAAGAAGAATATATTCTTCTCAGAGGGCTTTGAGCTGTGCCTTTACAAATTCCTAGCAATTTGTGGTGCTCTTAAGGATATGTTTTACTCTTTCAGTTGTTCTCAGATGTATGTATTGACAGCTGTTAATGAACTTGGTCTTTATGACTCCATGATGTAAGATACATCAGTTAGATGCTGGTACACTGCAGGTGATCAGAGGGCTGGAGCACCTCTCCTGCAAAAGCAAACTGAAATGGTTGGGGTTGTTCGGCCTGGAGAAGAAAATGCTTCAGGAAGACATTAGAGCACCTTCCAGTACCTAAGTGGGGGTACAGGAGAGCTGGAAAGGGACTTTTTGCCAGAGCATGTAGTGACAGGACAAGGGGGAAAGGCTTTAAACCCAAATATTTAGATTAAATATTAGGGAGAAGTTCTTTCCTGTGAAGGTGGTTGAGGCACTGGAACAGATGTCCAGAGAAGCTGTGGATGCCCCATCCTTGGAAGTGTTAAAGCTGGGTTGGATGGGGCTTTGAGCACCCTGGTGTAGTGGAAACTGTCCCTGCCCGTGGAAGGGGGTTGGAACTCGACAATCTTTGAGGTCCCTTCCAATCTTAGCCATTACATGATTACTAACATCTCAGTTACGAGAACTGCTAAATTTTTAGTTTTACCGAGTAGAATTTTCTTGTGCTTCCTAAAACCTGTATTCAAAAGTCTAACCAATCAGCAAATTAGTGAAGACAGTTTTGCAGAATCTTGCTCTGTGGTTTGATCTTTCCAGCGGATCGCAAGCCAGGGACTTGAGGAAGTTACTTTTGCCTTTAACTGAAGTACTTCTCTCACAGTACAGGTCTTTGGAAAGAAAGAATGAATCTTTGGAAAGCATATTCTGAATTTCTATTCTGAAATAGTTTTTAGTACCTAGTGGTTGAAATAATGCTGTGGCTGTTGTTGCAACACAGATTCTGTGCATATGCAGAAAAAGTGCTCCTTACCTAATTTCAGCATGGAAATTTCAGTGTAGGGAGTTGCCAAACAGCACTCAGTATAACATACAGCAATTTTATGGCACAAACAAACCATATAGAAAAATAGGCCTATAACTAAAGATCTGTCGGGATGACTTCTAAACTAAAAGGCTTTTAACTATTTGGTTTAGAATTACTTTGGATAGAGAGTATTCATATTAGTGCATATAGCACCTGTCTGTGTGAGTCTGCAAGTATTTTGGAGAACAGGATTAGAATCCAAATTGTACTTGACAAATTCACATGGACGTGGTCTGTAAAAGAGGATGCAATTCAGTAAGAATAAGTGGTAGGTTCTAAAATTGCATGTAAATAATCAGATATATATTTACAGAATGGATAATAATTGTGTCAGTGACAGTTCTGTGGAGAAAGGTCTGAGAACTGTCATGGATTACAAGCTGTACATAAGTCAACAATGCCATCTTCCTGTGAGAAGGGCATAGACCACAGAGATGTGAATACAGAGGAGTATAGCCTGCTAAATACGTGAAGTTATTTTTCTTTTAAGGCTGGTAGAGTCTCAGTTGGGATATTGTGTCCAGTTATGGATATTGCACTGCAAGAAAAATACAGGCCACACTGAAAGTTTTAAGGAAAGCATGAAGAAAGATTATAGGTTTAGAAAACTTAACCAGTGGGGATGATTTAAAAGAATCAGTTTGGGTTTGTTTGATCTTGAGTTGAGTGACAGAACAGCCTTCTGTAAAGACATTAAAAAAAAATCATCATCTCTTATGTGAGCTTGTATCATCAGTAGAAGTATTAGAAGTAAACAAATTTTCTGCAGTAGTGATTCAAGTCAATCAATGGGAAAATGTCAGTAAAGTTAATCAAGGTAAAGCACTGAAATAGTTTACCAGGAAACCTCCAGCCCTGGAAATTTTTAGAATCGATTACATTAGAATTTTTCTCTAACAATATAGTTATACTTGATTATTCTTTTTACCATTAGACAAGGGGAAGTAGATGACAACTGAGGGTTACTTCTGCCCTATTCTGTGACTTCTACCTCATGATCCTGTGACTACAACCTCAGGATATTGAGAGTATCCTTAATTATCAATAATATTTTGTAAATTACCTGTAAAATACACAGCATCTTTTAAGCTGAAAAACAGGTGGCAAAACATATGCCATTTCCCCCCTATATTTCTATTCCTAAAAAGCAAGAATATGGGATAATATCACGACAAGTTCTCTCTGTTACCTATGTCTGCAACCCAAAACTGTTTCCATCTTATGACTACTGGCATAGTGTAGTTCATTGTCACATAGATTTTTGAGGGGATGACATTTAAGAGTATGTTGTTGTATTTTTTTACCAATGTTCCAGGGCCTTTAGACATTTCTTAGGTCAACCTCATCTTTTCTCATCATCAGTTTCCACTGCACAGCTGTGCAAAGAGGATTACATGTTTCGACTGTGAAACACTTTTTTCCTGTCCCCTTTTTGAATCAATGCTGTATTTGCAGGAGATTGGAAGTACTGCTCTACTGATCTTTTGTGCTTTTAAAATGATTATACATAAAATAACTTATATGCAACTTCAATAATTATTTCACTCTATTCTGCTTCGCATTATCTACTGTCTTCTCATCTTAATACTGTGCACAAGATAGCGTAATGGCTCAGCAAAGTGATTAAAGGTAGGAAGGGTTGCTCTTTAAGGTGAATGAAAGAAGATAGCTTTAATCTAAGAAAATAATGCTTCCACTTTAGAATCCATAAACTCTCAAAATGTTAAATATGAGTGGTAGACAGCAGTTTTTTTCAAAAAAATTTATTGCTACAACTGAAATCTGTAGTCTAATTTTTTCTTTATTATTTTAAAAAGTGGAGTACAATTAATTAATTTTTCATTCTGCAGATGGAAATGGAAGAAGCAGTTCCCCAAACAGATGCTCCTGCTTTTCCAAGTTTGAATGTTTCCTGTCCCAATGGACTCGTATTAACTTTCCTTGGTGAAAGGTTTGGAGGTTAGTTTTCTGAGACACTGCAAAGTAAGGAATACAAGAGAAGTTAAGACTACAGAAGAAAATTATTTCTTCATTGATGGATGTAGATGTAACTCTAATGTTTTTAACATGACAGAAGGCTAAGTCTGTCAAAATGTCTATTTAACAGTATTTGCAACATGAGTAGTATGATTTTATTCAAACAAATACAAAATCTAGAATCACAAGTTGTTGAACATAAAAGATTAAGGGCAAAGAAGTAGCAACCCTAAAAAGCCCTTGGGAGTGATGTTGGATAATCATTTGAATATACATGTAGATTAGAATACTAAAGAAAAACAAGCAAATTCAATAAATAAATACATATATATTGAGGAATCTTGAGTGGTAGCAGGAAGATGGTTACCTTACCTGCATCTGCACTTCATTTGAAAGCATATGTACTTAAGTCCCCAAGACAAAATGTTAATAATTTGAAAGATTCGGGGAAGAACGACATCTTAGTGAATCAGAAGATGTTTTATAGTAATCTCATTTCACCAGAGAACTCAATTTAATTACCAAAGAAAAGATCAAAGGAGTGACTGGTGCCAGCCTGGAAGTACAAGGAAAAAGAATTTTGGTGATAGCTTGTAAGCACAATATACAAAGGTATTACAATTTTCAGAGGCTTGAAACTGAAAACTAGGACTTTATACTAGATTTAAGTTTTACTCATTTTGGTAAGAATGTTAAACTCATAATGGTAAGAATGATTAACAAAACTAACCAAGGCTGTGATGGAGTCTGTGCTACTGGATGTTTTACAATTAGGTTTTTTTGTTGCTTTTCTAAAAGATGCAATCAATTTCAAACAGGAATTATTTCACAGAAGTCTTTTGGTTTATGCCGTTTAGAGAAAACACTCAACATAGGCCTTTCTGCCCTTAACTTGGATTTCCTTTCGAAGACTAATGGGGTATATAGATACTTTAAAAATTCTGTGCCTGACATACCCTTCTGCAAGAATTCTTTTTCCAGTGTTTTTGAAAATCAAGATGAGGTTTATCTTTGCATGTTGTAAACTGAAGTAAATCTTGGGTTTTTTTAGTCATGCCACTAGGTTTTGAAGCAGACAAATGTGAATTTTGTTGTCATCTAGTTAGTTTTAAAAACAGCCATGTACAGATGTAATTTAATACCTATGTACAAAAAATCTGTACAGCCCAGTAAATGTTCTCTGATTAATCTGGTATGAAGTAAAGAACAGGCAGAGTGTTCTCAAACATACATAGTTTGGCAAGAAGCATAAGTTGAAATGCAGAATGGTTGAGGTGAACAGAACAAATACAGACACATACATGGAGTCTTTCAATACAATTACCATAGTAATACCCATTAGCATACTCAAAACACTTAATAATTTAATCTGAAAAATGTATTTGTTCAAGCAAACAGAATATATAACTTGGGTTTCTATACAGATTCAAACTTGATGAAAGTCAGTTGGGGTTTTTTTCATCTTTGTGGGCAGTTAGGGAAATCCTCTCACCTGATGTTAGTTTTCCAAAAGTTCAGCATCCATAATAAATCCACCTTCAAATTTCCCTTGGTTTCATTTGGAAAGACAGCCACCTTCACAAGAGGTTGAAGAGTTTCTTTATAGGTGACTGTTTTGAATTATGCTCTGAAATCAGTCTGTCTTTTACTCTATGGATTACAGATTCAGCCAAGGAGGGTTAGTCTCACTCACACGAAGTTGTATATCTTCTGTCAACACCATGATACTGGATGTGTAGCGCTGTTTGAATGTGTGCTATGCAGTATTAAGTAACTCAGAGTTTGCTTTCAGATTTGAAAGGTGAAGCCACTACCACTGAAGCAGAGAAAGGGGTGGTAGAGGAAAGTGAGGCTAAAGCAGATGAAGGAGAGAAGGAAGAGGTTATGGAAAGTGGAGAGGAGGAACATCAGGTTACAGAAGGTGAAATAAAGCATGAAGACACCAAAAGCCAACAGGCTGAGCCTGCTCTGGAAATTCTGGTTAGACAGCGTTATCCCCAAATCGTAAAGAACTGTCATCTTTATTCACCTCCGGCGAGGCAAACAGAACAAGAGGTGTCAAGAG
Source organism: Notiomystis cincta (assembly GCA_013398075.1). Lineage (NCBI taxonomy): Eukaryota > Metazoa > Chordata > Aves > Passeriformes > Notiomystidae > Notiomystis > Notiomystis cincta. The sequence goes on from VZRX01018935.1 coordinate 35,083, forward strand.
TCATCACTAGTCAAGGAACTGTCATAAAGTACCTGATGGATGGATCTACCCAGGTATATTTAATAGAATTCACTGCAAACAGTATAATTAGTACATTTAATTGTGATGGGTGGAGATTACCCTTAAACTTGGTTTTGTCTACTGAGATATAGAAAGGTTCAGTGTGTAGATGAAGAAGTTAAGTAATACTGAATTATGCAACCATGTCAAGTCTAAAATGCTCTTGGCTTTGTTCAGAGTCAGAACTTAAGGAGATTTAAGTATGAAAAGATTTAAGTATGAAAAGACGTGAAAATTTAAGGCAACTTTGTGATTAGGAAATAGCTGAATAGGGTTCAGAGAACTACGTTCCTGGTCTTAAGCATCTGAAGAGTGGATTAGTTCAGCTTTGAGTATTTTTAGCAATATGAAAGCATCCATATATTTTTTCAGTCTGAAAAGTCATATGGGATCCAGAAAGACCTGAGCTGCTCTTCCATCCAGCAGACACCTTTAAGTATCTTAAATTTTCATGAAAAAAGTCTTTATATTCCTAAGTACCTGCTGTGTTTACACATATTTAGGTTGTCTAGAATTCTGGTACACTTTAGGTGTTATAGGCTATCTTTGCAAATACTGTAATCAATCTACAAGCAACATTTTTTTAAACTCTAAGATTCTACATGTAGTTAGAAAACAGATGAAATGGGGAGTCATCTAATTTGACTCAGAAACTGCCAAAATAATTCCTTATTTCCTGAATTCCTTTTTCCTGCCTAAGTAGACCACAATGCCTAGTGTAAGTTCTTTACATTTATTCATCCCACTAGATGTTAAAACATTTAGCCAGGATTCCTGAGACATATATCCATTTCAGAAATATGCAGGGAAACTAGCTGTTGTTTGTTTATATATTCTCAACATATTGTTTCCTGATAGAAAAATGTAAATCTTATGTGCCTAGTATGATTTTACAGCAGTTTTTGTTTAAACAGATTATGAGCATGTCCTTCTTAATATTAACTTAATGTCTATGAATGATCAAAAATTTATTAAATATGATAAACATTCAAAAAAGAAATATTTAATTCCTTACAGTAACAATTCCTTACAGTAACAATTTCAAAAGTGGTTTCTATATGTTGTACATTTCTTTTCTGTGTTTATAAATTAATTTAGGGATCGTTGGAGTAATTCTAGAGTTTATCTGACACATAGAGAACATGCATGTCAAGAGTTGAGTGTAACAAATCTCAGAAACCAGCTATTTTTAGATAAATAAACAAGACTTCTTTTTGTTAATTATCATAATGGTTAAAAAATTAACAGCAGTCCTAGCCATGTGGAATATCTCAGTACAGATCAATATGTCAGTACAGATGCATTATCACTGTTACAAATAAGTCATTAACCTATGACCACTGGTCAAAGAATAACCTTTACTGTTTATTTTTATAATGCCTTTCCCCATTAAATACATCCGTGAACTGCAGTAAATAGCACTCCTTCTGGCAATGACTAGTGGGATGAAATTTAACGAAACCAACTGTTGGATCCTACACATAGGACAGGCACAAGTACAAACTGGGAGGGGAATGTCTGGAGAGTGCCCTGCAGGGAGTTTAAGAGGCATTCGGTCAATGCCATTGACAAGATGCTTTAACTTGGTCAGCTCAAAAGTGGTCAGGCAGTTGGACCAGGTGATCATGGTAGATCCCTTCCAACTGAAATAGTCTGTTCTATTAATCATCTTTAAGATAGCTTCTTTATTTCTTGTAATCATTCCGAGAGATTTTACTTCTTTCCTCTCCATCACCCACAGTATTCTACTGACTATTGCATTTGTGACACAATCTTTTAAGACTTTCTAATGGTGTTTGAATTGATTTTAACCTCTAGTATGTCCTTGATTTCTGTAGATTCTGTTTGCTGATGGCACAGTGAGTAGGAGCCCTGATTCTGGTCCTGTCCTACCACCACCTACAATTCCAGGTAACGTACAGCCCTTACCAGAATCAGAGCTTTTACCTGAGACCAGCACTCAGAGAGGTAACATTTCTTGTGGTTTGGACAGATATAAAGTTAGTAGGGCTGATGGTACTTAATAAAGAGCATATTTCTTTAGTCTGAAAATTCTGACATTGTGAAAGTGCAGTTTTATCTGTATTCAGCTGCTGCACACTGCTATGTTACCTTCATAGCAAATAATTTCTCTCCTACTCCAAATTTCTTTTTCTTCAACATGGTAGGACTCTAATAATTAAAAAGTTGTGTAAGAACTTCATTAGTATCAAAGTGATTGAACACGAAGTCTTTTAAAAGAAATTCTTGTAAATAAAGTAGAGTTAAATCCTTATGTTTTTTTTACACAGTTTTTAGTCTTTGTATTAAGCTTTCTCATTGTATCTATTCCAAGGCACCTGCTATTGCTATCAATTGGTTGTATAGTCTTGTGGTTGGTGGTAATATATCCATTCTTACTGTATTTTGTTTGACTGAGAAAGAACCAAATAATGTTTACTTCATATCTCAGAGTGTAGTCCAAGATCACTGTCAGTATTACTTAGCACACAGATTATTACTGATCTGTCATATTGACATACAATTTAGTGGAAATAGGTGAATAAAAATTGCTGCCAAAGAGAAAGGTGTCTCAAAAGGAGGCTTTTTGAATCAAGTCCAGTCCTTTTTCTTAGGATATTCCTTTAGATAACTGCAAAGATGTTTGAGAACAACTCTGAGAAACCATTTTCTAATATGAATTCTCAGTATCTGTGACCAGTGTATGTCCTTTATTCTTTGTCCTTTCACCCTCTCCACTTTTCTTCTCCGCTGCTTATTCTTGACAAATTTCTAGTGAAGGGTTTTATCTCTTTTTGGTTTCAGGGCGGTTTGTTTTTGCTAGATATTTAGTGTAAGTCTTTTAGCCTGATCCCTGGACTATACTCTTTTGCATACACTTAGACTAAGTTATTTTTCCTGAATATGGGAGACAAGAGTTCTCTATAACATTCTTAATAAGATCTCTCCAATTGCCTTTCATAATGAGATCTTCATCCTTTCTTCTGATGCACCATAGGATTGATGGCATTAGCATGCTATTTACTTTTTCTGTAGGGCTAGTTCATGAGCATGCCTTTGAGTAGCAGGAGTTGTAATTTTCTTCTAGCCTCTTAAATAGTTCTTCCTGCAATTCTGTCAAAAACAGTGTTCACAAACTCTGCTCTTTACTAGTTTTGTCTTTTGCCTTAGAGAATATCTAGTCTCAAGATATAGAAATTATTGTTTCTGCAGGAAAATGTGACAAGAACATTTGGTTAAACTCACCCAAGAATGAGGAGTTTGAAAAGGCCAATTCTAAGCAACTTAAGGCAGGAACCTGGATAACAACAACGCCATTAGGCATTCGAGTGGGCACTGAGGGTGCAACAAGAATGGATCTGAAGCCACTCTTAATGTATCAGGCCACGGACCCAGCTGATGGAAAGGTATTACTGCTTTTGTGTTAGTATAGCACTGTCTATAAGCTAAGAGACAGGGCTGCCATCACTTAAGTTGTAGGATTTGTTCTTTGGAAACATACTACAAGTTGTGTTGTTGCACTGTTAGAAATGCAGTAGCTTTAGATTTTGAAGAAAATATGACTCCTCTGTCTCTGAAGTGGATGAAGACGTGGTAGGTCAAGCTTCTTTGGATTTTCAGTCCTGATGCCTTCTATTGTTGATGCTGCTGCCACAAGTGTCACAGTGGCAATATAAATGAGTATTCCTTCATTCTTTCAGATTATGACTGTACGAGAAGATGAAGTGATAATTCTTGAGAAGCTGGGTGGTAGCAGAGTAGTAGAGCATGCTGATGGTACCAGGATCACAACTTTTTATGAACAATGTGAAGCCCATTCTGTACCAAAGGGTAGTGTGGAAACAGGTAACGTCAAAAGGGGAGCACTTACTTTTCTTGCATTTGATATATCCTGTGAAGAAGAAAGTTGTCAAAATATATACTAAAGGTGGCTTATACCAGCAGCCTGGATAACAGATCCACTAGTGCAGTCTGGGTTTAGTTTCTCTGCTTTCTTTCAGCAGTATATTTGGTACAAAAATTATATTGTTGCAAGTAATTAAATTTCCTTCTTTCATACCTATACGGTGTTCCTTCACCATGAGACCATAGTGCCAGGGTTTTAGTTCATTGCCCTCTCTCCACCTGCCCTAATAATAACAAGCAAGCTGCTTTGGTTTTAATTGAGGAGGTATGCAAGGACCAAGGCATCCTTATATTCCCTAGTGAAGCCATGGACTCACCAGCCTTGGAGATACTGAATATCTGAATACAGCTGTGGAAAATGTCATGCCTAGAAAAGCGGAACTTTTATTTGCCTGAAAGAAGTGGGGCTAAAAGTTATCTGTGTTTCTTCTGGCTGCTGTTGTATTCTGTATGACTGTTTCATTTGCTAGACAAGTCCTGTCCTCCTTAATTAACATAAAGGGGACATTTACTTTGTGCATGTCTGGACTGTTCAGACACAGTGTAGGAAAAGACCATTATTGAGTTAGCAGGAAATGTTCAGTAACATCTCCTTGTGGGATTTTAAAAGTCAAAAGACCCTTGAACTGAGCTGTCTCTTCAATGGAAAGGCAATGACCAGGTTAACATACCTGTTTCATTTGTTTTCCAAGATTTTTGCTGCCAAATAGGAATTTCTTCACATTTTAGAGCCTGTATTACAGGCACACAAATTTCAGTGATCCAACTTGCATGATACAAATATCCAGATTATTATGGTTAGTACCATGGTTGATACATTAGAGCATATTTTCCTGGCCAACTACAGATAGTTACAGATATTTTTTGCTGTTGGGTTTTCCTATACTGAAGTCCAGAACTTCAGAGGTTGTGTATTGTTTACATAACATAAAAATATGTGATAAAGGATGCTATGAAGTTTATGAAGGTCTTCCACTGAGGAAATAAAGATCTAGCACTATGATAGAAAAAGCAAATTGAATCCTAAGATATTTCTATGATTCATGTGCTCCTGTCTCATTGTTCTGTATTAATTCTTAGATGAACTCCTAGAAGCTACCACAAAGAAGGTCATAGGTACACGAGTAGAGCATCCTGAGTTTGCTACTATTATAACAAATTGTGAGGATGGTACCTGTTGTACTCTCTTTGGAGATGGGACATCCATTCTAGCAAAGCCACAGGGAACATATCAGGTGGGAATTACTTTTAGTTTGTGACAGTAATGTTTAATCTTTTTGTTCCAAGTTCCCTGCCATTAGCAGTTCTCACCTTGATTACCTCTCTTCTCTATAGTCTTCACAAATCCATCTCTTTCATACTCTGCCAATGTTTAAATACTTACTCACAAATGTGCAGTATATTTAAATCATAGTCTTAAATTTCCTAAATTTCCTGAAGTTGAACATTGCAGAGATCAGCCTACCTCTTGGACCTCATTTCCCTTCTTTCTCTCCCTTTGATTCCTCTAAACTGGATGATTCAGTATTAAATGTCTGAAAGATGTCCTCTTGATTTGTATATTTTCTTCATTTTCATGGTATCTTTAAATTAAAATTTTCAGTTTTGAGGATTCAATCTCTTCCCTTTTTGCCATTATAGGTTTTTCCCAGCAAGGGAGGCTTTCTTTTCATTGATGAAGATTGCTCAGCAGTTTATACCCATGAAGTTTATGATTTGATCAGCAAGGAAGAAGAGAAACAAGCAGGGAGATACATCATGAAACACACTTCCAGCACTGTTTGTGAGATGATGGATCCTGAAGGAAATACTTTCAAGGTAAAATACATGGAAGAAAACAAGTTTCTACATTCTAATTTTATCTTATAAACTTCTCTCAAAGTCAAATTGTAACCTTGTAATATTTAAAGTAGATCTCTGATATCTTCTTGACTGATGGATATCCCTTTTTTTAAATATTTATCCCTTTTTAGAGAGACTGAAACAGAACACATGGTGTACAGTTTAGCTCACCTGTAAACTTCCCTTAATTAGCATGATTTGTACTATAGCAAAAAATCAGCCCTGCAAGTGAGGATTAAAAACTGGGTGTGTCAGAGTCAGTTCATGGACTATCCTTTCAATCACCCTTTTTAAAATTTTATCTTGAAAAAGACATTATTATTCCTTTTTAGGTCATTATTAGTAATCTTATTTGAATATGTTAATGTCACATTAGCTAATAAACACCTAGTGTTTTCAAGAAGGAAAATACTGTAGAAATTCACTCAGCAGGTATACATCAATGTCCGTCCTGAGTATACAGTTACCTGGCTTGGCCAGTGAGTGAGTATTTCTGTGTAACAGTCTTTGGGCATTTATTAAATATCAGCATGTAATATTAGTATTTATGATACAGCATGCCTTTCTAGAAATATTTTTTGGTTTTCACTGTCTTTTCAGTTTTCTTCTTTATTTCTTTTTCCTATGAGTTGCTGGTTACTCAGCATGAAGTGTTCTTTCTGTCTCTTTTACTGGGCTAGGTCATATTAAAATTTACCACTAAGTTACTCTTTCAAAACTATCCTTTAACTCATGTGATTTCTGCTACAGGTCCTGGTGGATGGCAGGACAGAGGTGTGCGTTCCCAGCATTGGCTCTGATGGCAAGGAGGAGAGTTCAGCAGCAGCTGAAGTTAACAAACCTGTCACTTACAATGAGCACGCCCCCAGGTAAACTGCATTGCATTCATCGGTTAACACTTGCTTTTCTTCACTACACAGTACTTGTACAGGGTTTCTAGATTTGTGCTCCCTTTGTTCAGTACTCTGTATCTGTAGATTTGATGCCATCGTGTTGGAGTTCTGTTTCCTTGATACAGCCCTGTGTGTGTGTTTGGCTGTGCAGGTTTTTCATTATCTCTGTGGACGGCTCTGGAACAGAGCTCCTGCGGAGCAAGGATGTACACAAGTATGTGGCTGAGGCCCGTAGTGATCCTGCCACTGCAGTCTTGCAGGATCCTGTACAAGAACAGCCAGGTAGAAAACTTTTCTGACAGACTACTAATAGAAAGAATTGCAACGTTTCAAAACTCTTATTTGGGCAGGAAATATTTTCACCCTTGCACACAAGGGTCCACACTTCTAGGAGTGAAAGAAAGGAGTTGGGGGAAGACTTTGGAAAGCAGAGAATTAACTGAAGGACACTGTTAAGGGATACGTGAACAAACAAATGGAATATCTTTATCCACTCTCAGTCACACAAATAAAAGTGATTACCAAATAAATATATTCTTTGTGTTCATCATTAGAAAAATTGAACATATCACAGTCTCCATAAATGATATAGCAGTGAAGACAGTGATGGCCTGATGTTGACCCTTAGGCTGTCCATTGGAAAGAATACGTAAGAAGGTGAAAAAACATGACTAGAATACATGGTACCGACCACCTTGTAGTAGCAATACAGGAAGTTACATCCTGGAATGGTTGGTTGTTATTGTAAAGTTAGTTGGATATGCTGTATTTCTCTAAAAGACACTGTGGTGTAACAGATGCTAACATAAAACTGTCTTTAAAATACAGTAAGGTATGGATATAAGGGGACGATAAGGGAAGTTTGTTTCAAGCCATGAAGTCCTAAGACATATTTCTCATAGAGTTATGTCATAAGCATATGACATAAAACAGCTTTCCCACTTAGTGCTCTTATAAGGTGTTGCACATATTTAAATGTACTTGTATTCACAAAAATGACTGGTTCCACATTGTAGAAACCAAATTAAATAATTTTGCTGTGGGAAAAGAAAAAAAAAAAAAAGTGGCAAGGAGGAAGACAGAAAAATGCAGGAGGTGAAAAGATCAGAAAGATGGAGAGCATACATACCTAGTGAAAATCTCAGTCAAGAAAATGTACTTGAAACCAGCCATCATTTGTAATAGTAGCACATCTTATTTGCCAGACTTCCTGCTCCACCTTTCACAATACTGGCTCTATTTGCCTTGACAAGGCTTCACAATTTTGTATCATGTGACAAAGTACCTCAGTGGTGATATCCATTTTGAAGGTCACCTATGAGGTAGATCATAATAGATTAAGAATTTTTGGGTTGGGCTGGAAAAATATTTTGAAGAACATTAAAATTTATGCAAACAGTACAAATAAATCATCTCTAATGGAATCCATCCAGTGATCAGATTATGAAGTGTAAAATACAATGAAGAATTATGTGTGTTCTGAATATGTTGTACTTCTGAGATCAGTATTCAGGAAACATGGGTCAATGCTCTGCTCTTCCTTGTTTGGGATACTCCTCACACTATCCAACTGAGTCATTAACCAAGAATCAAAGCAAGTAGCGTGAGCAGTTTATGGTTAAAAATGGGCTGAGTAATCCGATCTTGTAAAACTATTCTATAATCCACTCAGTCATTGATATTATCTGTAGCCATAGATACATGGAATTTTATCTGTTGGTAATAAGATTTTTTTGTAGTTGTTCTTTCTGTACGTCTGAGACACTTGTCCATTATTTTTTTCAATTTGAACTAATTCTTAGCAAAATATGTCTTTGAACCAGGTGTTTTAAGTATTACTATCCTCCGCCCTATGGCTGATGCATCCCCCTGGGTTATGAAGAAATACCCAGAGAGTATTGTTCCTCCATATCTTCAGTCAGGGACTCAAGAAGAATCTTCTCCTCCTGAGGTATAATCATTTCAAAACCATCTTTTCATGTTAAAGCAATAGATGTTTGTGGGGAAATGAAGGAATGTGAATGTTAAATTCAGTTTATTAAGCAGGCAGAGCAAAGGGTAGGCTGTGTCAGGGAATGTATGGTCCCCTTCTTTTACACTTTGTGAGGAGATATAGCAATTTTAATGGGAGTTTATCTTACCAGATGAAGATGTTTTAGGATAGATAAATTGTTCCCAGGAATCTACTGGCTTTATTGTCTTGATCTGTGATTCTAGAAGGAGAGCATATGCTTTTCATCTGAGACACATTTCCAGGAGCTGCATTTTTCGATAATATAAGTAGCTTCTTGCTCTTTTTGTTTGGTCCTCTCTGTTCAGGGGGAGATCACAGGTCCCCCACGTGGAAGGCGTGTTTGGAAGGGTCTCTCCATTGGATCAGCACAGTTGCCCTTGCGAGGTCCTGTGCAAAAATGTCCCAAGAAGCTGCAAATCCGCCAGCTATTCCGGTATAAGCCACTCTGTGATGAACTAAGAGAAAAGCTGCAGCTTTCCCTCAAGGTAGTTCAACCACACTTATTCATCCTTCCAGGAAGCAATAGAAAACAGACAAGTAGACAAGTTTGGTATGATAAATGTGTAGTATATATTTGAGAAAAAGAAATCTACTTCATTTGAAGAACAATTATTTTGTATATAGACAGGCGCTATAAGTGTTTTTTCTGAAAAAGTTCAATTGTTTCACTTACTTCTTATGAAACCTAGTTTTCTGAGCAAATACATGGGATGCAGTCCATGTCCAGTATACGTCACAGGTTATTTCCTTGCTGTCAATATTGGTATCTGTTACTTTGCTTTTATTTTGCTTGGGGTTTGTTTTCCTTCTGAAAGTCTTAAAAATTTAAATCTATAAAGCTGAACAAGAATTTCTAGCTCACCATAATTCTACAGTTAACTTGGTAACTGAGACACACTCTAGTCCTGGTTATGCCTTTGTTTTCGTAAATCATTGTAGAACATTTCCAGGTTCCAGTGTGAGTTTTGTTACTCTATCCATGTTTCGGAAATAGCTCTGTAGCCTTCTGACAAAGTTTGTGGCCATCCCTCATTAGTGACTGGTTCATAGCAAGGTGCAAGCTAGACCTCCTGTGCCAGTGTTCTGAGCTGGAGTCCAAAAGTGAGCAGCTTTGCCCTTCTCAGTGTTGGTGTCAAACATTCATTTATTTAGTTCACATTGTGAAGATGTTCTTGGAAGAGATTTTAGAGTCAAAACCTCATTATTACTTAAAAATTGGAAAACAACAAAATATATGTGTCCTGTAATTTATTCATTTAACCTATTTTGATAATTACATTGCAGACTAAATTTGAAAGTTAACAGCATGTGAAATTTGTGAAGGTAGTAGCATACTGTAGACAGTGAGATTATTTTTTTTCACCCACATTACATTTCAAAGAAAACATGCTTGCAATAGAAAAACACTGACAGCTCTCCAGCCCAGATGTTTGGGATATATGAGTCTTTCAGCATGAAATGTTGCCAGTTTTGCACTCTAGAAATATATAAAAATTATTCTTTAATTTGCATACTGATCTTTCAAAGGCAACACTATAAGAAAAATTCCATACCAAAATGGCAAGGGAAGTCTCTCCATCAGCTGGATCTGTTGTTGATTTTTAGAAAAAGATAAATGCTGTATGTCACATTGGGAAGGAAGCACTGCAATTATTAGCACTGTCAAAACTGTTGTAATAATTGCATAAATGTGCAATGAAAATCCCCTCATTGCTCATAAGTCAGTATTTAATTAATGATTTTTTTCCAGAATGAAGTATCTTAAATCTTTTGCCATACATTCACTTTGTCAGAGCAAAATCAAGATCTAAAGAAAAAATTATTCTTTCTTTCTCCATCTCCTATAAGATTAAAGAGATATAAAAAATGAAAAAGAACTGGCACTGGAAACAGATTGTTTCTGCAAACCTGTCTCTTAGTAAAGTTCTGTACTGCATGTAGCTTTCTGGCAGAGTGGTGTGTTTAGAACCCTTTTTTCTATCCAACTGATTTAAAGAAATGTGGGAAAAGTGTTCTTTTCTGTAGCAGTTGGTATGATTATATTATTGTAAATATCTACTTTAAGCCTACCTCTGCAAACTAAGCATCTGCATCTTTCTTATTCTTTTTCACCGTTCTGCCAGGAATATATAGACAACATCATAGTGCAGGAAAACGAGCTGGAAGAGATGATTGTGAAAGAACCAAGAACAGAAGAGGAAAAGAAAAGTGCTGCAAGTCTCCTTGAACTGGTTACGGTAAGAAAAATAAAATTTTTAACTACTTCTTTCGACATATTGCATTGGAAGTGTGAGCCTTGAAACACATTATCCATTAATAAACAGCAAATGTCAGAGTACCACAGTGCCAGTTCTGGTGTAGATTAATGGGAAAGCAGAGCCACACGGCCTTCAGCTGGTCTGAATTCAGCTGGGCACTGATGCCATTTGGGGAAGCAATGCTCAAAACAATTCAAGAGTTTGGCTCTACTGACTGATATGTTCCCAAACACACAGATCTGAATTACTTTCCAGCAATTTACTTTTTTTAATATCCCCCAACATCAGGATGAAAATGTTTCCAGTCTGTTGCCATTGCACCTGGGAGACTTTTATTTCAACCACATCCACCTCCATAGTAAGAATTTAAACCCTGCTTTTGGGATAATACAGAAACAGTCAGCAACTTTTTTCTTTAATATAATCTGTGAATTTGCATAAATAATTAGAGCATAAAAAGAAAAAGGAGAGGAATAGGTAATGGGAAAGGTGGGTAAATAGGAGAAGAGGGTCCCAGCTTTTCTGGAAAGAGGGACAAATAAATGATCTGTCAGTAACTCCATCTGCCTTTGTCCTCTAGGCAGACATTTATTTACTTTGATGAGACCCAGGTGCTGGGTCAGATCTCACATGCTGTTCAGATCCAGTGAACTTGCCTAGTGACTAATTATTGTTGATTGTCATGGCTACCTTCAGCACATTTCCAGTTACAGGTTTCACACTGGACAACTCTTTTCTGAGCAGCAGTCTCACTGTGCACCTGCTGTAACTCAGGAATCAGTGTCACATTGCTCCCAAGTCTCCAATAGCTTTGTTACAGCCCAGACTGCCTGGTCACAGGACCTCTGGTTCCCAGTTAACTGCTTCAGAGACAGCATGAGAATAAAGGAAGCACTTTAGTTTAGAGACTCTTATTCCTCATTCACTTTACTGCAAGCAAGCCACGAGATCTCCTCAGTAACAAAGCCTGCAAATTCCTGAAGGCATTTCCCATTTGACTTGTTATAATCATGAGTTTTAGAACTTGTTCAAATTTTTTGCAGAAGTATTTGAGTTTGATTAGGAATTAGCTTAGTTGAACTAATGAAAAATACCCATATAAAATGTAAAGCTATCTGTGAAGTAGGTCATCAAGAAGGAAACAAATGTCTGTTTAGAACAGGGAAATTGTACTTAATTTCCTTTTTTCCCAGCTTATGTTTTCCAGCAAACTGAATTACCTGGCAATGTGCCTACAAGAATGGGAGTAACAAGATAGCACTCTTTTACAATATAAATCCTTTGAACAAGATGCTGTTGTCAATTCTATTTTTCTTGTAGTCACTGTTATTCCTTCTTCATTGCAGTCCTTCCCTGACTGGAAGAAGTCAACTGAAAATCTTAGTGATAGAGGTAATAAAAATTTAATACCTGTATTTTTAAAACTTAAAATATCTTAATAAGTATTAAAAGTATTGTAATATTACTTTTAAAGAGGGAATATAAAGGTAAATTCATCAATGTGCTATGTACATGCTTCTGTGACTCTCACACTTGTGATTAGAACTTATTAGCATCAATGATCCAGTACCTCTGAAAAATAATTCCTGGTTTTAGGCATGCGTGTTTGACATTTTGACTCACATTTCCATATGTAATTAGTTTTCTTAGGTATAAGAACTGTGACAATACTTGGCTACTCTTATGCAAGTAACAACTTTTCAGACAAGTTTTTCCAAAGCAACAAAGTAAATCCTGGTTATTTATTACACTTCAAAACCTAATCTCAAGCCATCATGTGTTTGGGTTACATTCACCTGCCCGAGGGAAAAGATGGAGCAATGTATTACCTTTCCCTAATGAATTTCTGTTAAAGTTTTTACAAGATATTTATTAACATTGATTAATGTTTTCAATATGTACAAATAAAAATTAAGATGTCTGTTTCTTGATAAAAACCTGTAAGCCTTTTCCAAAGAAAAATCTATTACATTCTATCTTATAGTGATGCTCATCTTTAAAGTGTTATTTTTCTGCCCTTCCTACCTTGTCAAGAGTATTTCTACTTGTTGGAAAATCACATACTGGGCAAAGCAAACAGAAACTGCTGCAAAAAGTGCTTGCCAAACAGTTTCCTTTTAAATGGAGGTGCGATTTTAATGTAATATTGCTAATGAAGAAAATAGTGGAAAAGAAAAACTCTTTAACATAGGTAAAAATAGAAAAAGCTGAAAAATAAAATCATATTTTATGGTGAAAAAGCTGACCAAAAAAAAAAACCCTCACATTTTAAAGTTTGAATTTATGTAATTCCCAGAACACTATGAGATACTGTTATAGTCTAATAGGATCATATTTCTCAAATACTCCCATCTCCTAAATTTTGCCACAGAAATTTGTTTTCCGCCAAGGAAATTTCCTTGGATCCATGATTTAGCTTCAAGGCATAAAGTAAACAACACGTTTTATAAAATATTTCAGAGGACAGGGCAACTCTGTATTAAAGCCCGAGAACTGGTTACAATCTTACATGCGGAAAGACTGGCATTTCTCCATTATACATATTGAACTAGTATTTCCTTCCATGAGAATGTTGATGATGACTGCTTCATGGCCTCAATTAAGCACAACTTGAGCAAGTTGAATGTAATAAGGGTCCTTGAAAATCCACATTATTTTCCTCAGCTGTAGATAGAGACCTCAAAGCACCCCAGTTAGAAAGTGGCTGAATGCCAGCAACTTCTCCTTTCGTATCTTGAAAAAACATAAAGATATGTCAGGAAACAGAGAGTGGGACTGTGAACCTAATCTACTTCTTTTCCTTTCAATATTGAATCCAATTAATTTCTTATCTGTTAATGTTCTGATCTTGATTTTGGAATGAAGTTCTTTCTGCCTTTTCCCTCACAGTAACACAGACTCCTTTAGGTTCCCATAAAGTGTCAGAAAGATGGATTAAAAACATACCCTTTGGTGGTTTTTTCTTCATAACGTGTAGCACTGCTTAGCAGGGCACACCCATTCAGCAATACTCTTCACCTTGCAGTCCACCTGAGTGAGCTGTATGAACAGGCAGTGACTCCTCCTGCCCGGGGTCACACAGAGAAGACAAGCACTGCACAAAGAGAGGACCAACAGCAGAGCTTACGGTAGGACAGAGCAGCGAGGACTGATGCAAATGTGAATAACACAAAGGGTGAAACCAAGGCCACAGGGGAGGCAATGGGCTTTACTGGCTATCCTTACAGGCTGGGAGCTACATCTCCAGACACATGTGGCAGTATTTTACTAGCTTGTCCTGTTGATTATTTTGTCTCTCTATGCCTCTCTTTCCTTATCTGAAAGGTATTTCAGAGTTTGTTGGGAAAGGATTTTGGATGTTTCCTGGATTGAATGATCTAATAAAAATGCAGATATGAGCAAACAGTTTTATGCAAACCATACAAGTCTGAGTCAGGAGTCACCTGAGGTGTTTATGTAATGTGCTATCATAAAAAGTATTTTATTTACAGGGTTATCTTGTAAATATTTTTGTATTTATAGAACACTGCTAGTTTTCTCATTTCCACTACTCTCTCTTTTTTTCTTCCTGATGATTCAGTCCAGAAGGAGTAACCCTAATGTCCAAGTGGCAAAGCAAACTAGAACAGAACAGGTAATATTAGTAGAATCAAGTTATTTTAATCAGCCAGCTTGATCTACTTTTGTAAAGAATGTTACTGATTTCACCAGGTCTTGGGTGATAGTACAATGGCTTGCCTGCAAATAATGGGGTATTTTCTGCAACAGAAATGCTGAATAAATGGTTTGAGTCTCTTTTTTTTTTTCCAAAATCTAGCAGCATTACTGTTAATTTACACTATGCAAAACAAGGCTGAAATCAGAAGCCCTGTGTTTTGTTTTCTCGTTCTGCCACTAGTGTGGAAAATACTGTATATTAATATTTTCAAATGCTGATGCTTTAGGTTAAGATTTGGGTATTCCACAAGTAAAAGCTGATTTTTTCTAATAGAACCCCAGACATATCTTCCATGGTGGCTCTTCAAAGCTTCTCTAGGCAAAACTGTGTCTCAACTCTCAGCCTCTCCTCACACGAAGGGTCTCCCAAACCCTTAATCATCTTTGTGGTCCTTTTGTGCATCAGACAGCTCAAAAATGGACACAGAGCTCCACATGAGTTACATTTTAATATAGCATTTCAGACTGTTTGAGATCCTATTTTAAAAATTACTTTAAATATATAGATCTGAGCAGCCAGCACCCAAGAACATCATGTGCATTCTGGTTCTAAAAGCATTGTTAAAACTCTCAGTATGATTAAGAGTGATCATTTCATAGATGATATTAGACCCTGCAAGTCATTGAAACTCTAGTAGTGTAAAACTGGGCTAAATCAAGCTGAAAACATGACTGATCTTTACTCTGGTCAATCTTACCTTCAGAAGTTTGAACATCTTCTTTTGTATCCACAGAGCCACCAAGTCCTTCTGTGATAAAATAAGGAAATTAGATGAGTTTTGTATTCCAAATTTTAGCAATGGCTCTGTAATACCAGTTCTTTGTTTGAAGTGTTTGTTGGAAGGTCTGAAAGACCCCAGTGGCAGTCCCAGACATATTCCATGAGATTTAGAGAAACGGAGCATGTTCTGAGGAGGCACTCTTCATAGCAGGCAACCCACTGTCCACGTGCATTCTCAGCAGACCAGTCAGTTCTTAATCCACCTCTAAGAAAATTGCCAATTACAAGAATATTATTTCATGTGATGAACCAGGGAAAAAAATGCCACTTCCCTTTAGCGATTCCATCTCTTAATGCATAGTACTGAAAAACAGGGTGAACTCAGTTATAGTGCTTTTTTTCTTTCTTTTCCTTACCAACAATGTGAAAAACATCCTTAGGAGACAACTGGACGAACAGAAGACAACGTTTATGGCAATAAGAAACAAAATATTTGCTCCGTATTTTGAATCTGAATTCAGCAAGGACTTTTACCAAGAAAAGGTAATGCAGCTGAAAACTAGATGAGTTTTGTTAGGCCAGCTAGTATCTCTCATACTCCCAAAGACAATTTTGGGCTTATACCTCAGCCTCTATTTATCTCAACAAACCATTACAAAGGACAGCCGTGACAGAATTAATACTGGTAATGATATGCCTGTGTAAAGGAAACATATCTTGAAGATGGTATATGTTCACTGAGTACAAACTCTATATAAAGTTTCTTACATCAACTCTGGAGAGAGTCTGATTCAGAGCAAAGGTCAACCTCAGATTTTTTTTATTTACCCCTCAACCACCTCTCCTTGTTTATTAGAAAGGGAAAAAGTAAAACTAACACTCCTAATTTAGAGGTGATCTTGGGGGCTTTCCTACTGTAATCTCACCTGATAAATGCTGTAAGGGCAAAAGCCTACTCATAAATGGACGTTGTAATCTGATGTAACTATGTATATCTCTTTTATAGTCACCACTTTGGTTCTGCTTATTTGTTTCCTTTGCACTCCTTTATTTTTTTTTCCTTTCTTCTTTTGCAGGGGGAGGGGGTGTCTGCTGGTTGTTTTTTGTAGGTGTTTAGTTGGGAAACCTAAGCCCTTTTTCTTACTTTTCTCTAGTTTCCTGATTTGGAAGCAATGTCTAAGGAACTTCCTCCACTTCAAAAAGAAGAAAATGTGACTTCTCCTCTAGAGATGATTACACAACCCAGTGGAGGTAATCAACTGTCTGGCATCGGGTTTGCACCTTCTTTGGGGGAAGAAACCCTTGCAGGTATCACTGCATGTAGAAGAAGCATTAGCTTTGGATGCTAAGTTGAAGAATTGGGCTACGAATGAGGAGTGGATAGATGAAAAATGCTCAAGAAAAACTTAAATGGAATAAATAGTAGTCAGGAGTGGATGAGCAAGAGCCGAGGAGGCAAAGTTTAGAAAAAAAATGGTGTGACTGTAGGGAAAATAAGGGAAATTTCATTCTGAAACTCAGTGGTAAGAGGGAACTGGTGCAAAAGGAATATGGAATAGGAAACATGTAGGCTAAGGATAGACTGGAGGATATAGGAGGAAAGCAATGACTCCATGACGGGAAGCAGTGAAAGAGTGAATCATTATCTTAGGCTTGAGCTTTACAGAACTGAGAGGAATATTTCAGTTCTGTTTGAAAAGCAGCCCTGACAAGTTACTGAAATCATACAGTGAGATTAAAAGTCATACACAGCAAAGATTCATATCAGGAGAACAGTCCTCCATGGGGCTTTATCAGACCCCCACTAATTCCCATATTCCTCATTTTCTATCACCATAAGACCTCTGCTGGATTGTCTTTTAGTCCTTTACAGCTTATAGTTCAGGTAGCTGGAGAACAAGAAATGACTAATCATGCAATAGGCATTTTTGATCCCTGAGGCCCAGTAGAGCAAAAGGTCACATGCAGAATTTTCCCACCCTCTCATGGTGGGAAATGTAGACAGCTTTCCAAGATTGTCTAAATTAAAGTGCCAAGAGTGTCATTGTTTTTCACATGTTTATGAAAATGATGGTGATCCTACGAAACACTTGACTCAGTATTCCATTATTTTCCCTTTAGCAGCTGAATTTCTTGATACCACAAGTGATTCGTCACTTTCATCTGGCCTTTTGCCACAGGATCCTTCTCAACAAAATGATGTTTCTAGCAGCACAACAGGTACACCTGCTCCTAGAATGTAGTTGGAGCAACTTGATATCTTTTTATAACTTTTTACACAATATTTGCAAAACAAATTTAAATCCACCTGTCACTTTTTCATGCTTTTGGAAATCTTTCCCTTCCAGACCTAAAAAAGGCTGCAAGATCAGAAGAGACACCCCTTCAACGTAAAGTTCCAAGTCTGATGGTGGATGTTACAGGACAGACAAGAAAAGAGAAAATAATATTACCATCATACCTTCAGGGGAAAAAACCAAAGACCATACCAAATAAAAAGGTAAAAATAACATATTTCTTGTCAATATCCTCTGAATCATCTCTTTTCCATAAAATCTTCATCCCGGAGCAATACTGGAAAGTATTTTGAATGTGTTTACTGAAAAATGGCTGTTGCAATTTTTAATTTATGTTTACTGACAATACTGACCTTTCCTCTCAACTGCTAGGACAAACTCATTCTGCATCAGGCACCTACATGAAAGCTCTCTTTCCAAAAGAGCAGAGCTTCCCCCATTTTCTCTGAGACACCTCAATGGCTTAATACATTTGAAAACTCAAACCAGTATAAGTTTTCAGACATTATTCAAAGTGCTGCTTCAGTTTTTACTTAAATTAGGATGTCTTTTTGTAATTCCTCAGGGTTGAGTGGACAGAGGTCAAATGTAAGTTAAGTAACTCTCTACCTGACTTAATGGCCACCAACTTTCTCTTTGTCTCATATTTTGTTTCCAAAGATAGAAGATCCTGCCTCAGGAAAGGTCAGCACATCTTCTCTTGCAACAAGACAGGATCTTACCAGCTTCCATCTCATCCCACCCAGGGTGACATTTGGAGTGCTGAAGGAAGGCTGCACCTATGCAACCACTGTAATCATGAAGAATGTTGGTGTGAACTTCTCAAGGTTAGTTTGAATTCTTAGCACCCTGGTTTTTATCTCTCCAAATAGATCCTGACAAAAATCAAGTACAGTTTCTCATAACAGCCACTATGCCAGAGAAAGTGCAGGAATTCTGATAGCCACTTTGTAGGTTTGTCAGAGCTTTCCATAAGATGGAGCCATATCTTAGGAATGCCTGTTCTACTGCCTTTCCTTTAACAGCTTCTGGTGCAAGGGCATGCTGGTAAACTGTCCTTTAGGGGTGAATGAAATCCACAGGATCAATTCCAGAGCAATGCAAAAGTAAAGGTCATATCTGACCTAATGATCTTTAAAAATCTGAGCAGTAGGAAGTTGCATTCAGGACTGAAGCTCAGATGTGAAACAATCAGTAAAAAATAAGGAAACAAAACTTCTGCATTAGTTGGTACCAGTAAAGATTATTTGCACAAAATTTATAACAGTATCATGCCTTCTGCAATAGAATTATATCAAAGGACATTAAAGAAAGACTGTTACGGACTTTTGGGTCTGCAACACACAGGTGTTTGCCAAGAAACTGTTTGTACTTCAGCTTCCTTTGAAGGTGCAGGTTTAAAAAGTTGCTGTTACACATTCTATTGTAAGGACCAGGCAGTGTTAACAAGCTCTTTGAAGGCTTACTTTGGCCCAGTCATCTGCTCCTTTGGGGTTTTTTTGTTAGAAACATGAGCCTTCGTAAGGAGCTCAGCAGAACAGCAGTAGTCCAAGTTGTATGAGATGAAAAAAGGAATGAGCTAAGAAATTCTGCTGTCATTTACAAAAGCAGAAGAAGAGCAGGCAACCTAACCTGCTTCCTGGATGTGACTTCTCCTGTCTGAAATGGCTTCTAGCAAACGGAATCTCTTCTCTTTTTGACAGGTTTCGGGTGAAGCAGCCACCTCCGCACACAGGACTGAGAGTGATGTACACACCAGGACCTGTAGGTTACCCAGGAGAGCTTTTGGGGTTTTTTCTAGACTCAGCTGGCCCTCAGGCTAGCTAAGGCTCCTGTCTGGGATAGTGGCTCTCTGGGAATAGAGCTGCCAGGGTACACTGTTCTAAGTTATTTGAAGTGATGCTGTCTTCCACTGTCCCTCTGCCACCTTCAGCTAAGCACCCCATGCACTTGAGTCTCAGCCTGTGCCAGAATGCAGAGGGATAAACATGTTAAGTTCAGTGGAAAGGAGCAGGTCAAGCACTGAGGTTCTAAGAGAGCTTTTTCAAAGCAAACAGGATTACTCTGTCACTACCTCTGAGTTTTCCCTTCTGCTTAGTGTATTTGTTATATCTGCTCTGTCTTATGCCTAGACTTAAGTTCCTGTCCTGATACCTTCAAGATTTGAACTTAGTAAACTGTTGCCTCAATCCTTTCTTCTCCTGCTTCCAACTGTTCTCCGCCTTACGTCTTTTAGCTAGCAAAGCACCATAGCACATTAAATTATCCATTAAGCAAGAAGCTTTCATGCTTTCTACTTTAGTTCAGTTTCTCTTTTCAGCTGCATGTTATCCCTGATGATTCATTATAGTGCTGGCTAGTCTCCCCACAGCATCCACAAAATACCAGGCAGTATCTGCCAATGCATGGAATCAAGAAGCAATGACTTGTGCAGGGAGGCAGTGCCACAGTACAAGTTAAACCTCTTAGTCCAGAGCCTTAGCCAGAACTCAGTACTTAAAATCATACAATAGTTTGGGTTGGAAGGGATCTTTAAAGGCCCCAGCTGAGAGAGAAGGATTTTGTGGGACACAGTGTCAAAGGCCTTATATAAATCCATCTGGATGGCTGGAATAATTTCCATTCTCTTCTTTTCTCCACACATCTGTTCCTTTTGTACCTCCCTACCTTTATGCTCTTTTTAGAACAGAATAGAACAAAATAGAATTTTTTTTTTATTTCATTTGGAAGGGACCTACAATGGCCAACTGCCTGACCAATTCAGGGCTAGCCAAAAGTTAAAGCATGGTATTAAAGACACTGTCCAAATGCCTCTAACACTGACAGGCTTGGGGTACCAACCATCTCTCATTTGAGTTCACTCCCAACTGTCCCAATTCCCCCTTTTCCTCTGGAACCTAAAAGGAAATTCAAGGGGGAAAAGTGCCAACACCTGGCAGTTTTCTTTCAAACTGCCATGCGAAGAGGCAGTGTTTTGTCCAGACCTTTCTAGTGAGACAGATACTGGGTAACTGGCAAGTGCAATCCTGTGTGCTGGGCAGTGAGTCTTTAATCAAACACTGAAGAGCTGCCAGCTCCAAGGACTGCTGGAAGGGACCATGTATGAAACTAGCACCTTACCTGTCTCTCCTAGGTGGCAGCAGGCTTGCAGGTTGAACTGGAGATAGAGATTCTTGCCATGCTAATTGGAGGAAAAGACACTGGTGGCCTTGAAGAAGTTTCCCATGATATTGAAATATTGACAGAAACAGAAACTCTTCTCCTGCCTGTGAAAGCAAATATCCTTTGTTGTCTTATTTCTCACACACACCTCACAGCATTGGCTCTGGGGATCATCTTCCTGTTGGGAACCTCAAGCATTGTTTCCAGTGCAGGCTGCTGCAGTAGCAAGCTTTATTGTCATTTTCAGAAATACAGAAATGAGTGTTTTCAAAAGCAAAACAAATGAACAATTTAAGATTCTGATGCCAAAAGCATTTTACCTCAGAATAACGTGGTTTGAAAAGCGGGGAAAGAAAGAATGGCCATTCAGAAAGATGTGGCTTTTAAAAAATAAATGAAAATAATAGGAACTCTTTCCCATCACCCCTCATAAAAATACTTTATTACATTTTTGAATCTGTGATAGCATCTGGTGGTACAACCTCATGAGCAGCAAAATGATGTATCATCCTGATATTAAACAGGCAAATGGGACAAGCCCTGCAGCAGCAAAGATGCAAGCACAGAAGCGCATGAATGCTGCCAGAAATGAGCCTGTGTGGGTTCAGTGGGCTTTTCAGTTGTTTAACTAAGGACAGCAGTACAGTAAAAGAAAAGAGCCAAGTCAATAGCTATTATTTCTATTTCCCTTGGGCTCCAGAAACTAAATTTCTTTAGATACAATTATAGGCTCCTTTTTAAGGGCAAGATTAGAAGGGTGAAGTTCTGTTTGATATTTAATCAAATTTACACTTAGAAGTCTGGGAGAAGGGGTCCTCTGGAAACCTGTAAATGAAATAGCAAGGCAAGCTACATCCAAACCTGCCAGAAACTTCATTCAGAGTAAAGGCCACCCTTACCAAATAAAGGAGAACTTCTGGGATCTCTGAGCCTGACCAGAGTAATAGCTAACAGCAACTCCACTGAGGCTTTTATATGCTCTGAATGTCACATTGAAAGTCCCCAAATTTACTTTGCATCAACCCAAAGAAAGCTTTCATGCCTATAATTGCAGAGCTGAGCTGGACAGGACTAATGGCATAGCAGCAAAACCAGCTGCTGTTCTGTTCCCACTCACCCAGTCCTCAGACACAGTTGCAGACCAGCCCCCAAAACATGAACTCTTCCCCCATATTTTAGCTGTTCCTTTAATGTTTGAGCTGAGGGCAGCAGTCCAGATTCAAGACATTTCACAACCTTCCAGAATTCATTCCTACCTCCACATGTTACATTAGTTAAATAAATGTACCAAAATGGTTAGATCCTTAACATGATATTCCACCTGTGTTATCCAGTGACATTTATGAGTGCCGCCCACAAGGATACCCCCTGGCAGGGATGGCCGCAGCAGTCCAGGCAGTTCCTACGAGCCCCAAGCCACAGTTACGGATCACACTCCCACGAAAGCCTTGTTAGTGTAAGTACTGGATGCAGTGACACCAGCTGTAAAATAAAGTACAGTTGGTTTACCTCCACTTTGCTTCATCAGCAGCATCCTGAACAAACCTCTTGCAAATGATGCACCTATCACACTGACTTGGTAAATGGGACAAGAGAAGGAAAATACTGGATGGCATTAACCAAAGCGCTCATTACAAGGGAGCTGCAGGTGCTCAAGTGCTCAGCTTAGCAGAGGCACTCACAGCAGAGCCTCCTCAGTCCTCTCCCAAATCTTTCACTTACTGTCTCCACACTAAACAAGTCCTTGAGCCTCCTGGCAGCTGGATTTACTACAGTTAAGCCTTAATAAATCAACCTCTCTCTAACTCTTTTCACTTTCTAAAACCAAATCTTATTGGTGACCCATTGACACTGACAGCAAGTCTAATAAGGGGCAGGAGTCTTACAGATAGGGCAGCCTTAATGTGACAAGTTCAAATACACACAACCCTCTGCACACACAGTTTCATACAGCACATTTCTGTAGCCTTACAGAATTAGTCTATATGAAGAATCACATAATATCCTGAGTCAGAAGGGACTCAGAAGAATCAGGCCAGCTCCTGGCCCTGCACAGGATAT
The DNA here is from genome assembly GCA_013398075.1 of Notiomystis cincta. Lineage (NCBI taxonomy): Eukaryota > Metazoa > Chordata > Aves > Passeriformes > Notiomystidae > Notiomystis > Notiomystis cincta. The sequence goes on from VZRX01018935.1 coordinate 58,014, forward strand.
CCCAAGTATCACACCATGTGCCTGAGAATATTGTCCAAACACTTCATGAACTCTATTAGCCTTGGTGCTCTGATTGCTTCCCTGGGGAGCCTGTTCCAGTGCCCCCAGTGCTCTGGGGGAAGAACCTTTTCCTGATATGCTACCTAACTCTTCCCTGACACAACTTGAGGCCATTGCCTTGGATCCTGTCACTGGTCAGCAGAGAGAAGAGATCAGTATCTGCCCCTCCTCTTTCCTTCTCGAGGAAGTTGTAGCCTGCAATGAGGTCTCCCCTCGATCTCCTCCAGGCTGAACATAACAAATGACCTCGGCCACTCCTCACAAGGCTTCCCCTCAAGGCCCTTCACCATCTTTGTAGCCCTCCTTTGGATGCTTTCTAAGAGTGTCTTAGAATGGTTAAATCTTCTCTGACCACAAAAAAGCCTTATTGGGAATTTCTCACAAACCACCAGTCAACATGTTTAACATTAGGCTGGTGTTCATCTCACCCCCATGAGCTCAGGCACTCTACAATACAATTGATGGTGACAGTTCATAAACCCTATGAATGTATCTTCCCAGCTCCACAGTTGCCAGTTTGCTTCATATGTGTAACACTGACATCATCTTTTTCTTTCAACTTAAACATCTGTAAGCCTGCCATGTTATCTAGCCAATCAGCAAAGAAATCCCAGCTGCATCTCATTTCCTCTCCTCTGGAGAAAAAGAAAAGCAACCACATCAGTCAGTTCTCAAAAACTTTATGGACATGTACCTCTGACTGCTGCATCTGCTCTAGGACTGCCTCGTATACATCAAGTATAGCTTTTTTCCCTGTTTAAATATCTTCTTACTTTTTCCAGTGTGGAATTTTACTCCCAGAGTAACACACAATTATAATCTAGAAAAACAACCGGTTTAATGTCTTCCACCTTAGGGATTTACAGCCTGGAGCTCATCATGAAGGCAGTTTAGACAAACTCGTCTCACTTCGCGTTGAAACAGAAGAGAAATACCCAGTCAGTTCACATTTTAGTGAGATACTCCAATCTCAAGAGAAATTCTGATCAGGGTCATCTTCCATGACAGGCACAAAGGCAGAGAAATTAACTACACAGTGTTCTCCTCCCACATGTCTAACCCAGCTAATCATAGTTGCTGTCACCGCAGTCAAACCTTCCTTCTCTTTTGATAGTGTCCTTTTTTTAATTGATTGGTAATTCCTTCTGAAGTTGGCTGCAGCTACCCCATGCTACCAAAACAGCTGTACCTAATGCCTCTTTGAATATTCCTCCCCTCAAAATCTCCTGGACTCAAACCATACCCATCTCAGATGTGTCAAGGAACCTTGGTTGGTTTAGTCTCACAAAACATGAAACACAGACGCTCCTAGGTAAAATCCTGTAATTGGTTAAATAGTCTTGTTCAGCCATCCAGAACAGAAACAGTCGTCAGTGCAGAGGCACTGTGACAACTTTCTATCACCTTTACCAGGTGGTTTTCACAAGAGCCAGTGATTGTCTCCACTGAGACCAAGAAACTTCCCTGCAGTATTAAACTTGATCACAAATATGCCACACCTAACTGGCAGAGACCAACAAGCAAAAATCACTGATCAAGCATCACCTGACCAAACTTAGTCCTATCTCATTTATATTTCCTTAGTTGTTTTGCATGAATATTTAAAGCATTTCAAAAAGATTCTCTTAACATACTTAGAATTAAATACTGCACAGGAAGCTGCCCATGAAAGTCTTCAGTATTCCTAAGCAGACTGTCCATCCTGGATGTGTGGCTATGATTTTTATGCTATTCAATCTGTGCTATAAAAGCAAACTTTTAATGTACTTGAACCCCATGTAAGAACTCTGTCTCATGTTGTTGTTCCTGTCCAACAGTAAAAGGCCAAATCTGAAGCCAGTCTGTAGCAATTACAGTGCTCACACAACACTTGCAAAGAATCTGGACATAATTATTGGGTTTGCTTCAACAACTGTACAAAGGTAGAACTGGGGTTTCTTGTTTTTTGTTCTTTCCATTCATGTTAATTTTCTGTCCTCTTCCACTACAGGTTATAGCCCTAGAAGACCAACGTGAGGATCAGCAACACTGAAATACCTAGATTTTTCTCCAACCTTATGGAAACACCCCAATGTAATTCTTTCATTTATTTAATCAGCTTAAATGAGAATAAATATTTTGCCTTTTCCCTATTCATGGGGAAGGTTGTCCTAAAGTTGCACAATCTCCTGGCATGGCTGTCCAAAATGCAAACAGGGGAAAGATTACTGTATTTCATCCCGATACAGAGCAGTGCTGAAAGGTTCCAACTAAGTTTGATTTTAAAAGGCATTAGGTTTCTAATAACCTGTGCTGAGGCACCTGAAATCTTTTTCAAGTACTGGGAATGCACCAGGTTTCAATGCAGTGAACTGATTCTTCAGGAGCTGCTGACCTGCTCTGGGGTCCTTCCTAAGTTTCTGTTTGGTTTCACAATCACAGACTTAACTTTCTGTGTTCACCTACGTTTGATTAGCTGAGGGTTGTGAGTACACAAAGTTACACTTGACAGAGAGGGATTCCTACACCCTCTTGCTCACAATCACACATGAGCACTGTCAAATGCTCATCTGCTCATCTCTCTTTATAGTGGAAGACTGAGCCACTTAGAGCTGATCTTTTCCACCTCCTTGCTCCCACCTACATGGCAATGACAAAAAGAAAGAGCACAGGCTCTTTTTGAGCCACTATATTTGTGTATCCAAGTGCAGCTCTGCTTTTGGTTTATGAATTCATTTCTAGCAAAGTGTTTTCCCATGCTTCATCCTTTTTCCAACATGTGACATGCTGAGAGAAATGGGGAATTTTCCTTGACACATGCAGATGCCTTGTTCTCTCAACACCTCACAGTGACTGAGAATCCCATGATTGGGCATCAATAGGAGCTGTCGTCAGTGTAAAATATGAATGCTGGTTCTGAACCCTCACATCCACACTGTTAGGTGAGATACATATTCTAACAATACAGATTTCAGCTTGCCCTGCACTTGCAAGTGCTTTCCTGCTCAGGTTTGTAAATCCAAGGAATTTCACCCAAGAAAGGGCAAGTTGATGTTCCAAGGATATAAAAATTCCTATCAGTGTATTGTTGGCCCAGGACAGACCTCTTCCATTTAAAGCACATGCTGGGCTCTCTCAGTAGCCACCATTAGTACAGACCCGTCACAGGTGATGCAAATCTGGAGAACCAGAGGGAAACTTCAAGGGGGCAGCCTGTGTCAACAGCTAGGGACAAAGAACAACTTTCCAACACCTAAAAGACCTTTTCTCCGAGGATTCTTCCCTAATACCAGTAACAGCAAACAGAGGCAAAGGTGAAGGAATTCCACCTCTTCCAACTTAGATCAGATGTTACCTTATCATCATTAGAAGATGACTCTGCATCCCAAGCCACTCTTCAATACCACCATTTACATCCTTCTCAGCAGTCCCTGAGTTCATGTGCCTGTGGTCATGTTTTTTTCTCCCAAGCCTCTCAGGGGATCATCAAAGAGCAGCTCATTACACAGCATCCATAACATCTATCTCCCTGTCATTACAGTAAATAGAGGCACAGTCAGCCTTCCCCTTTTGGTACCTGGTTCTGGCATCTCTCTCCTCAGTCACTCTGCTGAGGGTGCACTCTGATGTCACAAGGCACCTCTCCATCTGTAACATGTTTCTCCAGCCAGCTAGCCCATTTCAGCAGCAGCTGATGAGGATTACAGATGTCAACTGACTTTACCAACAAAATGTACCATCCTACAGTGCCTCCTCTTCCTCCTAGTAATCCCTCATACAAGAGTCTATTTTGGGAGTAGTAAAGGAAAAGAACAAAGTAAAATGAAATAGAAGAGCGTAAGTCAGGATAGAGACACTTTTGAGTGCAGGTGTTTGATCACAAGTTTCATCCATATCAGGACAAATATAAAATGATAGGGAAACCCAGAAACAACTGGCAGAGCTGTATGAAAGTTGCCATTTCTACAGTCTGAGACCCATCTGGAAATGGAGCACAATGTACTCCTGTAAATCACCCGGACTCTGAAGAGGCAAGTGAACAGTCACACCCTGACAAAGTTACTTACGAACAACAGAGGTGTGGTTGTTACAACTGAGCTGCTGCCTAGAGACTGACCAACTGAACTGTTGGCCTTTTGCATAATTACTAGTAATAGACAACCTAAGTCAAGTACAGCAGTCAGCCACAACTGGGATGCAACTAAAAATCCATATGAAACTCAAGTTAGAAGTTCAGCTTTGAGTACCTAAGTCAGACACGTGGGCCCAACAGTCAGCAAAGTATCTGGAAGCAACCCCCACCACATCCCCCAAATCTGTGACTACTGGTAAAAAAACACAGCATGTGCTATAAATTAATAACAACAGCAGCAGAGACTTGTTTACTTTATTCTGCCCCACTGCCCCCACTGTGAAAATAAATCACTTTATCTGATACAGTACAACGTTGCAACAAATTGGTGCAATTTCTAAAACCTGGAGCAAGTAAAAGGTAAACAATCCAGGCTTCTCACACTTGGTCTGCCAGCTCTCCAGAAAAAAAACAATGTGGGATGGCAGCCCTTTCATTTGCTCCCACTGATTTTATTCTCAGTAAAAAATCCTTTGAAAACTGACACACAGGCCAAGGCAGCTGAAGATTTACAGAAGGAATACCAGGACAAAACACTACGAACAGAATTGTCTCATAAAGCAAATATAAATATGCCTTTAATAGAGTGCAGCCATGTTTCTTCCTGTCGCACTAAAGAGTGAGTGGCTGTAGATCAAGTCCTCAGACTTCAGCAGAAGTTGCAGAGCTTTTTCCAGAGGCCACAAGCCACCAGCAGGTGTCAGTGAAAAATCTTGCCAGCTGCCTTCCCTGGACAGGGCATGGACTCACCAGCAGTCCATGTGCTGGATTTCACTGAATCAATGGTGCCAGAATGATCTAATCTGAGGGTAAATCAACTCCATTTCTAACAGGCATTCCACCAGAGGAAGTGCACATGCCTTTGGCAGCCACCTCAGAAAGAGTCCAAATGCCTCCATCTGCAGCAGACTACCTTCTCAGAGACAACCATTCTGAGTTGGGTTTACATGCTGGTTTATATCACATGGGGAGGGGACAGACTTTGTCCCAGCCACTGGACATTATCACAGATGTTCAGCCACAAGCACACTTCTATGGTCAGCATTGAGGTTACATGTGTCCATTCAGGTTCTCCTGGGTCTTGGGCAGCAAATGCTAGAGCACTGCAAGAACCATCTTCTCCTTCTTCTTCCTTTTTCTCTTTTTCTCCTCAAAACGTTCAGTAGCATCAGCAAAAAATATCACCTCGTCCTTGGCCTCAATCTCCCTCTTCAGGAACTGGAGCCCTGCCATGTTGAATCCCAGCACATCCTGCAGAGACAGACCAGCACCACACTGTGAGGCACATCCCAAGCTTGTTAGAAGGGCAGAGAATCCTGCACCGGCCACCCTCTACTAAGGGATGATAAAACCAAGACAATCCACGGATTTAAAGAAAGCAACGTTAGTTTAAATGTAAACTTCATCTGAGCAGAACAGTCAGTCCTGCACTCAGTTCCCCATAGTCTTCTCTTAAGAGCAGCTATAATCCACTGTGTTTTCTGAAAGACAAATTGCTGACAGGCACCTGAAGCTTCCTCTGGGAAAATGCAGTCTGCATTGAGGTAGCAGCCCATGGAAAAGCCCAGGAGAAGCGCGGGAGTTACTTCACCTCATACATATTTAGAAACTCATGAGCCAAGATCCAAACACATGTATCAGAAAACCAAGTGCAAATGAGGCAGGGAGCACAAGTATAAGCTCACCACTGGGTATTCTCACGTGAGGAGGAGCATAAGGAAAAGGCAGCCTATTTGCAAAAGAAGATGGTTTAAATGGGCTCAGACCCCCAACCAACCTTCCCACTGGCCACCACAGACAAGTCATGCTCACAAATATTGCTTCATCCCATTATTCTAGATCTCGGAGCAGGGGAGGGTACAACACTCACCCGGGCCTCACTGACTCTGGAGATGGTGGTTTTCTTCAGATTTTCTATCACTGTCACCAGCATCTGGTTGCTTGTGATCTGCCCAAAATGTATCCTGGGAACAAAGCAGGCAGTGCATTGCAGCATTGTTATTGGAAAGATCACAAAGGCCCTGTCCTGTGCCTCTGTATGTTCTGGACAGAGGGGGAGAAATTAATTAGTCTTCCCCAGACCAGCACTGGACACAGACAGGCATGGACAAATTTAGCTGGAAAAGCCTGTTTTCTGATGTTTAACAATGGTTCAAGGGGAAGGTCCTTCCAAGGACACAGGCTCTAGAGTGACTCTGCCACCAACAGTGCCTCCTCAGACTTGATGTGAGATCTTTCATCCCAGTGACACTTGGGCCACCAGCACACTGCATCCAGTCAGTTCATTCCCACATACTGTGGGCTGCAGAGATTCCTTCATCTCCTACAGAGACCACACGTTTATTCTCAAGGATGCTTCCCAAGAGTTTCAGGCCCAGAGACTCATAAGGAAGCTCAGATACTGTCTGAGCAGATTAAAGGACTTACTTGAGCAGGAAGAGGAGAGCTCGGCACAGGAGCTCAACATCAGAGCCCAGCTGAATAAATTCATTGAAGAGACTGAGCAGGTCAGGGACATAGGAGAAGGGCAGCACCAGGAGAGACTCTTCCAGTTCACTGGGGGAAAAAGCAAAGGAACACAAGCATTAGTCTCAGCCACTGCCCTGCTACAGATGAGCAGGAAACACATCCACATAGGTAGCTTCTGGTACTCAGCTGTGCTAAGCATTTCTCACAGCTGGTCCACGACTGCCCACATCTGCATAGCCCAGGCATCTTGTGGCACAGGGACCAGGCACACAGCCTTCCCTCCTCAGCATCCATAAACTGCTCTTCACGTACATGCACATCTCCAAGCAGGCAACCCACATCCACAAGCTTCAGCCCACACTCCTCATGGAAAGAACACTTCCCCAATTCCATGCACATTCCAAAAGAGGCTGCCGGGAACAGTGACTCCAGACACTCTAACACTGCCCATCCCTTGCATGAGAGGCTACTCAAGCCAGTCCTGGGCCTAGAAACCCAACACTCAGTCACAAATCTGCTCAGCAATAAAGCTCTTGGGACTCACCTTGACTTGACCTTCTTGAAAACTTCCAGCACATACGCAGAAGGCTGCAACAGAGGAAAGACACCAGCCCTGCTTAACAAGAGACATTCCAGGACAAACATGCCCTAAGGTCCATTTCACACAGTTAAAAACACACCATCACATCTTGAGACAGATCAAGTTGAATATAGCAAAGAGGAAATCCCTTCAACTTCAATCAGATGCCACTCTGAGTTCTGCCTCAGCCTTCTACATTGGGTACTTCTACATTGGTAGAATAAAATAAAAATCTAATTTATATTCAACCAGCTAAATCATCTCAATTCATGTCAATGATTTTTGTCCAGTACAAACTGGACAAAAAGCTTGGTAAAACAAATTTTATATATAAAACCTTATACAAACTCATCTCCAAGACTTAATTCCTACTACTGTTTATCTGCTGAAAGTAGATGCAGAGCAGAGCTGGGAATTGCAAAAGTGCCTCTAACTACTACGTCACAGGATTGCATTCACTTCTTTTCAGTCCATCCAACTTATAATTAAATAGATCTATAATAACAGAGGAAGGGACAGAAGGGCTCTTGCAAGGTAGTTACAGGTAATTAGAAGGAAGACAAAGGCTGTTTCATCTGGCACTGACACACAGCCGCCTGCAACCTGGTTTAGTGGGAGCTGTCCCTGCCCAGGGCTAAGGCGTTGGACCTAGATGATCTTTAAGGTCCCATCCAACCCAAACCATTGTATGATTGCATTAGAAGGGAAGAATGAAAAAACAAGCATCTTCCTAAGGATGCTCAAAAAAACACGGTCTGGGAGTTCACATTGGAATAAACCAGGAAAACTAATGGACTCAGAGTAGTGGGTTTTTATTTATCAATGAAATCCATACATCCATGTCTATGTATTTTGTAATATGTCAAAAATCCTCAGAATTTAGTGAAAACTGTTTTGTAGTAGTATGACATGAGTGATTAAGGGCACCAGCTCTAGCCTGCAATACCTGGGCATTGAACTACCATTCAGAATTTTCTCAATGGAAATTCTGCAGGAATAGGAACAAAATCAGTAACTGATGTAGCAAGACCACATAAACAAACCTGGAAAAGTTTTGAACTAGCTTTCTGATACATTGGAGATGACTGTAAACCCCTGGCTTAAAAAGAACATCCCCACAGCTACCATCAGGGTTGTTTAACCTGACAGGGTTAAACTTTTGTACCCAAATTATGTTCACTTTGCATAAGCAAAAGAAGTTGAAGCAAGCAGTCCTTCCCCACAGCAACTCAGCATGTTGGCTCAGCCAGCAAATCAAACAGCCCCACTCCAGTTGAGAATGGACTACAGGCTCCGGCCTGGGCATTCCACTTACTGTAATATTTCCATAGGCCCGGAGAATGGGATTGACTGGAAAGGGAACCTGGAAACACAGGATAGGTTGGAATGAGGCAGGTGTGTGTATAAATGCATATTCAGAATAAACTTTTACTCACAGTAGAAGAGAGCTTTTGCTGAGTGTCTTCCTGCAATTCCCACACCTCCACCCTCCCCAGAATATTACTGAAGGCCTCATTTGCAGCCACCACACAACCTCATTCTCAGACACATATGACTAACTCATATTTTTTCCACTTCTTGTCGCTTTTCCCACTTCTATCACAGCCCCTTATTTAGGAGGGAGTGTTGAGATGAAGGCAAAGATGAGGCCTGAGGATGAACCTACAGCAGCATGCTCTTCCAGGGACAAAACTTACATCCTGCTATGACTTTAAGCATAAAGATCATTTTAAAGAACACACCCCTAATTATGCCCCAGAGCACAGTGCCATTTGGTTCTCCTAAAGATTTGAGCAAATGTTTGCTGTTCTCAGCTGTCCTGACTTTATCTGCATGCTAAGCCTTTCCACTTGAGCTGGAAGGACATGGGCAACACACCTTGGGATTGTTATATTCCTTTACCTCTTTTCCTGCAGCTTTGCATATGATATTGTGTTCTTTTAGTTTTGCCATCTCTTCTCTGTACAGCTCGATAGCTTCCATGATCCTCTCAGCCTGTGCAGCACAGAATAGCACATCAGTGACACCAGACAAGCCAAGGCAAAGCTCAGCTGGAGAGACAGAGTTGGAAGCTGACACAGAGCATCACATGGCACCTCCTGATAAATTCCGCTCCAGACTGCACCACTACCCTGAACACACAGGTCCTGAAGATGTCACACAGCACCCACATTCCCCCACTGCCCTGGGTGCTCCCTGCTGCAACTTCAGTTGTTGCTTTGACCACCTCCCTCAGCAAGCAGTGCCCCTTTGAGGCACAAGACAGGGTCAGGCCATTTTGACTATTTAGATTAAGACTTCCTCTGAAAATCACCAAACTGTTGAAATCTACAGCCATGGAATTATCCACCTCCCAACACCTTCCTAGTACATCTCCCACATCAAGCACCACAATAGATTTCCACCTTCCACAGATGCCCACTGGACTGCACAGCCATTCAGAGAGAGGTCTGATGCCTTGAGAACATCCCAGCTGCCTTGTGCTCCTCTGGGATGCAAACCCCACAGGGCAAGAGTAGCCCCATCTGTCCCAGATGTGACAGGCAGCTACAGGAACCTCACACCTCATTCCTCTTAGGAGGAAAGAATTCCTGGCGTGTGACTCTCCCAAGACAAAACCCTCCTTGTTGGCCTCTGAGCAGGACCTACTGCCTCTGCATGCGAGAGCAATCTGCCTGATGTGGCAGCACAAGTTGCTCTTCAAACTGAGGCTCCAACCTCGGGACAGCCCCCCTTCAGAGACTGGTAATCATAAAGCAACGTGGGCAGAGGCCACAGAACCTTACCACTTTGATGGTTTCAATGGTCTTCTTTCCTGCTAGTCCTGTCTCTCCTTGCCTCTCTCCAGCCACCTACAAAATACAAAACGCAGAGCTGCAGTTCAATTCTTCCACAGTACCACAGCCAACTGTATCATGGAGCAGCCACAGCTTCAGCACCATCTTCCCCCCCTGCACCTCCTACAAGCGAGAAAATGATCCTTTCTTTCTGAAACCTCTTCTATGCCTCTTGCAAAAATAGTTTTTCCAGAGTTTGTACAGTCAGACTGACACACATTCAGATGGTGCAACTCACCACAGGCTGCTCTTCCTTTGCCACACTCTCTTCATATTCAGATTCTCGTTGCTACAGAGGATGAGAACACATCGTATTAACAGGGGTGAGCAAGGCAAGGGTGCAAGTCCCTTCCAGACTGTTTGAGTAAGGCAGCCTGGAGGGCTTCATGCAGCCCATTGCAAAACCAGGACCAAGAAGCAGAGACTGACAATGCCAGCAAAATGCCCATCTGTCAATACCAGCAAAATGCCCATTTGTCCATGGTTCCAACCCCACAGTGAACTCTAGAATCTCCCACAAAAAAGAAATCCAGGTCTCTGTTCTGGATGCAGGCACAGCCCTTCAGGATGCCACCAAGCTGATAAGAGACGGTTCAGCACCACACCTTTCACCAGTCACACGAGACAGCAGGAACAAATCTAGAAAAGTCCCAGGGCTGTCCTGGTCTGCAACAGGAAAGAGTCTCTGGTCTGCCATCTCTCATGTGAAACGTCACCAATTATTTTATGCATAATTCACTACTCATGTATTCATGTCCACCTTGTTATTCAAATTTGACCTAAAAAAACTTTTTCTGGAATCTGGAAGAGCTATCTGTGTCTCTCACAAACACAGGGCATCAAGGTACAGCATGTGGGTCGGCTCTTGCAAACAGGCTGGGATAAAAAACCCCCAAACATTTATTGCAGTTGTCTCATCCACTCCTGCTTCTGCATTTCTGCCTCCTTCCCCCGCCCACTGTGGTTTGAGAACTGCCTTAAGAAGGGGCGACAGAAACAGGCTTCTCTGAGGGATCCAGCAAAAAGATAAGAATTACAAATTTTTCCAAGGGAATCTCCAATTTATATGTGAAACAACCACATCAGCCAACCCCAATGGTGGCTCAATACTGGCACAGATGCTCAGACAGCCTGGAAAATCTCTTTCATTGGAGATGTCAGCGTATCAAGGTAAGTCTCTAAGCAGTGTGATACAGCTTTAAGACTATCTTGCAGTGAGCAAGGGGTTGGACTAGAGACCTCAAGGCTTTTCTTCCTATTGAAGTCCTTCTGAGTCTGTGATTCCTCACAATACATGCTCAAATGGAATAGAAGGGGCTTCTTCCAGCATCCCTGGCCTGCTACTGGAAAAGAATGCACCTCACACAATTGGAAAAGGGACAAACTGCATTTAAGAGGAGCAGTGCCCTCCATCCCTCCACATCAGCCACCCGCCAAACTGCTTCCCAAGCACATTTGTGCTGAAAGTATCACAAGAAATGTCAAAGACTGTAAGCAACAGATCTGTAGAAAAACACAACTAAAGACCAAAAAAAAACATGTCTGGAGGTTGGTTTTCGTAGGACAGATGCAACTCTCACCATCTCCCTTTCCTCTTCCAAAATAAGTGGCTCCCTTGTCCTTTCCCAGAGGCGCAGGGACTTGTCATGGGATGCTGACACCACGTAGTCTCCATTGGGACTGAGTGCCAAACACCACACCTCCTGGTGATGCCCCTGCACAGATGACAGAAGAGGTATGACATTAACATCACTCAACTTCCACCCCTGAGGAAAATCCTCCTCACACAGGGATAATGCTTCCTTTCAACAGACTCCAAAACTTCCTACCTCAAGTGTCTGGATATGTTCAAATTTATCTGCATCCCACTGCTTAATCTTGCTGTCCTTCCCAGCTGTGAAGAAGAGATGGGATTTGGGCACAAACTGCAGATACATCACACTGGAAGAGAAAAAGACTCAAATTTACCCAGTTAGGGAACACTGCAGAATTCCCTGTGCAGTGAGACAAGTCCACAGCGCAGAGATGCTTTAGGATTTGACTAACCTGTCATCATGGGCAAAGAGAGAACGGTGACAGTCCCCAAAATCCAAGCCCCAAATCTTCACATTCCTGTCAGCAGAGCCGGTTGCAATTAGAGTCCCATCCTACAGAACAGCAAAGAGAGGAGGGTGTGGGGAGCTGGCTAGCAGTCCCACAAGGAATTGCTGCTGCCCCAGTGGCTCAGCACTGCTGAGTAGGCACACCCCTGGCTCCTGAAATACGGCCTCCTGATCCCTCTACCTCCTCCCCAGTGGCCCATGCTCTGGTACTGCACAGGCCACTGACAGCACTCTGGCCCTCCTCTGACCCTCTGCAGGTATTTGCTTGTATCTTGACATTCTTCTTGGCTTTCAATGAGCCTAATTCCAAAGAGGTCTCAGAGCAAGATGCAGCCCAAGAATGAACAGGCACGAAGAGGCCCCTCTGCTCCCACTAACAATTCAGGCTCCTCTCTCACAGGAACGCAGGCTGTACCTCTTATAGTAAGGAACCATTAGAGCATTTTGTTTTCTGCTCGTTCACAAAATGCCCCAGGGTCTGTCATGGTCCCAACTCTGATACCCCTTCCAGTGAGCATAGGGCTACAGAATAAGAGGCTTGCTGTGTCCCACCCTGAAACTGTTAAGTCAGGAGCAAGGAGGTGACACAAAGGCATTATCCTAGAGGCCTTGATGCCAGTAGAGGTTCTCACATTCATCCACATCACCACAGTCCCACGTTACACAGCCCTAACAATACTTACATAGCAGATGTCCATACACAGCACCGGCAGCTTGTGTCCATACAGAGAGAGGAAAAACTGAAACAAGAAAAGTGACTCAGTTAGACATGCTGGGTAGAGAGGTGTAAAAATCTCAAGCTCCAGGCTACTTCTGCTCTGCCTCAGGAGCTGTTTTTCTAGCACTGCCCCGCTTTCATTCTTGCTCTAAACACTGCTAACAGCAGGGTCATGAGGACAGAACTGAGAAGAGCGTGGAAGTAGCCAAGCAAGCTGAGCTAGCTCAGTTTGCTTTCTAGCTAACTCTGATGTCAATCATCACTGCCAACGGAGTTTATTTCTGTTTCTCTCCATATAATTGTCAGCACCAGTCTGTCTCGTGTCACTCCCTAACATTTCACATGCTAATACACAACTCACAAATCCACCACATGCAGCTCACAAAGACGGTTCTCCTCCCCCAGGCTTTGCCTCGGCCATGTACTATTTAACGCCACCTGAGACACAATCATGCCCATCCTTACAGTGCCTGATAGATCTGGAGTATCATCACGTCTGCAGGGTTTAGAAGGAACCTTGCCACCTCCAGGCTCAGAACACTTTTTAAATGAAAAATAATGGATCTTCCAGTTCCCAGTGTGGTATGGCCATGGTTCTCTCAGGTTTGCCAGTAAACAGGCCCCTGAAGCAGGGCGTATGGTCTCTCTGACTCTTACTGGTGTTCCACAATAAACAGACACTTTTCCTTTGTATTCTTGATCTTGCAGGTTACATCCCCTCCTGCACAGCCTCACAGCCTATTTAGTCATGCACCTTGAGTGTGTCAATGTAGAAAACCTTCACAGTGCAATCCAGTAAGGAGACAGCCAGCAGCTTCTGGTTGGGGCTGTACCGCACACAGAGAACGTCTTCATCCAGCTGTAAAATTCGCACGTGTTTCATGGAAAGCCTGGCAACAAGAGGAAAAAACAACTGTTATCCCAAACAAACAAACTAGGAAAAGATATGGATACAAGCCCTACACCGCACCCCGGGAAAGCAAGTGAATTCTAACATGCAGCACCTCATTCCTCACTCCTGACAGGACTGGAAATAAGCAGGCTCTGATGGCTGATGAACTTCATCGCTACATTTATTGTAACGATCTGCAGGCTCAGCCTGATTAGATGCCTAAACTCACACACACAATAAGGGATCAGAATGAGGCAAGCTCATTCTCCAGCTAAGCTCAGGTCTTCACAAAACAGCACTGAGCTCACACTCTTCTCCATGTGTTCCATAGAGATGTCATGGGCAGTTCTTGCAGTGCACAGCAAAGGCCAAAGCATCCATCAGTGACAATGGAACCTGCACAAGGTTTATAATCTCACCTTTTCTGAACACTGTTCTCATCCTTCACAAGCTCAAACTCCCAGAACTTGACACATTTATCAGTACCTCCTGTCACAAAGCCATGCTGTAGGGGAAAACAGAAAAGTTTGAACTAGTTGTAAAACTAGTTGCTATCACAGAGAAAGTCTACAGCAAGGAATTGCCAACACACAAGGAGGTTTTTGAAATGTCCCACATTCCTACAGCATTAATGATTAAGCGGACACCACTAGGAGCACTTGCTCTGGTTAGAGCATGCATTCAGTGAACAACAACAATTTCAAAAGCTCTACCTTATTTTGGAGGTCTAAGACAAAGACCCCAAATGTAAAACAAAACCTGGACTGGAACTTAGGGATTGAAAGCAGTCATCTCAGCTGCAGGTAACAATATGCTTTTGTTTTGTGGGCAGCTTGAGACGCTCACTGTTACTGGATCACACACATCTTGCCACCCCCCTACAAGCAGAACCTTCTAAAGGAACAACAGTTCAACATTTTATGTTAAGAACAAGGGCAAAATCTATCCCATATGGTTTATTCTGTACAGTGTATGAATACCAAGCAGATTATTTCTTGCTACGGTTTTGATTGCACTAGAAAGTTATTAGACAATACCAGCTGCATCCTCCATCTCCTGCAATGTGTGGGTTCCCATGCTTCCATCAGTGGTGCAAACACAGTATTATAAGAAGTAATTACATGAAAAGATGTGCAGATGATGCTTGTACCTGGTCTGGTGAAAGAGCAATGGACCACACTGCCCCATCGTGAGCATCAAGTGTCTCTATCAGGCTGCCAGAAGCCAGGTCATACAGCTGCAGCTTCCCTGTCTGGGGAGAAAGACATCACAGAGGAAAGACATCACATCTTTACTCAAACTCATGATAGCTCCTGGCAGAAGAGCTCCCTGCCACCCATGTCCTCAGCAGCCAGCTTCATTAGGTGGCTGTTACACACAGATGGCCAAACTTCTGATCTCCATCAGGGCCTTCCCAAAGCTCTCCACTGCTGTCCAGCTCAAGCCACAAGAGCTCTGTAAAGACTTTGGGAACACAGCAGTGCTCCAGATCAAGAAGGGCAATGCACTTTACAATGCACTGAGGCCACCTTAATGACATTTTCCTAACACATCCCCAGACCTGGGCAGTCTAGAGTCAGAGGAACACTCCTTACCTTGGTCCCAATGATGACCTGCCGATCTCCTGGGACAAAGAGTGAGCAGAGAGCGTACTCACACTCCATTGTCCGGATGCACTGCAAGGTTGACCTGTGGACAGAGCCCAAAACGTCTTATCACACACAAAATCTGGCCTGCTCAGTGAGACATGCTCCAGAGTGGCCTCTATCCACACCTGTTTTTCAGCTGGGGTCAGAAGACAAGCCACCACCATTCTATTGACCCAAACACCACCCCAGCACTACTGCCAACAACATTTCCATATAAGCATGCCATTATGTTGTCCATCATGACTTACTGCTGTTGGGAGCAGAACAGAGCTCCTAATTTCAAACAGCAACTCAAGAAAAGAGGAAGGAGTATAAGGTAGTGTGCTCAGAGGAAACTAAGCCTGAAATACACTCAAGAAACACTGGGACAACACTCTACTCTAGAGCAGACTCTAGATCAACACAACAGAATACTCAGTCTAATGCTAGAGCCTTCAGGTAGGATGTCAAGAAATCCACATGTTCCCTAAAGAACAGGCAGTAGCTTATTTAAGGTAACAGTTAATACCTCTTAATTAAGAGGAAAAAACACAAAAAAACCCATAGCAAAATACGGTCTATACCTGACTGCTATGTACGACCTTTGTGTTTAGACTTTCTGCTGAAATTTTAGATCTACAGGTTCTCAGTTTCCCTAATAAGAAGAAAAATAATTTTCCATTTACTTCCTTTATTTCATTCACTGTTTTATGTCTTTCCATTGTCTCATCTTTCTTATCACTGCTTTTCTTAACACAGCATCCCTCAATTCTGGGAGACTGACACAACTGGACTGTGTACCTGTTCCAAATCTTCACGGACTCTGCAGCTGCTGAGAGAATGGCAATGTTGTCAGAGCTAAAAGCCAATGTCCTGACATCACTGCGGTGGCCTCCAATGGTGATCCTGGACACACGGACAGCTTGGGGGACTTGTACTGACAGGTCCAGGTTGTACAACTCGATAACATTGTTCTGGAGCAGCAATACCATCTTCAGCTCTCCTTTTGGAGAGAGAATCAAGTCAAATGACCTGTTTGATTAGACAAAACCAGAGCTGTACACAGGGGCAATAAGACAAAATGCTGGATGGACCAATTATCAAGAACAACTGAGAGGCATATAGACCAAGTACATCCAAAAAGCAAGTGCACACTGAGCCACGGAGGTGTGAATGGACCGGAGATTGTCATAGGCCTCTGCCCAGCTCCAAGCTAAACATATCTTGAGGGAGAAACTTCTTCTACCCCTGCCTGCACTGAACCATGCAGAGGTCTCCTCAAATAGCTGCATTATCACTGATCAGACTCTGTGAAAAGCTTTCCACTCACTTGATTTTAGAAGAAGCTTTGACATTAGTGACCCGCTGAATCTCCTCCTGCAGGCTCAGCTCCACACTCCTCTCAGGCTCCTCTTCAGAGTTCTGTCTGGAAATGTCAGGTAAGGAAGGAGAGTCAAATGACCCAGCACAGCCAACACAAACTAACAGAGAGATGAGAAAACATAAGGAAACCACTCAGCCTGCTGAAAATAACCTCCCTTTTATCCAGCAGTGCTAGTCACATTTAAGAATAGTGTGGACAGTGAAATTCATGCCAATATGCAGATTATTAAAAACACAGTGTCCTAAGAAAGGTAACCTTCTCTCCATTGCAAAGATGGATACAAAACAGGCAACAGAAACTCTATTTGAGACCAAGATAAGCTTCTATTCATCCCCTATCACTCATCAAAAGCTCTCAGCCATTTTCAAAATGCATTTCCAGATATACATGGCCTGTGCTTTAGTTTCTACCCTGGGGCTAGACCCCTCGCTAAGGGCTATTCTGAGGCACCTGTTAAATGCCAGGATACACAGAGATGCTTAACACAGAGTAAGCATTAAGAAAGCTCTCACCTATATCTCTATCTGCTGTAAAACAGGAGATGAAATATCAGACTCTCTGTGACTTCTCAGATGAAACTCTCATTCCTGCATTGCCTACCAAGGACTTACTTCGATGCACCAAGCATCAAATGTCCAGATGAACACCAATGTCAGGTAGAGCTGAGCAGCTTTGAAAAACCCATTTTATGTGCATTTCTTTGCAAGCTTTAGCTTTCTATTTTTNGTCTGTGCCAAGAGTCACCACTCGGTCTCTCCCTTCCCTCATGATGGATCCAACTTTGCTGCACTTAACAATGCGCTACAGGGAAAGAAGAAAAAACCTGGGTTCCAAAGGTCAAACAATCTTCTCAAGCAAACTCGGAAATCTGCTGATAAGGGAAGTCAAAGAAAAGGGGAAATGAACCCATAGGGTCCTGGTAGAACAGCTAGTAATGATAATAAAGGCACAAAACAAGCATCTGTGTGAGCTACAAGCTTATCTCTTGGTGTTTTATTGTGTTTCAGCTGAAAATAACCATTGGCAGCCTCAGTGGAAGAATAACTTAACTTTACTGGCAAACTATAACAATTAAGAGACAGAGTTGATTTCTTATGCTAGAGGCAGCAGAGCTCAGTTGAAATAGGCAGAGAAGGTGAGAACAGAGACTCTTAGACAAGGCATTGAAGGGAGAGAAACCTCTGGAAAGGAAGATGGAAAACTAATGAACAAGGTCAGATTATCTACAATTAAAAGCAGTCTGAGATCTGAGCAGTACCTCAGAAAATTCTACCAGAAAGAGAGATTCAATAAAGTCTCCAGCAGCAACACAAGTGGGAATGGCTTTCTGCAATCCAATCTCACACCACATTTCATTATAGTGCAACTCTGACCTCTCAGTTTCTGCAAAGCTGAGCATCAGTACCGAACTCAGCAGCTGCCAGCCAGCTAGTAAATATGTTATTTCTGTGCTGTTTGATGAAAGAGCTCTATTAGCACTCTTTAAATTTATACATTTGCTAGTCCTTCTTAAATAGAAAGCAAAGAAAAACTGTCAGTAGAGAATAAATCTGTGTTTTGGCACACATACTTCTGCTGATGTTTGCAGGTAGATGAGGCAGCAATTGCTGCTGAGGAAGTTGCTATGGAGCAAGACAAGAATTATCAGATTTTCCCAAACAGGCAAAATATGACACTCAGGATATAAACCATGCAAATGGGGTTAGATACACCAGCTCATAGAGAGCATGGAAAACTGATCTTACTTCCTCAGGATGCTCATCCAACTCTAAGGTCTCATCCTCTTCAGTGTTTTCTTTTGCTCTGGGTGAAGATGATCCTTTGCTTTTCTTGGATTCTGGTTCATCAGGATCTTTCATCTGATCACAGGGAAAAAAACCAAACCAAAACAAATAAAAAAAAAAAAAAAACAAAAAACAAAACAAAAGGAGTACCTTAAACCTCAAGAGCTACAGTATTGTGGTTTCTGTCTCACACTTCATTTCCCTGGAGATACAATTGGTTAGCATACACTGGAGTGTCCTACAGCATTCCTGAAGGCACCAAACACTCCAAGTGCTCCCATGATTATCATCCACCCACAAGACTGTCTTCCTCTGCTGTAAGTCAGAAGGCAGGAAGATCTGACACACTGTGGAAATCTTGTTTTGGAAGTGCCTGCAGCTTCACTTGAAAGCTCAAAAAACAGGCAACAGCAAAGCCCATCCCACGAGCAGCTTCTGGACTCCTCAGATAGCAAAGACATTGCTTTGGCTGTTTCCCAGAACATCCATGTTCCAGTTCCATCTCAGTTCAATGACAACCAGCTGGGCAGGAAGGGCTGAGGGGTTGCAGAGAGAATGTCTTACCTCCTGGATGTATGTGAGATCCCACACCCTCAGCTCACTGTCAGCACTGCCAGTGATCAGACGCTTCTCTTTGGATAGCAAAGCCATCCCCCAGACCTATCCAGAGACACAATGTGAAGAACTGACTCCTTTAACTGTCATAACAAAAGCACAGCATCTTTAACTGACTTATTTAAACAGCAGCCAAATAGACAACAGATCGAAGTGAGACCTCCTCTGTATGGGAATTGTCACCCACTACATCTGATGACAGCTCTTGGAATGTTTGGAAGTTTTGCATTTGCTCACTCCTAAAGCATAATGAAAGTAAAATGTATGATATTGCCAGCTTATAGCTCCTGAGAGCAAGGAAAGCACAGAGTGGGCCATGACATCCCAAGTCCCTCCAGCCCAACAGCTCCCACATATCCCCTTTTTACCTCAGTTCGGTGTCCAACCAGAGTTTTGAAGCAGTGCTGGGTGTCCAGATCCCACCATTTCACCAGGGTGTCTTTGGCACTGAAACAAACAAGAAAAATTCAGACATGAGAAAAGACTCCAGAGCTCACCACTTTTCTAATGGTAGAAATACAAAAAAATCTAAAACATATCAGAACATATCACAGAGCAGCTGCTCAAACACTGAGTTTTGCAAGTCAAACAAAAATAAAATACAACAATGCTGCAAAAAGATATCTATCAAGTCAGGAAAGCTGACCTGGCAAATATTTGAAATAATGCATGCATTAAGAAATGGGTATCATCTACCAAACTAACAAAATATCACTTTTTCCATCTGAAAAAAAAAAAAAGGGCAAAAGAAACTTGCTGTAATTTTAAACTGAACTCACTGCACACACTTTTCTATTAAGCTAATAAATGGCATATTAAAAAGTAAAAAATTACTGACTGATATTTCAGCAGAGTATCTCCTGTCAACCATTTACTGTTAAAGGGATGTGGTCAACTTGCAGCTCATTTAGCTGAATAACTAAAAATCAACTAAAAAAAAAAAACTTATCATCTTTTAAATAATTTATGTATTTACTGGTTGCAAGGAAGGAAATTTCCTGTCACACTGCTGCGTGAATTACACATACAGAAGGTAAGTCTGCTTAATTCTCTAAGATAAACAAAAAAAAAAACTCAAAATTTGCTATATACATAATGAACATGTTATCATTATTCTTTGTTACAAGAATTTTAAGTTGATGGATTTACCAACAAGTTAAACCCTTTTCCAACACTTTTTTCAGTATGGCCATTTCAGTTGTTGTAAGCCTTGGATTCAGGCACCAGACTTAAAAAATATGTGACAAAATCATACTCAAAATATGCTGGTGGGTCTGAGATATCACAAGACAAGAAGGAAAATACAAACAGCTGTAGTACAGAGGATGTCTAAATTGCAAGAACAACCATGCCTGCTTTCCTGACCAACAATTACTCTTAGTCTGGCTCACCAGGTGACCAACAGGTTTTTCTCCTTCAAGAAAAGGACTTGAGTGATGACATCCTTGTGTCCCCTCAGCCGGTACAGGCCGCTCTCATTGATGACATCCCACATGATGACTTCTGTATCCTGGAATAGAGAGCGTGTCTCCATGGGACTGGCCTGTATCTCTGCAAAACTTCTGCCCTGAGACTTGAAAAGATTACCTGAGAGCACACTTTCTCACTGTGAATCACAAGGATGATTAATGCAAGTGACATTGCTTCCCCAAAGGTGCAGTCGGACCGATACATGTCCCAACCTGAGACACTTCTGCTATTCCTTATCTCACAAGATTCTTCACTTTAACAGCTCTACCAAAGCCCTACTCCTGCCTGCAGCCCCTGCTGCTCCCCAGCTCCATCAGTGTCCCCAGCTCCTCTCACTGCCATCTTCTGGCTATGGGCAGAGGCCACACTTAAAATACTGAACATTTCAGTGCAGGTCAGCCTTCCCCATGGGGCATCTCTGTGAAAGGGCCATGCTTCAGATGTGAAAGTCTCACCTTTGAGCCAGACACCAGCCTGCCACCCAGGTGGTCATATTGCAGGGCTGTAACTGCAGCCCTGTGTCCACTGAAAGTGATAGTTGATTCTCCACTTAGGAGGTTGAAGACACGGACTGCTCCATCTTCATACCCAACAGCCAGGTGCAACCCATCTGGAGAGGGGCAGAGGCAACTGACTTGCTGCTTGAGACCCTTAAGGATAAGAACCTGCAATTTTTAGGAGACAAAACATGTATCATGTTGATAAATGACATGTCAGAGTCAGATACTTAAGCAGCAGAAAGCATATAGTCTACTCTTCTCCTGAACTTCCAACTGAGCACTTCTGCCACTTTCTTAAGTGCCATAAGTTCATTTTTCAACTTTCTGCACCAAACACAGCGTTATTAGCCCCAATTTCCAAAGCAAACTCCTGTTTATATCCTTTTGTATCCTCTGATAGAAAGGAAGCAATTTCTCACAATCAAACAGGAAACTGGTGCAGAATGAGCCCTGCACCCTGGTGCAGAACTACGAACCTGAAATTTCTGCCCCCACATATTAAGTGCCAGAAAGCAAGAAACATTGTTTGAGAATAAAGTTGGAAAGCTTCTTCCTGACTCCAACCTCTCTTGCCTGGTCTTTCTCGGGTATAGGACAGAGCTGCTTTTTCAGACTGCACAAGAACTTGAGAACAGTATGAATGTCTCCAAAACAACATACTCGCAGTCAGCACTCCAGGGGCTGTGAATAAAAATCAGATTTCAGTTTGTAGTGGACAGTGATTTCTGAATCTCATGGGAGACAGTGCGTGGCAAAGCCCTTAAAGTTACAGCTCACAACCTGCCTAAGAGATACAATTTTTACATGGGATGCCCAGTTCCACATCCAAAACACAAACTCTGTGATATCCCTGATTCGTCCGTCCAAGAACATTCACACAGCCAGCTAAACAGGGAGCAACCTTCCAGTTACTGTGACAATTACTCTTCCACACCTGAGGTGCTGAGGCAAATCTCAAGGGATCCACAGTGAGATTCAGCCATTTTAGGACCAAGCTGAGATAAAAAAATTACTCTCACAGTAAGAGCAAAGCAGCAGAACCACCACTCCCTCCCTCTGCCAACTGATGGCTAGAAGTTACTACCAAAAGAAAATAAAGGTGAGAGTTGCTGCATTCCAGATATCCATTATCCCTATCATCCATAACCTCCTCTGTTCTGTGTGTGGTTGTGCTACCTGCTGGATTTCAACAAATGCAAACCATATAAATCCCTTACACAGAAACAGTCAATTACTTTCTTGTAATTAGCAAGACTTTCTTGTAAGCATCCAACACTGCAGTATATTTTGGACTACTCAAAAAGTAACACTATGCAGAATCCTTTTCGTCCAGTGACCAGTTTGGGGAACTGAAGACACCAGCATGATGGGCCAGGACGCAGCCGGAGCCGCAGACTCGCACTGTGCTCACCCTTCCCAATAGAGGGGAGGTTGTAGAGATGTCGCTTCCCTCCAAACGCCGCCCAGTAACACAAACCACTTCATTTCAGGCGGCCTAAAAGCCCCGCAGTCTGCACCCCAGCCCTGCCCTGCCCCCGACGGCCCCCCGGCACCACATCCCGGGGCCCACCTTCTCTCCTTTCCTTGTGTCCCACACGAACACGTGCTCGCAAGCCGGCACGGCCACGTAGCGGCCCCGCTCGCCGCGCAGCGCCACGAAGGCCACGCCGGCCCTGGCGCTGGCCACCAGCCCGAAGAGCGCAGCGGGCTCGTACCGAAGGTACTGCCGCGTCAGGCCCATGGCGGCGGCGGGAAATGCGGGGCGAAGGAAGGGCAAGGGGACCCGCGGCCGCCACACGCGCCGCGCTCCGGGTCCGCCGCGCTGGAAGTGCGTCAGAGCGGGCCCGGCTGCAAGCGCAGCCCGGAGGCTCCGCCCTGGAAGGGAAGCGGAAGCGCGGCAGATGCGGAGCTTCTCTGGGTGATGTCGCCACACCGGCGCCGACCGGGACCCTCTGTCCGGGCGGGGCTGGCGGCGGCTCTGCGGCTGTGCCCGTGAGTGCGGTGCGGTGCCGGGGGCACAGCCCGGCCTGCGCTGGGCGGGCGCGGCGGGAGCCGGGCGGGGANCGCTCTGCGCCCCGCTCCGAGCCTGACAGCCCCTCAGGGTCGCCTCCGCCGCGGGAGGGCCGAGCAGAGATCGTGGGGGAGATACCCCGGAGGAGATCTGCGCGCCCCTCTTCTGCCTCTTGCTGCCGTAGCCAGACCCCTGGGTTTGGCTGTTCAGCAGCGGGGAGATGCTGTTGTGGATGAGCTTCTGGCTGGGACCAGTGTAGCCGCGCCTACCTTGTCTTTCTCGCTCTTTGCCTTTTCTCCGAGCAAAAATCTTACTTAGATGCTCTTGCGGCTATCTTTGTCCTAGTGTTGGCCTTTATTACCTCTCAGTGCGAGCTTGGATGCATGATTGTTTTATTTTGTTGTGTTGTTTTCCTCTGGCTAATGCACATACTTAGCAAGTCGCGTTTCACAGTTACTCCTTGTGGGTGCGATCGTTTTTAAATTATTATTAATTATGAACCTCTGAAAGGGGTTAAGTAGTAGGTGTGTATGTGGCAAACTGAAATTACTTATGTGGATATGTTTGTGCTACTTTGATACACTAGTATATTCAGTAGTCACAATGGAAATTTAATACCCAAAGCGTTACCTGCTGGCATCTGAAAAGTGAGTATTGGCACGTCTTTATCTAGCAACCAGTGTCACCTCAAAATCAGTCAGATGGCAGAGTTCAGTCTTATTATTCACTGGGCCAGTGTTCAAATTTACAGCTTTACTCTTTCTTGCAAAACTGATTTGGGTGAAGGGGTTTTGTGCCTGAGTGCATGGCTGTGAGAATTACGTGACAGTAAGTCTTGTTTGCAGCAGTTCAGAATTCACTGGACTGCAAGGGCTGTATCATTTGGAAAGAGGAAGGGGGTTTGTTGGTTTATTTGTAAGGTTTGGGGTTTTTGGTTAGAGTTTTTGGGGGTGAAGGGCATTGTGGTTTGGGTAGCTCTGTCTTTTTTTTTTTTTTCTCTAAGTATTTACCAGTATCTTTGAAAGAATAGATTATAAATTCCTTGCTACAAATTTGTTTTTTGTTTAGGTAAAGAAATAACACTTTTTAGAAAGACTAAGTTTCCTCTCTGCACTTGGGAATTTGTTCTTGCTATTTCCAAGATGCAAGATCACAAGTCAGTTGGATCAATTTAGTAGAGAAGGTGTTTTCACCTTGAGTTGTTGGAAGAGGTTTGTCTCACTTCAAGAATCTGCATTGCCTTATTGCATACAGGTAACAAAAGAGAGAGTGTTTGAGTGGGAAATCTCTTTTTCTGTTTTCTGCTTGCTGTTATTACATTGCAGTCTTGTGAAAGGTCTGGCTCCACGGAACAATTACTTTAGGGAACAGCTGGTTTGATTTTTTTTTTCCTTTCCTTTAAAGCACCTGGAAGACTCCAGTGAAAATTGGAGTGTGACAAGTTGGCAGAGGAAGGGAGTTGTTGTTTCCATTCCATGGATCCCTTGGGTGCTCCTTCCCAGTTTGTGGATATTGATAGTCTGCCAGGCTGGAGCGATGCCTATGAGGCCAAGCAGCTGGATTGTCACCAAAGCCCTGTTGAAAAAGCTCAGTTTGATGTTAGATCACCTTTTACATACAGGAAGGACATCAATGAAAAAATAATCTTGTGGTAAGTTCGATGTGGCTTTCGTGTGTCAGTCATCACTTCTCCATTTACTGCAGGATCCATATCCTCATCTAATGATTACTGCTGTAGAATAAAGCTTCTAAATCCTCTTTGCTTGAGTCAAACATTACAGATCTAGGAAGAAAATAATCTTTTTGTTCACTGTAATTCTGAAAGTCTGAGATTTTGCACCACCCCAGGTTGTGCTCATAGGCAGTCCTTGATGCAGCAGATTGAAGCTGTACTTCCTACTGTGATACTGCATGCTTAGTATCAAAACCTAGTTGGGCACTTGGAGATGAAATTTTTATTTTTTAAAAAATATGTTTGCTGTCTACTAGCTTTTTTCTGTATTTGCTGGTGTTATTCTGCTTTCACTTTTCTGGTTTAAGTCAGTATTTTCTTTCATGTCATTCTTTTTCCTTTCTTTTGACTCTTCCTGCCCCTCCTTCCTCTGTTCCATATTTTGTCTCCATGATTTTCTACCAACATCTATTGATAAACTACAGTGTGCTGTGGTGAACTTACTCCATCAATTTTTCTTTCTTGTAACTCAGATACTTGAACCTGCTCTCTAGATAAATGACTCAACTTTATCAATGAAAGGAGAAGGATTTCTCAGGAATCAACCTGAACATCTTTCTGGTTAATATATGTAGGAAATGGGACTCTTCATGGGTTTCCTGAACTCAATTAAGTAAAGAAAAAGAGGAGTAAAACAGAGAGTAAAGAGAGGAGTTAAACATCTCTGATGGCTTGGGCAAATGTGTGCAATTTAAACCATTAGTTTAGTTTCTTCCTGTGCATGGGAACCTTTATTTCCCTTCCTATGCTCTTTGATCCCAAAATCCCCAATAACTGCTGCTGTGACAAAAAGCAGGTCAGAGTTCTGCTACTCCGTTGTCTCTTATGCATCTGTGGTGTGTTTATCTTCTGCGTGTCTGATCTTTGAACAGCAGAATGAACATGATCAACCAGTGGGTTCACAATTTAGGAACAAAAGAGAAGAAAACTTGTTCAGCTACAGTGTCAGTGTAGACCCACAGTGGTCTGAGGAACAGCAGCTGTAAGGTGCCCTGGATAGTCTGTCTGCATAAATAAAGAAGTACTTTGAAAAAAATTGTTGAAGTTTTGAAAGTAATATAGCACAAGGACTGTCCTCTTATCCCTAAGAGAAAATATGTGGGTTTTTGGAAGTGTTACAGTCTGTCAGTTTAACAAGCTGCTTTGCATGTTTGCTGCCTGAGCTGCCCTACAAATAGCTACAACACTGCCTTTTCTACAAACATCCCTAAGTTACTGCTGAGGCTGGGACTCTTTAAGGAGTTGGTGTTTTGCATGCAGTCTGTCTTCATCAGGTAGAGGCAGAAGATGATACAGCTTGGTGAGCGTGTCAGGGTACGCCACGCTGTGTGGGCACTGGAGTCCCATTAATGCTTTCCTGTAACTTGGTGTTTTCTTGCTTGTCAGCACTGATTTGAGATATCCTGCTTGGTTGTACATTCAGCCTGTGATAAACTGTTTCCTCAGGAAAGGAGATGTCGCGTTACTGAATTGCACGGCCATCGTAAACACCAGCAATGAGACTCTCACGGATAAGAATCCAGTATCTGAAAGTATATTCATGCATGCTGGGCCTGACCTGAAGGATGAGCTCCAGAAGCTCAAAGGTAAGTGGCCAGAGACATTTTGGTCTTACTGAAATCTATGGTCCTTGCATAGTACCAAGCATCAGGATTGGGGCACAAATGAAAAAAGTAGAGCTCCCCCAGCCTCCAACAGCTGGTGTTATCGTGAAAAAAATGGAGGAAACAGCTGCCAATCTAGTCTCCTTTTGCTGTTCACATTGCAGCTAATTGAAAGTCTGCGGCAGATATTTGAGTTGATGAGCCCTTACTTTGTGATACAATAATTCCCATTGTTATCTGAAGCCACTTTGAGCAGTTAGTGTATCAGAGCTTTTGCTCAAGGGACCAGTCTTGTACATCTTGAGATTTTATCCTGTTCTTTGTGTACACATTATGAAAGACAGAAACTGAAGTTCACCATTGCAGAAATTAAGTGGATTCTATCATACCCTTTGTGTATCCACTTTCAGGATATTAATATACACACAGTCTTTCAGAAAGCTATGATAATAATAGATGGATTGATAAAACACTGCATGACTAAATAAAGTCTTTGTGACTTCTTAAGTTGATTGGTTCATTTGTCTCTTGTGTACAACAAATGACTTTATTGGAAAGCTATAAGAGCAGCCCTAATGGAAGGCTATTCTAGAAATGGAGGAGGTTTGCCTAGATTCTTTATTAACAAAGTTTATTGCTGATAATGAGAGATGAATGCTCAGCCTTTTTTTTTTTATCTAACAGGCACTGGGAATAAGAATTTCCTTATTTTGTGTGTGACAAACAAGAGTTTATAGTTATCCAAGGTCATACAGAAGTCTAATATGGTTTACAGTTAAAAATTCACATCTCTAGGAACTATGGAACTGAACTGAATTTTGAGGTCTCTGTGTGTAACAGCTTGGTCTCCTTATGTAGTAATAAAATGGATATAGAAGAGCCATATTTCTTAAATAAACTCTCAGTAGCTTAAATTACAATTGAATAGAAATCCTCTGTTTCTGTAAAATCATCCTTTGCTGATTCAGCTTGCTTTTTTTTTAATAACCTAGAAATACAACAGGACGAAGAATAACCATTTCATAAGAGAGTGTGCTGTGGGTGGAAATTAAAATACCATAGGTGCTATAGAATAGTTAGGACCCTGCTATATATGCCAGAACTCTTCTAAAATACATTTGGGTTTCTTGTGTGCACTGAGAGGTGGGAAGAGAGGGACTGCATTTCAAGGAGTCTTAAAGTCTGAGATCTGTCAGCTCTGTAGGGAGTTGTTGTTCTCAGCTTCTTAAATTTCCTTTTAGCCTGCTGAGTTATGTGTAGTTTTGCATCTTCTAACCACAGTGAAAGCAAGTCTTCTCTCTGTAATGCATTCTGCAGGTTCACGACTCCCTATGAAGACAGTTTTCTTTTAATCTTGTGCCCAGAGCTTTATGGAAATCACTTCTTCTGTGACACCCTACTGAGATGTTGTGTGGGGGAGGAAAGAGAGACTGGGTTGCAGATTTGGCTTTTGAGCACCCATAGTATATTTGCCACAGTAGCAGAAGTGGATAGAGAGCTTAGTTAAGAAATCAATTTAGGATTAATTTGTCACCTCTGCTTCCTTTTTGCCCTCTTTCTTATTTAGCCTTGAAATTTTTTCATTGGAGAATGTTCATGCTGAAAAAGTGAAAATATATGGTCTGTGCTCTAAAGCTGTAAAATGCATTTTGAGATAGGTCTTTCCTGCTTTATTCCTGCTGCTTGGTATATATTCACATTTCATAGATTCCGAGAAAAATCATGATCTTAAAGCATGTGACATGCTGACCCTTCAAAGGCCTGTGCCTTCTTTAAGGCTCAGCTAACTTGTATGTTCCTGGGAGAAGTATTAGTTTTGATTCATGCAGAAATATTCCAGCCAGAGGCAGGCTTGCAGATGAAGTGCAATTGATATAAGGTTGCCTATCAAGAAATACTTGTTGCAGTCTAATAAAGACCTTCTGTGGCAGAAGTTTTCTAGTGCTAGTGATGCTTTTTTCTCTGCCACACGCATGATATAGAGGATTCAGGCTTTACATTTTAAACTTGGAGAAAAACTGTTGTAATAGCTGAAATCTTATCAAATAAAAAATAAAATCTTGATTTTGTTCTCAGTTTTGCCACAGACCCTGACTTGTGCAGCTCCTCCCACCTTGTATCTTAAAATATGTACTGCTCATTTTAGTTTTATAAGTTGCATAGCCATCTCCAGGCAGAAGGCATCGGGAAGTATGAATCTAAGTATAGTTAAAGTATCTAAGTATAGTTAAAGTATGTAAGTATAGTTAAAGATTAACAATATATCTGTATCCCTGAATTTATTCATTTCCCTACTGAATTCACAACTATACCTAAATCAAATTGCTTCATTCCTTTTTTCACAAGACAAGTTTTACTTACGGGACTTTGCTTGATCTTCACTAGTTGTGAGGCGTGGGGACTGCAGAGGAAGAAAACTAACTTGATATCTGATACATTGTTATACATTGTTTTGGGATTGGCTTTACTTTTTCCATATTGAGCTTATTTAATGCTCTCTTGAGCTGTCTTAGAGGCTGTGCAGGAATTCAGAAGAGTATGCTTAGTTTTAGTATGTGTTTTCTTCCTTCTGATTAACCCAGAAGAAGCACAGTGGAGGTCAGTAGAAGCATATGATGTGATTTGTTGGATCCAGAAGTTTACAAGATGCTGGCTTCAAGGCAGCATGTGGCTGCCATTAAAAAGATATGCTTGAAGACTTGAGTAAGGAAGATTCTCAACCTGGAATGTCTCTTCCCATAAAATACATGCATGTTGATAGCTTGCCTGAGCACTACAAGGAAAGAGTGGTGTGGGAGAGGTGAACATGCCTGTTCAGTGGGCAGCTTAAGCCAAGCTGCTGCAGCACTGCTGCCTGAAGGATGGCTGCAGCTGCTTGTTCATGTCTCATCCCTGTTGTGGGCTCTAGCAACCTATAAGATCAGGTTGAAAGCTAATCCAGTGAAAATACTAGTTTTCGGTCAGATCAGAAAGCTGAAGTGCAGCTGTACAAGCAGAAGGAAGAAAGTTGGAAAATACTTGTCTTTGAGGGTAGGGAAAGAGAGAGACTTCTTCAGCTGTCCAGACCTGGAGTAGACTGGATTTCGTTGAAGAAGGGGAGGTTTAACAGACTTTTCTTCCATGTGCTGAAGGAAAAACAGACTTCAAATACAGAATCTGTTCCTAGAATATGTAACTGGAGGGCGCTGTGAATGGAACAATTAAATGTATTGCTTGAACTTCCTTGCCTTGAGACTAGACGACTAGTCTGTCAAGAGAGTATGGGCTGCATGAGGATCATATGTCTGCCTTGTGAACATGAAGAAACTTGCAAACAAAGAAAGCTACCTCATTCTGAGAGCATAAATTAAACAAGTGTTTCATCTATTCAGTTTTAATAGCTTTGCCAACAACTGGTTTGTTTGATTAAGGAGACCTGTAGTCATTTTATCCAAAAAGCAATCTCCCCAAACCCAGTTGTTAAATTCAGAAAGACTTTTTATTGCTAGCTGTATGGTATACTTGTGCATCCGCTCTCTGCACATTATTAAATCATTTCTTCCTTTGCTCTGTAAGTAGTGTAGTAAGCACTGCAATTAAGACAGAATTTCTAGCAATATCTGGTTAATCCTTATATGTGTAGTTCTAAAATTGAGAGGAATGAGCACAAGTTCTCACCTCCTCAGCCTGACTAGGTACTAAGCAGCTGGTATGAGACTGGATTCTCTCCTTAATATTTGATGTCTAAAACACTGACTTCTATGTATGGAGTTGTCTGACTGGCAGAAGACAAGAGCTTGAATACTTATGCCTTTCTTGCCACGACACATGCACTTTACCCTCGTGTTGTATTTACCCCAGGCTGCAGGACAGGCGAGGCCAAGCTGACAAAAGGATTTAACCTGGCTGCGCGTTTCATCATCCACACGGTGGGCCCCAAGTACAAGAGCCGGTACCGCACGGCGGCCGAGAGCTCTCTGTACAGCTGCTACCGCAACATCCTGCAGCTCGCCAAGTAAGTACAGCTTACACGGGGCTACCTGGGCACAGCTGTCCTGGGAACTCGGCCCTGCACAAAGATCTCACCTCTGCAAATGGCTTCTCATGTATGCTTGGTCAGGTTAAGGACATGAGAACATGAGTGGCTTCATGGTGTGCTTCGTGCCTTTGGTTATTTCTGCTGTGCTGTAGATAAAATGAGCAGAGAGATCTGAGCTGGTTCAGGGTAATGGGGTTCGTGAAATGGGGTACCTAGAGCTGTGCAGCATTCAGTTCCTCAGAGGAGAAATAATTGACTTTGGTTTTGTGCTGCAACAAGTGTTAAATGAGCTTGCTCCAGCAGCAGCTTCGTGTGTGTCTGCAGCCGTGCGGACACACCCAAAGGTAGATCTGACTGCTGTGTCAGTTCATGTGTTTGGCCTCTCTGCCCTTGTACAACAGACAGCTAAAATTCTGAGTCAGGGTGTAAGGTTACTTCTAAATCTACAGTTGCAGCAGCTAGGTTTGTATTTTTTTCCCGTTTGGTCTGTGGTATTTTCTACTTCCTCTTAACTAACAGGGCTTTTTCTTCCTATTTTTCTGTGTTCTGTGACAACTGTTGTAGTGGTAGCAGTCACAAAATAGCCCTGAGCAAGAGCAATGTCAGAAAACATATCTAACAATATTTTAGAGTTGGGAAGATCAATTCTTCCAAGGCTGGACTTCACATGAAGTGCAATAGTAACTGTTCCATATGCAAGATTACAGCTGAGGTTTTTAGCATGTGCCAGTTTTGTTCTGCCTCAGAAGTTACAAGCAAATTCAGGCCTGGATTGAAACATATTAAAAAGTATTTTAAAATGTACTTCTGCATACTGAACGTCTTTCAGTCAATGTTTTCTAGAGTAACTTCTGATGTTTGTGAAATAGTCTACCAACTCTGAGCTTGCTCAAACTCCTTTGATGACTGTTGGCAACAGCTCTGCTTTACTCTTCTGAAAACGTGGCTCAGTGCTGGAAGCACCTTACTGGTCTTAAAGTATGTGTCACTCCATTCTGATGGTTGTCTAATCATACCTAAGATTGAGTAAGCCACCTTGGCCTGTGTCCAGACCTCTAACAAAACAAAATCATTGATCAGGTGAAGAAACAGGAGTGCATATGCATTGAAGAGCACTTTCTATTTCCCTCCTTCTCCTTACTGTCAGTCCTAAACAGGAATAAAAGTATTTTGGAAGGGAGATAAGAACTTTATTCAGGATATGAGAAACTATAGCAACAACATAGATGAGGTAGAAGGAAAAATCTGAAAGCAAGCACCAGAGGAAGAAGTGGGGAATAATTAATGGGTTTTTCCTTCTCTACTTAATGAGAGTGTGTGCATCTTGCCAGGGAAGAATCCTTCTGCAAAAACCTGAAAGAGGATTACTGCTGCTTAGAGCCAGGGCAGAAATTATTTGTGCTCCCTCCTGTCCTGACAGACTGTCTGTTAGCACCTGGCTCTCTATTCACTTGTTTCTCTTTTTCTGGATTCCAGGGAACAGGCAATGTGCTCGGTAGGATTCTGTGTCATTAACACTCTGAAAAGATGCTACCCCTTGGAGGATGCAACCCACATAGCACTGCGTAAGTGTGTTGGGAAACAGCATAAACTGGATGGCAGCACTCAGCAGGTCACTTACCTCTGACATATTGGTCTTGAAATGGGGAAACCTTTTTTTAAGGCACTGTGGTTCATTAGAGGCTGTAAAAAGGCAAGGCATTCCAAGGTTGGCCAGAAAATGGAAGATAAAAACAAATGATCCTTTCAGTAAAGATCCCTGGGATCTCATCAGTAAAGATCCATGGAACTTGCATTCTTCAGTGTAATAATTAATAACCTGAAAAAGATGCTAAAAGTGAGGTGAGAGAAGTTTGTTCAGAATAGCTCAGATGAGGCCTTACTCTTGAATACTTGTAGGCAGACTTAAGCAACAGTGAATCCCTCCCCCACTGACCCACTCCTCCAGGCTTCTGCCTTCCCATGCAAAATGATGGGCTGATTATAGTTAGGAAAACATTGAGATGGTAATAGTTCCATGAAAACAACAGCTCAGAGGAGCTCAAAACAGCAAGCTGAGTAAGACACAACAAAATTAAGAATGTTCTGCAATAAATCAGTGCTTTGTTCACCCTTTAAAGCTGCACATTCAAAAAGAATATAGTAGAGAAGTTGAGGAGATTAACAAGAATAGAAAAAGGCAAGAAATAGTGAAATGAGCTCAAGAC
This sequence comes from Notiomystis cincta, assembly GCA_013398075.1. NCBI lineage: Eukaryota > Metazoa > Chordata > Aves > Passeriformes > Notiomystidae > Notiomystis > Notiomystis cincta. The sequence goes on from VZRX01018935.1 coordinate 90,736, forward strand.
TTTTTCAGACTTGAGGGGAGTGTGATAGATGTCTGTAAACTCATGAGTGGCATGGAAATGCTGAAAAGGAATCAGCTGTTCACTATCTCTCAAAACATGGCAGTTCAGAACAAACAAGGGGAAATGGTTCTTATGCTTTTTATTTGTTTTATGGAAATTCTTACTAAAAAGCATTGCTGAAAGTTTTCAAACTTCCTTGCCTTTGAGAGGAAACTATATTAAAGAAAAAATGCAGACCACTGAAAACAAATCAGAAAACATCCTAGGTTGAAAATAAAGTGTATAAAAATGCTCAAACAAGAATATTATATACTCTTGTTTATATACTTATATAGTGGTTCCTACTCTTCCCCCATCTTTTTTGGCTTTTTCACATGTTCACATACATTCAGAACTGTTTGCTGTGGAACTGCACAATTGCATTTGTTGTGTAAAGTAATGTTGCAGGTCAACACAATTGCACAGGAATTTATGTACAGTAGTACTCAGGAAGTATTTGAAAATAGCCGCTCTTTTCCCTCTGCTGTTTCTTGAACTCCCACTAAAGTATTCTCGGTAGATAACTTCTTCTGTTGCTGTCTTCTATTGTCTCTGTAGGTCTGTGTGCTACTTGATAAAATACTCCTGTACCAACAAATTCATTTGGACACTTTCTTTTATTTAAAAATAGAATTTTTATATGCCTTTGTGGCACAGCTGACTCCAGAGATTTTGTGTTGCTGAGCCTGTCTTGAACCAGCTTCTGCTGTAGCTTGCTTATATTGCTTTGCTGATAACTTAGGGCACAGTGTCTTGTTCTAAGAATGTCTGGTTTTCACAGTTTGCACAAGACTCTCTAAAGGAAGGATTTGGCTTGATTTTTCACAGCCATTGAATCACATTTCACAGTCTAAGGAATGCCTAGTAAGCTAAAATCAAAGAGATTTATTCTCTATTTGTGCCTGTCTCTAAAGTCAGCATCATGAGAGAGTGGAGATGGAGCTTCCAATATGCCCAGCAACCCATTTGATGTGTTAAACCACCACTTAATCCACACTTGCCTACAGCCTGTGGAGCTATTTAGTATGAGGAGAGATGTAGCTCTCTTCTGCACTCTGAGTTCTTCACTTGTAGCTGTTCGTGTAGATTGTTCCTTCTGTTTTGCTAACTACATTTAATCTGCTTCCTTGCAGGCACAGTTAGGAGGTTTCTGGAGGTTCATGGAGAGACTCTGGAGAAGGTGGTGTTCGCTGTCTCTGAGTTTGAAAAGGTATCTTCTTGGCATTCATTCCACCAAAATTCCAGGGCATGATTGATCTTCTCTGCAGCAGTAAAGCTGGATTTGGATTTCCCCTTCAGATCACGTAGATTTTTGGTCTTACAGCATCCTTCTGTCTCCTTCTAGCATAGCCTCTTTTCCAGTACTGTTCATGCTCTTAGCAGTCACTGTGGACACTGAGAATCTGCTGAGAAGTTCCCTGCTACAAAGGCAGATGCTGTTTAAGTGAAGAGCACGGATGCATGATAGACCCTTCACACATTTTTCTTATTTGTAGGCCACTTATCAGAAGTTGCTGCCTCTGTATTTTCCGAGATCATTGGAAGAAGAGATCCAGTCCTTGCCTTACCTCCCTGCAGATATTGGCAATGCGGAAGGGGAGCCAGTAGTACCAGAGCGGCAGATCAGGATTACTGAAAAGCCAGGCGTTCCGGATGGTGAGTTTGGAACTGGACTTTGGAATAAGTATCTCTCTGCGAAAGTCACCGGGAAAAATAGAAAAGGAAGGAGAGAGATGTTTTTGTACCTGAGTTAACCTAAGGCAGATTATAATGGTTCCAGTTCTCAAGCTGCCTCATTGGCTTTATGTGCTTCCCAGCAGTAACTGCAGTAGAGCTGTTCTGTCTTTTCCTTTCTTGGTGGAAGAGGTGGGTAGTTCGTTCCCTTTGTAAATTTTTTTCCCCAGAGTGATTACGATCTTTGAAGGTTTTTTTGCAGAATCTTGTGCAGCCCCTAATCGAAAAAGACATTATGGTTAATGGTCTGTCTTGTATATTAGCAAATTGTTGTTTATGTATTAGCAAATGTTGTCTCAAATGATACGATTCTATTGATACACCAGGGATACAGTGCACCAAACCAATAGATGTGCAATGAAAACGAGCAGAAAATCCCTAAAAGATATAAAAGAAATAGAGGAACCCAGAGATCAGTGTTTGGAGGTGGCTATCAAAGTTCAGTGAAAGTGGTTGTAAAGAGGTTGCCTAAATGTAAGGGTTGAGGTGAGATACGTAACAGCAAAACAATATGTTAACAGACACTGCAGACACATTCTGCCTTCCTTGTTAAGCAGTGATGTTAAAGTTTTACAGCCTTAAACCATCCTAAGCAGATAACCTGGAATTAATTTAAATTTTCTCCTTTTGCATAGTCAATTGGGATAAGGCTGAATATTTGATATTTGCTGCTGTGGCTGATCAGTGTGAGGTATTCAACCACTAGCTAATAATTTGTGAAATTACTGCATTTCGGCATAGGAAAGAGTGAATTTGTATGGTGGAATCCTGCAGTCTTGTTCCATTGCTACTATAGCATGTCATGCTAAAAGGGGAAACTTGATTCCTGTCCAGATTGCCCAAGAGAGACAGTACTAGAAGTCTTAGCAACATGCCTGGATGACATCAATTCTGTGGAGTGTTCTGGTATTGTCCCCAGCAAGTGAGCCTGTGCTCTTCTATTTAATCACTCAGTCGTTTTGTAAACAATACTAGAAAGACAGCTACACCCAGATCACTACAGCATTTGTTCAGCAAGTGTCAGTTATACAAGAAGTGAGCCCTTCCTACGTTACGCCTTCTAAATTGAATAAAGTTGCAGCATCTCTGCCTCTGCGTGCTAATTTTTTCCCCTTTGACAAGTAGAATGACTGTAAAGCTCAAGGAGGGTGACTGTAAAGCTGAAGTCACTCTCTCCAGACCTTGTTTTTTTGGGAGTTAACCCTTTGTTATGAGCTGATGACTAGGACTTCCCAGTTAATTTGCAGCCAAACCAACATTTTAAGAGAGTAGTTCTCAATCACATGCTGTGATCTGCCAGTGGTACTGGTGAGGTATCAGAGCCACCTTGGGGTTTTATGTTAGTCTGTAGCATAATGACTGTGTTGTCTCACTGGGAAATGAAGTGATTCATCAGCAGCGTTGCTGTCCTGTACACAGCCCAAACATTTTACATCACATTTGTTTCTACTGCAGATGCTTCAGATGAAGAGGGTCTGGAGGCAGATTTGTCTTTCATTGGGTCCCATGCTTTTGCCCGCATGGAAGGAGACGTTGATAAGCAGAGGCGCCTCATCCTTCAGGGACAGTTGTCAGAGGCAGCACTGCAGAAACAGCATCAGAGGAAGTGAGAATTTGCTTGTTCATGTGAATATTTGTGTGAGTTAGGAGCAACCCTTATGAATGACTGTTTTCTTATCTGTAAAGCCTAATCTTCCAGCAAGCAAATACAGGTAAAGCCTGGTGTCACCCTGGATTAACAGGGTAGCCTCTTTGGCCTGAAGGGAGAAGGGACGGGACAGTAGGAGAAAAGGGAAAAGCTTGTGATGAACCCTTTAGCACACTCAGTGCATCCACCCAGCTGCCTTACCTGTTTGCCACAAGATGTCACTGTTTTGGCGCCACTTTTGTAGCGAGATCACCTTCTTTTAATACTGCCCACTTGTTCTCAAGGCTCTGGGCAGATAGCAAAACACTTTTCCTCCATTTGATAAATAAAAGAATGCTCAGGCTTTCTCCCTCTCCCTGTCCTGGTAACCCTAATGTGCATGATCACTTCTTTAGAAGATAATTCCATGCTGGACACCTCTCGAGGCACGGTGTTGGCTTGTTTTGTCAGATGAGGCACTAAGTTGTTCACCATTCAGAGGGGAAAAAAAATCCATATATGAAGCTGGTTGCTGCATAGTTGTGTATGACATCTAGACTTTTAAAGGAAATTTTATTTTTCTTATGTCTTTTAAACATTGACATATTTAAATGGAAAAACCTCTGAGATTTTTTCAGCCCAAATGTAATGCCACTATAATTACTATTTGATATGTATTAATATGTATAATTGCCCTAGTGAAAATAATTAGGTGTGTAACCAAGACACTAGATTTTTTTTTAGCACTTTTTTTCTTTAAAAACTTGATGGTTGCTCCATAGGTCAGAAAACAGCAATATTAGAGAAGGCTCAGTCAGAAAAAGCTTGTTTTGTCCTTCTCATACACCTCTTCAGGCTTAAAATGCTAATCCAAAGGGGGATTAGATCTGACCAGATGTTTTTAACTTTCTAGTTATAATCGCTGGCTGTGTCAGGCAAGAGCTGAAGACCTCTCTGACATTGCTTCTCTTAAAGCTTTGTACCAGACAGGTAAGTTTGGGGTACTGATGACTGATCTATGTTGCCTTGAAGTAAAAAAAATTTCTTCAGACTTGCATATACAACAGGTCATGCTGGAAAGCATAGCTGTGTTTCTGGAGAGGAAATCTGTTCAGCACTTTGGCTGATCTCTTAGGCCTCATGAAAATCCAGAGTTTACCTAGATCTTTGCGTAAATATCAAGGTTGTGTGATACCTTCTGCTCAGTAGCTGCAAATTTAAATTCTTTTCTTTGCCTTAGACAAGGCTCTTTGGGCTGCCGGAGGTCTATGAGGCATGCTCTAGAAATCTGCATTGGAGTTCAGAGCCTAGTATCTAGGAACAATTTTGCTTTGGTGGTAGAATTGCAAGTGAAGGGTTTTTTTTAAATAAAACCCATGTTATTATTTGATATTTAGGTAAATATGGAGCTCAAAGGCAACATAAAACTGCAGTCCTTAAGTTTCTCAGATGTGATACATGGAGGTTTTATCAGAATAGGTACTGGTATAGCAAGAGCAGTAACTAAGCATATTTCTTCTGTTGGAAACCAGATTCATTGCAGAAGTTGTGAGCTGAGGCTCTTTCTCCCTTGTTTGAAAGGGTCTGGCTACAAAACCTGGCATGACTGAGAGAATTTGAGACATCTTCCTTTCTTTTGTAGGTGTAGATAACTGTGGCCGCACTGTGATGGTGGTGGTTGGAAGGAATATCCCGGTAACATTGATAGACATGGAAAAGGTAAGGCTTTGTAAAACTAGAGCTGTGTAGGTTACATATGAAGGTTTAGGATGGAAAAGTCTGATTATAAGGATAATTTAGTGTTAATATTAGAAACATTATCTGTAGAAGACTTAAGATGTTAACTAGAATGTATTTTTATAGGCAGATGAAAATTTATACCCTTACAAAGTTATGTGTGCATTGGGGTGACACTTTTCGATGAAGCTATTTTTAGAAAAAACAGGGCTAGTATGGACTCCTTTTCCTTCTCAAGAAGGAGAGTTACCCTGCTTCTATCACTGCCAAGATGTGATGAGTGAAATTTAATGAGTCAAATGTAGTTTTTAATGGAAACAGCAAGAATACATCTTCATCTGTGAGGTCAGATAGACAAAAAAGACTTCCAAGTTACTAGAGTCAAGTTGAAGGCTTGGAATGTTGGCCTCGGTTTTGTAGCTGAAATGTAATGCCATCCAGCCTCATGATTCCTGATTTTTAGATGAAATAAGGGAAGCATATTAAGATGTAATGCAACTATGGAAGAGTTCTTTGCAAATATAAATTTAATTTCTTTCTGCCTCAGGCTCTTCTGTATTTCATCCACGTCATGGATCATATTGCAGTGAAGGAATATGTCCTGGTGTACTTCCATACCCTCACAAATGATTACAATCAATTAGACTCTAACTTCCTGAAGAAACTCTATGATGTTGTCGATGCCAAGTGAGTGTCAATAGGAAAAGAACACGTTCCAGTCTTCCTCTGTGCTATGCAAATATTTGTTATTCCTTGTATCTGGTTTCCCTGTTATTTGTGAGAGAGCTTTGTTATTTGTGAGAGAGCTAAATAACTAACAAAGACAAGAAGAAGGAAGAGGTGTTTTCTTTCCTTCTCAAGTCCATCTTTTTAACCAGAAGTTCTGTCCTCTGCAGTCTCCCTTTTGGAGCACTTAGAGAGGCACTCTGGTTGTCTTGTCTTTCACAATCCAGAGCTGGAGCTTTTTGAGCCTGGCTATGTTAAATTATGTTGTGAGGGGAAGGGATGGGGTTACAGTGGCAGTCATAATTTGTCTTTAATTTTCTTTCACTTCCTATTTGAAAGACTGAAGACTGTGATGTCTTTAACTGAAAAATAACCATTCTGCTTTTTTTCTTTCTTTACATTTATTTTTTGGTATCTTGCCCTTATGTTAGATCTAACTTCTTAAAATTACATCACAGGCACTTAAGAAAAATTATCTCTTTTGACAATTGGCTTGTGTAGGTGACCTTAATTAGAATTCACTTTTAAATATTTTTTTCTTTTTCTAAACCAGGTACAAGAGGAACTTGAAGGCACTGTATTTTGTCCACCCAACATTTCGTTCAAAGGTAAGGTGAATCTTACAGAAGAAAAGTATTTCTTGCATGTTGGTGGGAGTAGCATGTAAGCCTGTAACATGAGAAATGTGGAGATGTATAGAAGATTCCCAAAATTAGGCAGTATCTTCTGGATCTACAGTCAGAACTTGAAATCTCCCAACCTTTGTGATAACCTGAATCCCCAATGCAGTGCACACTGTCTGTGCCCTGGTTTTTGTGTGCTCTTAGCAGAGAGAAGTGGAAGCTTTAAATCATGTTTCTTTCAAAGGGAAACATCTTTTCATTTTTCCTGCTGTCTGGCTGGAAGGGTGATGAACCATTACCAAACACTCAGGGAATTCTTTTTCCTGTAGTTCATCTCCTGCATGTTTCACCTTTTCTTTCACCACAAGAGGTATCATGTGGGTCCTGTGTGTCACTTCAGAGCTGCCCTGGGAAGGGCAGAGGGCAGTGTCAGGCAGCAGTGAGATTAGTCAGGGTTTGAGTGCAGAGCAGCATAGCAGCAAAGAAAGATGGGAAGAATGCCTTTGATGGAGTGCAGAAAAAATCCTGTTAATCCATCAGGAGATGAAAAAACTGAATTTGTCATGCACTAAGTTGTTACCCTTGGCTGGTATCTGTGTGGGGCAACAGAAGATAGAGCTGGTTCCCTTCTGGACTTCACACCCACTACTCCTATTGCAGCAGCATGAGTACTTCAGATGAACTAAGTGGCAGCAGCAGCCCTTCCTAGAATTTTTATTTGTCCAATTAAAACAGAAATCTGATCTTCCATGTTCACATCAGATTAACCTCTGTGTTTATTTTGCTTTTTGCTGACATTAATCAAATTTGAGAAAATTATGTGCCTGGAAAAACACATCTGTTTGCATGTGTTCAGCAAGAATTTCTTTGCTAAATTTCCAGAGTCCTTTCTTTGCCTGTGCACAGCTGGGACACCATGAGACTTGGAGCTTCCTTGTTTTTATGGAGATAAGACTGAGGCTTCCCAACAGCATAGCTTACAGTTTCTGTTAGGTTATTAGTTATTCCCACAGGGTACAGATCAGAGGTCTGTCTCCTAGAAATAAGAGTTTCCAGCTCTGATGCTCATAAAAATGTAGGAGCTGGCATAGAACATTAATAAGGTCACAAAGTTGAATGGAAAAGCTGAAGCTATAAAGTACTAGTGTGTTAGATTCTCAGCAGCACTTCATCCCACTCCTCTCTTTCTATACATTTCTATTTAGTTGGAAAACATTTTTTTGTTGTTGTTGGAGGATGAGAACTCATCCTCACTGGTGTCTGGTGCTATCTTGTCTGTCCCTTTGGAAACTGCAGTGGGACTCAACAGATCTCTAGGCAAAGCAGATGGTTAGTGGGAAGTGGGGAGGGTGAGAGACACAGAGTTGTCTAACTGGCTGGAAATAATATTGGTCTGTATCCTATTCTGGCAGCACAGCTGGAGGCAAAAGAGAATGTGTATCCATGTCTTTCTGCCAATCTTTTCTGTAACTGGAAGGCAAGCAGGATTGCTTCTGACTTTTGCATAGCCTATAGCTTATGAAACATGATGGGGAATATGCAGCAGAAAGCATGGTGAAGAAGATGGCTGCTAAGAGGGAATGATTTTTTTCTCCCCTCCTTTTTTTGGCTCTTTCAGGGCTCTTGTCCCCATGGAAGATTGCTAGCTCAAAAGCTTCAAATTTCTTCAAAAATGTTTGGCACATTCATCTTCCTATTTGGATAACTTACTTCCTTCCCTAGAAGCAGTAGGAAATACCCCATGCCTCAAATTCAGCAGGAAGGCCTGTGCATTCATGTGACTTCCCAAACACATCACCCTTGTACATAGATCTTAAATCTGTGGTATAAATTGTCCCTTTCACAGCAGTGTTGAATCCTGGCACAGTGGATGGCTGCCATTTGCTTTTGCTTATTTATGGGCTAAAAGGGATCAAGAGGCTTTTCATCACGTCTTTTGGAAAATCATATGTCCCTCGAAAACCAGTATAGTTCTCCATGTACTTTATGGTGCCAACAATGATTCTTTGCTCAGTTTCTAGGTATGAAACTGTTGTAAATTATGTTTTCTGAGGATAATTGCCTGTCTAGAATACATGGAGTTTGGTGTGCAGGGGGGAAGGTTCAGCAATTATCCTAAAGCACAGAGTAACTGAAGCAGGGTGTGCCACTGTGGAGTCCATTTTTGTACGCTGATCCTGCCTTTTTTCATGCTTTGAGTGTTCTTGTGATCTGTGAAATGGAGCTGTTCTTGTCATGATATCATATTATAGATGCCAACAGTTTTGTAGGTTGGAGTGACTCTTGCTTTGTGGGCACTTCACTGCCAGGCCTCAGATCAATGTATCCATGAAGTACCATCACAAGTTCCTTTGTACTCTTGCATACAAAGTTCTTTCTGCTTGTTTTTGATAAAGCTGCTGATAGGTAGATAAATAATGGGCTTTTGGGGGCATTTTTATGTGAATGCTCTCAGCTCCCCTCTTCTGAGAGCTCTCCAAACAAACTTTTTCAGAGCTTGTGTTCTGAACTGAGCCATAAATGGCTGGATCAGAAACAGTCTCATCCAGAATAATTCTGTTTTCATTAATTGTCTGTGTATCAAGAATGTTTCAAAGCTGAAACATACCCAAAGACTCAAATTAGATATTCATAATCATCATAATATTTCTATTTATCATGAACAAGTTTTTGGTTTTTCTGTAACAGTCCTAAAAGCAGTTGCTGGAGATCAGAGGACAATGGAAAGGCTGTTGCAAATCACTTAGGTCTTTTTCTACACAAGATCCTTCCAAGTGGAATGAAATTTTCCAGATCTTAGTAAATTTCTCTTTGAGTTATGACCAAATTAAGAGATTAGTGAAACAGCTAATCTGTGTTGCCGGTTTTTTGTGGGAGACATCTCATACATTTAACTGTGGGTTTATAGCTTGGCAGAGTGACTTTGACAGTCTTTTATTTAGATTCAGAGTACCAGGACAAGAAAAATGAAGGGAAGCTTCAGCAGAAGTCTAGATTTTTACCTTTCTTTGGCTGCTCTGGTATAACTTACTCTACTTTCAGTGCATTAACAGAGAGTTGGTTTAATTTAAAGTTCCATGTCCTGTTACCAATAAGAAAATAGCTGCTCTTGTATTACTGTTTATACAGCCTGTGATTATCAAAAACAGAAGTAATAGAAAAATTCTCCAGAAACATTTCTGCCCCACTCCCTTCTCTCTATGTTCAGTAAGATGTCAAACTGCAGTGGCTTGTATAGTGAGAGGGAGAAAGGGAAAAAGAAAAAACCTCTTTTCTCAATAGCAGTTTTTTGATGGCTGCAAAAATATTCCCTATTAGGCTTTTATACATGAAACATCCATAGCAATTATGTTTAATGATTGTCATTCATAACACACCTTAAAATGCATGCTACTTTGGTGCAAGATTTGAGAAGGTATTTTCACTCATTAAACTGTCACTTAGTGTCACTCACAAGAGGTCTTGTTAGAACAATATAATGATTAATGGATGTGAGTAAAATCTGTCTCCCTGCTTTCTGCTAACATAAATCTTCAGTTTGGCCCTCAAAATAATGAACTGCTTTCAAATGTTCTGTTGTGTTTTATACCTCCTTTTCTCTTTTTCATTGTTCCTTTCGCATTAAAATAAGTTGTTTTGAGGATGCAGCAGTTATTCCAGGACAGTTATTAAGAATTGACTTTTTCTTTAATGTTGTATTCATGCAGATAATTTTTATTGACCTAATCTTAGAGCTTATTGAAACTTGCTTTCCTCAGGGCTTTTCTTGCAGTGTTGCTTCTTTTCTGTTAATTTCCTGCAGTCAAAGCAAAAGTATCAAACAGAATGACAGAATGGTCAAGGTTGTAAAGGACTCTGGAGGTCATCTGCTGTGACCCCTTTGCTCAGGAAGAGTCAGCAAGAGCTGGTTGCCCAGGGATCCCTACTATGAGCATTTGTGACCTGTAGAACAGGTTTTTTTCTTTTCCTTCAGTCTGCCAGGAAAAGAGTAGATAAGAAATAAACAAGAAGTAATACAGTACTTAATTTTGGAGAAGGTGGGTTGAAAAGGTAAAGCTTGTGCAGTCAATCTAAGAAGGACTAGATTGCTGTCTTATTTGTCTTCAAAAAAAAATTCTGTATCGTTTATACCTAAAACAGACAGAGGTGTGAATATTTAAAGTAAAATCTTGTAGAATGAGTTGATAGACTTATTCTTGTAGACTTAAATTTATAAGGCTTTGATAAAAAAGATGGTAAAACAAAAGCTCACTCAGACAACCCAAAGCAAAAGGGAGATATCAATACAATCTTTGAACAGCCAAAAATATCCCTTTCTCTCCCTCTAATTTGCCTTTCTTTCAAGCGAAAACTTGAATGTAAAGAGTTGAAAATGCTTCTGACAAAGTCAAATAGGTCGTTTTCTGAACCAACTAAACTTGGAGTGAAAACATGCCACTCTGATGGGTTTTTGGGGACAAAATAGCTGAATAGCAGAATAGCTGTCACTCTTGAACTGTAGAAAGGGACCTTAAGCTGGCATTTGGGGAGGAGTGAGTGTAGAGTCAGAAAACGCTAGCTTGAAGCTCTCAAGACACTGCTTGCTAGCAGTTGGTGGTGCATATTTCCTGACCTTGTTGTGTTATGGCAATGATTTTAGTGTTCCAACTTCAAATCCAGCCTGTTTCACTGTGGAATATGACATTGAACTTGAAGGTTTTGAAACAGCAACTTATTATTTGCTTTTTGTTGGGTTTTATTTTCAGGTCTCAGCATGGTTTTTCACAACCTTTACAGTCTCAGGGCTAAAGGACAAAATCCACTATGTGGAAAGCCTTCAGCAGTTGTTCACAGCCATACCCCCAGAACAGATTGATCTTCCCCCTTTCGTCCTTGAGTATGACGCCAGGGTAAGTGACTGCCTGTGGCCACCATGAGTCTCTGTCCTAAGAGCAGTTCTTATGCTGCTCCCATTCTGCTCTTCAAGGGCTTTAAAGGGACTGACTTCCACATCTTAAGAATGGGGAGAAGAAAGAGGGGAGGGTCCTGGAGAGTCTGTGTTGTTCTGTGAGTAATGATTCTCTGAACTTTTTGTCTGCATCAGCCCAAGCAGAGGGCTTGCCTAAGAAGGAAACTGCTTTCCCATTAGAGCAGTCTTCTATGTGCCCTTCTTCAGCCAAGAACTGTAACATAACACACTAACAGCCTGTGGACAAGATAAAATATGTTTTAGCTGCTATACATCTTATACTGACTGAAGAAAAGAAATAGTATCTGTATTTCATCTTCCCTGCCCCACATACTACATGCAGGAAAAGGGAAAAAAAAAACCCCAGCAGGGGAAAATGATGGAACAGTAGAAACAGTAGAAAGGTGCCCTGCCTTTGTATAGGACCCTCTTCCTCTTCCCATCTGCACATCAGATCTCTTACGAAATGGTGGAATGAATATGGCTTGCATAGGCAAAATCATTGCAAAGAGTGTGTGATGTAATTACAAAGTAGCAGCCAGAGCTGGGTGTCTGCATTAGCAGTTTTGTCTGAGTGACTGGCTATGCCAACATTCATGGCTTCCAAGCGTCACAGCTTTGGCTTAATGGCAAAAGTTTAACTTGCGCTTTTTGCTTAAAACACAGGCAAAACCAAGGCCTGTGTTTGCCTGTTTACCAGCACAGTCCTCTCCTGGGTGAATTGTGGCAGTATTCATGGAAGACAAAGCCAAAATACCTAATTATTTCTGCCTCTGTGGCACTATCGTTGCACCAAGACTTCTGTTCAACTACTTATTCTGTTCTCATTGCAGGAAAATGGGCCTTACTGTTCTTCTTATCCTCCATCCCCTGACTTGTGATCTGCAGTCCTGTGATGCTGCCAGTTTCCCATGGATCCAATGACCTGATGCCTGCCAAAACCTGTGCATTTACCCATGTACAGAATTCAGAGAGAGGGTTTTCCTCCCCCAGCTCTGGTATTTTTTTACTGATATTTTCAAGCACTCAAGCAATCAGAGAACTTTATGCCACTGTGAACTGTACAACTATTTCAAATATATTTATCCAATGGAAAAGCTGATTGAAAGATCATTAGAGGCGTTTGTTTGTTTGTTTTGTTGTTGTTGCTGCTGCTGTTGTTTTTTGAAGCTGTTACATTATTTTTCTGAACAGACTTTCTCTTTTCTGGGAAATCCATAAAAAGCATTTGATCATGTTTTTAATTATTACTATTTTCCAGCTCTATTTGTAACACCCATTTCTGACTGGTCTGTACAAACACTGTGTAGTACCAGCCTGACACATCACTCATCTTATGGTCTGTGTTTCACATCTGATTACCTTCCCTTTCTGTTAGTACTGACTATTTAGTCTTGACCCAGCAAAACTATCTGGAACTGGGAATGCCATGTCTGCAGGCTGACAAAGCACTACAGCCAAGCCAAGATTACTCCAGGATTTAGTCCCATAAATTGCTAGGTGAGCTAGGAGCCTTGAAAAAAGTCCCTGTCAGTTTTCATTGGATGATGTGAAGGACCATGTCAGGATGCCACTACCCTCCCAGTAAGAATAAAACTGAAAAGCATTTGTGGTTTCTTTTCTCTTACTATACTCATTTATGTTCTCCTTTACTGTGGCCAGATATGTTTGTATAAGTGGATGCCATCTGCCTGAACTGTGCATGGAGGGGAGGGGGAAGATGATGGCTCCAGCCCTAGCCTCTGGTGGTTGGAGATTGTTTCTTGGAGATATCAGTGTTCCTCTGGTTTCCTGTTACACTGACACTCATTGATTTTTGCTAGACACCATATATGCAAGAGAACTTAGCCACAGGTTTCTTGAGGAACTGAAGGTGAGAAGTGTTTCAGGGCTGCCATAGGAAGCTAAAAGAGGAGGCAAAAGACTCCCTTGTAAAACATGGTCAGGGGTGGCAGACCTAAGTACAGAAGGATTAAATCCTTGGTAGGAAAAATGTCACAACACTACTGAATATGAAAATGATGGTAGGATTTTCATTATTTGATTCTAGCTGCCCTCCTGCCCTGACTTCTATCTGCTACTCTCTTTACCAAAATTAAGTTTTCCTTGTTTTCCACTTCTGAAATAACTACCTTATTTAAGCATAAGTAGAAGTCATTGTGAGATATCCTAGAAGGTGGCTATTCATGTCTGTTGAGCTGGTTGGAAATTATACCCTTCTCTTGTTTAAAGATACTGTAAACTGGTGGGATAAGCAGGGAAAAAATCCTCTCTTGGTATCTTAATTGCATGTCATGATTTCTGTTTGCAGAGAACTGAGGCTTTTTTAAGTTAGGAGTGCAGTGCAAGGCCATACTGAGTTTCCTTTCTTTCCAGCTTTGCCTTCTGGCTTAGTGTTGTATTTATCCTGCACGGACCCTCAGCATATTGGGATATGTATTGCTATGTCAGTCACCGATTAGGGTAATCACTTGCCTGGGCTTTAACAGTCATGTATATACAACATATAAAAAGCTAATGGGTTTGCTTTCTAAGTGTCCCTCAGGGTCCTTAAGTGATTCCATAATCACATCCAAGGTGCTGCTAAAACCTGGAAACTCCAGCGCAATGGAAAACTCCCTTAGTGTTAATACTTGGCAGCATTGCACTTTACAGTCCTTTCACATGTGATTGATTCAGCACTTTTCTGGTGGCTTTTGAGAAGGAAACAGCAGCAGTTTGTACAGAGCAGCTACCGTATGTCCCTTCCGCCTCTTTTCACCTGACTGTTTACAGCTGCCCTTGTCTAGTGACTTTTATAGCCAGCACTGAATTTTCCATGCTTCTCTAATGATTTGTACAGCTTTCCACCCCTGTTAACCATCTGCTGTTTTTCACACCCGTGGCATTTCCAGTGGGGCTGTTGCAGAATCGCCAGCGTGCACTTAATGAGCAGATTAAAGGTGATTCAGAGCTTATTGTGGAAACCAAACTCTCAGCTTGACAGTTTTTAGATGGTTTCTGTCCCTTTAGCTCACAGATGACTCAGAGTCATAAAACTTAAACAGTTCTTGTTAGGACTCAGTCTGCACGTTTTCCAAACGTGCAGTCATTTTCAGAAATTATTTGGCTCAGTGAAGTGTGAATGTGCTTCCAGAGCACTTGCAAAGCAGAAAGGAGATCTTGGCACTGTGCATCTTATTGTGTATATTTGTCCCTTGAAAGACTTTGCTTTAAATCTTATTTTTTACCCAAGTCTTGCAAATCTCAGTGGCAAGACAGACATGCATTGTGCTGCAAAGATCCTGCATTTTCCAGTGAGTCTGGAGTTGTGACAATTTGCCAGTTTTATGTTTTTAATGGAGACATTTAAAAATGTGGCAGTGAAAAAACCCAAATTATTGAAACGCTCAGGATATTCACTGCTATTAAAATGATTCATTACTTAATTCTAAGATGCAAAAAACTGCATTAAACCAGCTGAGCTGCATTTGTTTTAGGCAACGATAAACACTGGCCTGCCCTAGTTAAGGGTGGACACAATGCTTTCCTCTGGAAGGCAGCCAGGGAGGCAAGTCTGTGCATGTCATAACTGTGCATTTGATCATCCCTACCCAGTGTGGCCACTGCAGAATTAAACGTTCTGATGAAGGGTTTATTGTCTCGCTTAAAGCCATCTTACACCATCTGCAGACTCAGAAAGGGGAGTCTCCTTGGAGAAGTGTATTAGTTTAATTATGAGGGTCATTATTCACTTCAGCATGGCCCAGGGTGTTACCGTGGTAGAGTGACAGCATTGTTGTCAGTAAAACTGAGCTGTGGTGCTCAGGCACCCCTTGGCCACTCCTCTTGTGACAGATCCTGTGTTCTCTCACTGGCACTGCCATTAGATGTCTCAAGTCTGACCATGGACAGGTGACTCAGTGTCTGGGCTTACCTGTTCTCATTTGCCCAGGCTGAGATTGTAGCAATTGCCAAGGCAGTGACAGATAAATTACCTGGTGGCTGCTGCTCCTGTTGTGTGTCATACTGATTTCTCAACAGGATGCTGTTGCGAAGTGGCAAGAAGTTGTGGACAAAGTCAGAGTGTCTACAGGCCTTTGAGCCAGGGTGAATTAACAGAGTCATAGAATGGTTTGGGTTGGAAGGGACCTAAAAAGTCATCTAGTTCCATCTCCCCTGCCAGGGCAGGACCCTTCACTAGACCATGTTGCTCAAAGCCCCATCCAACCTGCCCTTGAACATGTCCAGGGATGGGTCATCCACAAATTCTCTGGACAACCTGTTCTTGTGCCTTGTTTGCCATGTACACTTGGACCTGAACTATTCTTTTTTCCTGTGCTCTCCTGCTCACAAAATCTGAGGATGAAAACAGAGCTGCTGAGTTTCATGGACATCTCTTCCACAGTGATTGCCTGAACCCGTTTTTCCCACTGCACATGCCTCTCTTGCCTCAGCTTTGCAATGAACAAGGCCTTCTCCCCAGTCTGTCCCTGAGCACTCCTGTGGCTGCAGTGCTGCACAGGATTAGCATCCTGCTGCTGAGAACAGACACTCCATGTGAAATTAATTTAGATAGTACTGCTATTCAACAAGCTAATACCAGCCTTTTTCCCCTGTCAAACTGAAAAACAAGAGCAAAAGGAGTTACCCCCTTTCCTTGGCCTCTCTGGAATGATTCTCCTGTTACATTTGTGACCAAGCAACCAACTAGTCCTGAGGTGAAACTTGTTTGCACCTCTAAGTGTAATACAGGAATTCCTGACTGTTGATTCTGGCTAAATAGGAACTGATCCCAGTGACTTCTGTTAGCAGCTACAGTCTTGTGAGAATAAGGGAATTGTTTCAGTTGTATTTGGGGAAGAGGATAAGAAGAAAACTACCTGGAGCAATTCAACTGGTGATCCTCCAGTGCCAGGGCAGACTAACACAAATACAGCCTGCACTCCTAAGGCAACTGGCCCACTGGATTATCTTCAGTCTCCCACAGGAAAGTAATAATCCCCAAATCAGAGGGATGAACACACCTACAGCCAAGGTGGAGGGGCAGCATCAGCCCCTATGAAATAT
>VZRX01018936.1:9311-22632 GCA_013398075.1 Notiomystis cincta
GAGGGGACCCGATGACTCCCGAGCCTTGGGCTGGGGATGGATCCCGGCTTGGCAGCCGTGCACGGAGTTAGTCACCAGATTAGCGAGCAGTTACACACGCGGTTTAAAGGCACATCATCCTTCCCTGCCCTCCCCTTTCCTCCTTTTCCTCCGGGGTTTTATCCCCCTTTTTCTTCCTTTTATTTTTTAAATTTCTTGCAGCCTATCTTTGGCTCTCAGTGAGTGCCTGGGACAGGCTGCCAGGAAGCCACGGAAGCCCTTGAAGATGCCAAAGGGGGAGAGGGTCCAGCCCGGGGCTGAGAGAGCTCGGGGCAGCCCCTCCTGATCCCCTCCTGATCCCCTCCTGATCCCCGTGCCGCTGTGCCGCTCCGCCGGCAGCCGGGTCACTCTATAGGATCCATATGGCCCCGGCTGCTCCGGGCTCGCCTGTTTGGAAGCAGGAATGGTGCGAGTCATCCCGCTCGAAGGCAAACAGGCGCAGGGCCGGGGCCTTTCATGTTCCGGCCTTCGGAGCCAAATTCAAATCTGGAGCCGCTTAAAGGGACGGAAAGAGCCCCAGTGAGGAACGGCCCCGCCGGGCCGCGGATACCGGGACAGCTCCGAATCCCAAACCCCGCTGCTGCCGCTGGAAAGGGAAACTTCCCCAGGCTTCCCAGAAGCCGGCACAGCCTCGGACGCCGAGCCCAAACTTCCTGGCAATCCTTCACAAGGATGGGATTGGGAAATGCCACGGGCTCCGGGCACCGTGATGCCGCTCCCAACCTGCCGGGCTCCTCTGCTGCCTGGGGCTGATGCCAGCGATTGAGCAAAGGAGGTTTTCCTCATTTCCAGCTGCAGACCAGGAGGAATTGCATTTACTGACCTCATGGGGCAGTCTGAGGAATGGAGCAGTTGGGTAACATGCCTTGAGCCCTTGAAAAGAGAAAGCTCTTGGCACTGCATTTTCAAACCGCTTCTAACAATAATGGGTAAAATAAGAAGGAAAAAAAAAAAAGAGCCAAATTTCACGTGTTCCACTCCATCTTTTTTTAATTTTCCAGTGAAAAAAGCCAGGACTACTCAGCTTTTGCAAGTTGTTTCTACAGAAGGTTCAGGTTTCGGTAAACAATTGCTCAAAACTAGAAGGTAAGAAAACAAAAATCCCCTTTGCTGCTTCCAGAGCAGTGACTAAAATTCAGTGGCTTTGCACATACACGCACAGACACCTCAGAAAAAAAAATTTCATGTGGGTCAAAAAGCCACAGTTCAATTGTTGTGACAAAAAGAGCTGACAACGAGGGGGAAACAGCTGAAAACAACCCTCAAAGCACTGCCCAGTGCCCAGCTCCAGCTTTTGGGGTCTGCTGGTGACAGCGTCAGCTTCCCTGAGTCAGCAGTTTCATCCTGCAAGGCCATCCCAGGAGAGGCAGCATCCCAGTGGGAATCCCAGCAAGCCCCATCCTGTTGTGCCAGACACTTGGTTCCCCAGGGATGCTGAGCCATTTACCTGCCCCAGTCACCCAGCACCTCCAAACTGGGAATTCCGGGAGGCGGCTGGGTCCGGGCCGGCCTGGTACTGCGGAGGAGCCAGGGAGGAGCTGCACAGTGGAACACAGACCGTGGAGACTGGGAATCCTGCAAGCACAGGGAGACCTGGAGCACCCGACTGAGGATGCTCCCACCTCCTTGATGCAGCAGAATGGGAGCACCGTGCCACAGTTTCCCTAAAAACAAGGTCTCATCAAGCCTTTCCTAAACATCTTTTGGGGTCAGAGGCCCCAAAGCTTTAGAAAAAAAGCTGCTTTTGAAGAAAAGCCCAGTCCCTGGGCTGGCTTCTTCTGCTCTCCCCACCAGCCATGTGAAGAATGCCTTGGAATCACATCAAGTATTTGAGATGAGATGGGGGGAGAGGGGGCACGGCAAGGGGAGAGGGGGAGCTTTTGACTCAGTGTCTGGCTTCTTTCATCAATCCCACATTCCTGCTCATGCCATCACCCTCCGGGAAAGTGCGACAACCTACAGAATCCATGTGGAGCCAATTAGAATCCCCTCCACGTAAGAAAATGCATTTTGTTCATTAACAAGCTCTGGATGCTCAGCTGGGGTGAGGAGGCAGCCTGCAGCCCCACAGCCATCCCAGAAACATGGGATTCAGTGGGAAGATATCCTACACATGGTCACATCCCAGAGGAGAGCAGTGCTCCCTGCACACCCTCTCAGGACTTTTGTTCCAGGCCAAATAACCCTGGGGTTCCTGCACTAGCCACGTGAGCTGGAGGTCTCTGCCTCTTCTGGCTTTATAGGAAAGGTTTAAATGTGAGGAAAAAAACTGGAGAGCAGGGAATTGCTGGAGCAGGGATTGCTGTTGTGCCCAGCAGCAATTCAGAGATGAATGAATGAGAATTACAGCCCCAGAGCCCAGTTCAGACCCAGACAGAGCCCTGTCACTTTGCACATCCCAATCCACAACCAGGGCTGTGACAATGACTCCAATCCTCATTCCCAAACCAGAGGGAGCCACAGAAAAGAGGGGATTTTCCTCTCTGGGAAAGCAAGCTGCTGTTTCGCGGTGTGTTTGTGATATTTTTCTGGCAGGTTATATTTATCCACAGGCTCCAGGAACCAGATGTGGGACAGAGGGGCTGTGCTGCACCAGCTTCCTGCTTTCCTGCAAACACTGGGTCCACCTGCCCTGCACAGAGCTGGGCATGGCACGGAGAGCCAGGAAACTCTGCAAGGTCAGCACGGCCAGGGCAGGGGACAGGGAAAAACGTGTCACCTGCCTGATCCTGCACAGGGGGTATTGCTCCCATGAGCTGCACCAGCTCATGGGACAGCGGAGCAAATCAAGTCTTGGATTTTTGGCAGCTGAGTGAAAAAAAACCCAAAAGCTCAAGATAAAAATGCAGAGTTCCTGTTCAGAATGAGACAGTGCTGCAAGAGCAGAGTTTGACCCATCCAGGGCTACTCTGAGCCAGACTCCCTTCTGGAGAAGGATGGAACACCTTGGAACAGCTCTGAGTACAGCACCAAGGGCTCTGCCTGCACCTCAGCACAGCCCTACAGGGCTCAGGCTCTGCCAGGCAACATTTGCAGCCTGTGAATGGCTCCAGACCCGGGGGTGGCTGCACTGAGACACTATGGCCAAGCCTTTGCAGCAAATTACAACCTGAAACCACCCTGGCAGTGCCCAAGGCCAAGCTGGACAGGGCCCTGAGCCGCCTGGTCCAGTGTGAGGGGTCCCTGCCCATGGCAGGTGGTGGAACTGGATGAGCTTTAAGGTCCCTTCCAACCCGAACCATTCTACGATTCAAGGATTTCTCTTTTTTTGCCATCTCTGTGCACTTGGCCTCCAGCTCTGTGTCCATCCCAGACTGTCCCTCCCCTGTTCCAGGAGATATTCAGGCACATAAGGGGACTGTAGATTTCCACATTTTCCCATCACTGCCATGGAAGCCTGCAGGCACAAATCTTCAAACCTGGGAAAGCTGGGCTGGAGATTTGAGAGCAGCCCTGCAAGGCTGTGCAGCAGGAACATCCCAGCTTTCCAAGGGTCACCTTTGCAGGAGGAGATCCAGCACTCCAGGCCCGTTATCTCTGGAGCCATCTCCCAGCTCTGCCATGGGCAGCACTCAAGTGCTTCCCCCCCTCAAATTCCACTGCACCTGGGAAAAATGTAGGAGCTCGTAGGAGAATCAATAAATATTTATTGTTTAACCAGCAGTATTTTGACTGGAGATGTAAGCATGGCCCCGTGCCAGGGAAACAAGAGCCTTCTTGGCCAGCGCTGCAAACAAATTTTTGTCTGTATCTCGTTGGAAGATTATAAACTACACAATGAAAGGAAAAAAAAAGAAACACAGGCAGCGAGCAGCTTAGTCACGGAAGAGGAACAAAAGAGCTGAGATGGATAACTGTGGCATGGGGTTACAAAAAAAGGGCTGCAGGCCTGATTTTTGGCTGTGAGACAGCTGTGCTGCTCAGATCAGCTGCAGATTGTGCCACTGGCTCCTGCTGGGATGGGGCTTGGAACTGCACCAGGAGGCACTGGAGAGACACTGGAATCCACCAGGAACTCCCAGCCAAAAAGCAAACTGGGGAGTCAGGGCTTGACCTACAGAGGCACAACCTGGCACCTATGGGAATATCCCAATTCCCACAGGGATGAACAGTGGGATGAACAGTCAGGCCCTGACTCCAGGGGAATTCTGGTGCTCAAATGAAGCAGATCATCCCCTCCTTGTGCACCTCCTCAGCATCCTGCACATTTTTACCTAGGACAGGTGGTCCACCAAGCAAGATTTGACAGCCTGGAAGGTGCCAGAGCTCCATCCTTTGGACCAGGGACAGCAATGATAATTGCTGTCCTAAATCATGGGATTTCCTCATCTTCTGCCATGCCTGGACCAGCTGACAGTGCAAAAAGGAAAAGTCTCTCCTTCCTTATCTGGGACAGATTTACTCAGATTTGTTCCCTTCTTCCCCAAAATCCCAGCAGATCCTGGTGCCACAAGTGACAAGAGCCATTTTAGGGTGACAGCTCTGTCCGTTTACATCTTTGAGGTGTATTCAGCCAGCCTGGTCTTACTCACACCCACCTGAGGGAGGGTTTACTCGATGGGACAACCTCTGCACCACAAGCCTGATCCAGCTGCCTCCAGCTCCATTCCAGAGGGTGCAGCCACTGCACTTCCACAGCAGCAAATCCAGAGCTGGCTCCCAGAGAAGCTGTGGCTGTCCTTGGATGTGTCTGAGGCCAGATTGGATGGGGCTTGGAGCAACCTGGGCTAGTGGAAGGTCTCCCAGGTGTAATGAGAAGATCTTGAAGGCCATTCCTACCCAAACCATTCTGGGATTCAGTGATAATCCCCTGGCAAAGCTCAGCGTGCCACAGTCCCACTGGAGTCCCAGCCACTCACTGCCTGCCTGCCAGCAATCTGCTCTGGATTCGGGAGCACAGGAAGCCTCAGGATGTCTCAGCAGCTCACTTTGGAGAGCTGGAGTGCAGCATTCCAGCGTGAGCCTGTGTTATCCCTACGTTCTGTAAGGGCCATCAAAGCATGGCACACTGTAATTACATGGCAAATTAGGGGCCACTTCATGTAACGACACTGTAATTACACACTCGTGCTTTGGGGAGTTGGGGATGAAAACGTGGAAGGAACGGGGGTTTGCTCCTGTTTCCTGGAAATCTCCCTCCCTGTCCCCAGGTTAAAAACTGGGGATGTGCTTTGGTGGACGTGTCCCTCAAGGTCAGCTCTGTGAGCTGCCCTCTTTGCACCCCTTTTCAGAGCTTTGGTGTGAAGTCGACACTGAAAAAGCTGGAGCTGGTGGCAGCCAAGTGCAGCCAGTCCCCCCTCCTGGGAATCTCTCATTCCCAATCCCGGCTGGATACCACAGTAATGGGCATTTTGTCAGCGCATAGAGAGGTAATTGCTCTTCTTCAGCTGAGTTCTCACCTCCTCCGCAGGCAATCAGCACCGAAATGCGAGAACAGCCCCAAGCCCTCCATTTCTGAGCCTCAGCAGAGCTGCTGATTCCAGCCCACACAGAGCATCCCCAGCCGGGCCCACTCTCACCTTGGCTGCATTGCAGAGCAAAGCATTCCAAAAGATCGGGGTGCGATTCCCTGCATCCCTGGAAACACCAATCAGTGCTTTCCTTTCCCAGGCTGTGGCACCCTTTGTGTCCCAGGGAGGACAGGTGAGCGCTCTCCCAGCCCCACTGAGGCAGAGGGAGGGACAGAGGACATCCCAAAGCAGGGAGGGAAATGCTGGAGTTCTCTGCTGTGTTTTATCCCGCCTGGAAAGAAAATGTGGCCATGCAGGAGCCAGCTCTTGTCAGCAGCAGGGAAACTGAGTCACAGAGCAGCTGACACAGCTGGAGGGCTCAGCCCTGCGAGGATAACGCTGGACCAAACCTTTCTTTTTGGAGGAGAATAATGTTCCAAGTCCCTGAGCACTTTTACCCCGTCCAGCTCAGCAAAGTGACCCGCCTCGGACGGGCTGATCCAGCTGTGACCCCGTTCCACGCACACCTGAGAGCCAGGGATGGCTGCAAACTTGTCCTCCCTAGACAAGGTAGCAGACAGAATGAAGAATCCCCTCCTAAAACCTAAAGAGGGATTATCTCTGCCACTTGCCCATGGGGAGGCCCTGTGGAGGAGCTCTGCATTTGCCAGGCTTGCTTTAAATGCAAACTCCCTTATTTGTCTGCGCTGAAAGTGAAAGCAAAACTCGACTTGGCTGTGGGAAGGGGGAGAAGCACGATTCAGGCAGGTCCTACATCCAAAAGCAGCATGGAAGCTGTGTAGGAGCTCCCCTGTACCCTGCACCACCACAGCAGGAGAACCCAATCTTAGAGAGGTTTAGGCTGGAAGGGAAAATGTTTCAGCCCTAACTGACGTTGTCCCAAATCCTAAACAGAGGGAAAGGCTCTTGCCAGATAAAAATACACCCCTGGGATGCCACCCACACACAGGCCAATGGAAACAACGTGTCCATGTCCCAGATGTCCTCAGGGTAGGCATGAGAAGAGCCAAAAAGCCAAAAAGTCCGGATTTCTGTGCTGTGTGTGCACAGAGCAAATCCTTTTTCCAGGAACAAATCCACCCCTGCTCCGGTAACACACCTCCAGGGAAAGAAGGCAAAAGGAAGGCTGGATGCAGGATGGGGAGCTCAGCATCCCTGCTCCATCTGGGAGGCCCAGGAACAACACCTGGGATTACAGCTCTGCTCTGGTACTTCGGGGGCAGCAAATTTGCAGTTTCCTTAGCAGGAAATGAGTGTTTGGGGGCCCCAGTTACACCCCAGAGCTCCCAGCAAGGGCTGGGGAGCTGCTTCCCACTCTGCCCACAGCCAGCAAATGGAGTTTGGTGGAGCTGCAGGAAACGAAGTGATTTGTGGAGGGCAGTGCTCACCAGCCCTCAGGTGAAGTTCCCCTTGGGGCTGAATTTTGCATGGTTTGGGGTTTTACAGTCTCAAAAAAGTCCCACGAAGCCATTGGTGGAGCAGTCATGTATGTACAACCACAAGTGATGTTACCATCCTCTCCATCAGATCCTCATAAAAATATCCACACACATACAAGTGTATTTTAAAGGAGAACCCACCCCCGAGGGGTTCTGGCTCTGACCTGCTCATCTCACTCAAACGTTCCTGCTGGTAACAGCAAGGGTGGAGGGGGAGAATTTTGCTTTGGAAGCTTTCTACAACTCCACATCCCTTCCAGGTTATTTTTAAACCCTTCAGACACATCACAAATCTCCCCAAAGTGGAGTGGAGCAGGGTTTGGTTTAGGGGGTGAGAGGGGACAGAGATGCAGTTCTATGGAGTATCAGGCACCTGGCACATCCTGCACAACTGAAATCCTCTGGCTGCAAGGACTCTCCCTGCCCAAGGTTAACCCCATGGATCACACTGGGCACAGCTGCTTTGTGGAGGGACTGGAGTCCTTCTCAGTCCATTTTGGAATTAAGGACAATGGGAACATTTGGTGGCAGATTCGGGGCTGAAGGAGCCATCAGGGAGCAGAGAGTCCTCCAGGAGCAGAGAGAAGTGATGTTCCCTCCCCACGCACGGCTGGATCCCAGGAACACAACCCAGCAGCATCCACACTCCTTCCCTCGCCATCAATCCCACCAAACCAGAAAGCTGCAGCGTTCTCTCTGAGTTGGAGGGGAAATGAGGTTAAGCCAGCTAATTGACAGCACTAACCTTTGTGGCTCCCAGCGAGCGCAGCCACCAGCACAGGAGCGGCTGCAGCTCAAGCCGAGGGGGGGGCAGCTCTTTTCTCTTGGGTTTGTGTTTTTCAGCGCTCTTCCTGCCCAGGTTTAAACTCTGGGTCAGCTCTAAGAACTGTTTGCTGACATCAGCTGCAGAAGAGCTTTCAGGGACAGAAGAAAGTGAACTTAAGGCAGGGTGAATCTCTGAGTCCTCCCTTCAGGCACAAATTCCACTACCCCAGAGCTCAGACATCCAGAGCACCCAGAGACTCTGTGAGAGCTCTCCCACCCACACCAGGAGAGTGCAAATTTAAACAGATACCTCGGACTGAAAAGCAAACCCCATCCCACCCTGATGGTCATGGTGTTTAGCCCTATCCGATTTTCCTCCTGTCCAAGCAAACCGGCTGCCCTCAGGAGCTGAAGGGCAGGAATGAGTCTGCACCAAAGTTTTAAGAGATAGCAACACATGGGTCCTCGGACTCCACTCGAGCCTCGCATTTCAGCTGTGTAGATGCATCCTCAGCATCCCTCGGGCATTTTGAGGTGCTCCCCAGCCCAGCTGAGAGCCAGGCTGAGCCCTGCTGCCGGGGCAGGGAGCACTGGCACCGCTCTGACCAGCACAGGGAGGGCGGCAGGAGGGATCCCGAGCGAGACACTCCTGCCCTGGTCACTCCGCAGCCCATGGACGGCTGATGGCCAGGCGGGTGCTGACTTTGGAGCTCTCTGCAGCTCACCTGATGCTGCACCAGCATCTATTGAAGTCTAAGCACCAACCCCTGTGTGGCTCCAGCATTCAGCTGTCATTTTATTTCCATATGCAGCCCAAAATCCCAACGCCTGTAGGAGCTGTGCTTCCTTTCTGGCTTTCCTAGAAACTTCCTAACGGGCAGAGAAACGTACAGCTCAATCTTTAACTTGATTTTCTTTGCCGCACCAGTGCCGCACAAAATCCAGCAAACTTCCAGTTTGGTGCAGTGGGAATTGCAGCAGGGAGAGATGAAGCAACACGACTCGTTTTATGCAGAAAAAGGAGGGGTTTGGGTGTTTTGTTTGTTTTTTTTTTTTTTGTTTTTTTTTTTTCTGCGGGCCCCCCAAGATCCATTTTCCACCTCGCCTGGGCAGGGCAGAGAGCTGCTGAGTGCCCGGGGTCAGCGAGCAGCCAGACGCCACCAGTGTGTGAACAGCAGCCCTTATTCTGGTCAAGGCTCGTCTCGGAGCAGTAACCACAGCCAGCAGCAGCTGAACTCACCGCTACAACACACAAAAACCCCTTCTCGCCTCCCTTCAGCAAAGTGTTGCTCTCTGCATCTTCCCTCCACCCATTTCTCCAGCTCCAGAAGGGCGAAAAAAAAATCAAAGCGGCGAGTTTTCCTGGATTAAACGTGTTAAATCCAGAGCAGTTACCGCTGGAGTTGTGTTTCCCAAATACCACGAGCGCTTGGACCACACAAGACATTTCCAGCGAGGGATGGGGGGAACGCACATCCCAGCTAACGATGGGAACAGGCGGGGAGTCCCGGGGAGCGCATCTCTCCTCTTTCCTCGTCGGACAGGCTTCCCTACATCCCGGCAAGGATGCCGGGAGCATGAGAGGAGCAAGCTGGAGGGGCGGCGGGATGTTTTTTAAGAGAAGGAGGGGGGTGGAAAGTCATAAAAGCGCTCGGAAAGTCAGTTCGCCTTCGGCAGCGGGCAGAGCCCGGGCGGCGCCGCTGCGCTGCGACTTGGGGTGCGCTCCGTGTTCCCTTCCGAAAGACACCCCCAAAAAACTCACACCGACATCTCTGACCACCCCCTCCCCAGCGGTCAAACCTCTCCCCCCGGCCAAACCTCTCCCGCCGCCGCCTTCGCAGGGAGAAGGGGAAAGGGCTGCGCGGAGCGGGGCGCGGAGGGGACACGGCGCTCACCGGGGGACGGGAAGAGCTCGATGTCCACCTTCTCCGTCTTGATGATGGTCAGATCCACCGCCGCCTTCATGGCTGGGGCAGCGCCGCGGGGACGTCGCGCCGGGAGCGGGGGGCGGCGGCTGAGCCCCGCCGAGCGCGGAGCGGGNCCGGCGCTGCCGGGGGGAACGGGGGTCCGGGGATGGAGGCGGGGGTAGCGCATCCAGGACGCCTCCGCCCCGACCTCTGCTCTCATCCCGGCCCCCGAACATGACGAGATTAGAGTTTGAGCACGGGAAAACGATGCTGGCTGCAGGCAGCCGCGGCTGGAGCCGCTGCCCGAAACCGATGGTTCTTGAAACCAGGCCAGCTGTCTTCACCCTGCCTGTCTCGACATGAACCGCTGCCTTTTACACTCACCCCTTGAGCTCCCATCATCCCTTGATGCTCACATCATCTCCTCACATTTCCATCACCTCTTCACTTTCCCATCATCCCGCCTGGAGCAGCCTGATCCTCTCCCCCCCACAAGCACATCCAAACTCGGGGGCACAGCCAGGACAGAGCTGTGCACATTGTGTTGTGGTGGGTGACAGCCAGGGCTGGTTGTCCCCAGGCCTGCTTGGTAGAGGTGGGAGGCCAAAGAGAGTTAGGAACTGACTGGATAAAAAGCATCTTGAAGATGCAAGATGAGTATCATGCCAGCACAGCATGGAGTTAACAGAAGAATATCAGTTTTCACATGAAATCTGTTTGATTGTATTTAGGTAGCACAAACTTCAGACCACAAACGGCACAGAAGAGGGAGAGTATGACTCACAGATGTCTGCTTACCGGTATGGAGAAAAAAAGTCATTAGCAACCAGCTCTTGTGGTTCTGTCACTCCAAAAGTCTTTAACAGCCTCTGACTCTGGCACAGGTCAGGCTGCTCCCATCAAAGATGGGCTCAAGTGAACACAGGCCTGCAGGAGCAGCTGCCCAGAGTCACGGTCACTGCCCGGCCCTTGGGACGGACCAGGGTCCCACTTGCACACACCCCTGAAACCTCCCAAGGCCCCGAAAGATGAGCTGCAGATGCAAACGCTGCAGCTCGGATTATTTCGCTTCTGCAGCAGGGCCTTTCTCAGCCACCACGGGCGTATTTATAGCAGGAGAGTTTGTGCAACTGAAAGAAGCTGCGAGGTGCCGGGGCCAGACGTGGAGAGCCAGCTCTGGCTGCAAGCACAGCTTTGCCAAGGCAGGCAGATCGAGCAGCAGGAGGGCTGAGAGCTGGCAAAGCCAGGCAGGGAGCTCCAGCCCGAAGTTCATCTCCCTCACCCAGTGACAACCTCTCACATTCCCATTTTTACAGGCAATCTCGTTTCCAATTTACTTGCAAGCTCAATTCTGGGCAACCTCTTCCTGTGGCAGTGGAGCGGGACCAGCAATTTGCTGTGATGAAAAACGTCCCTACACAGATTCCTGAGGGCTTGGGAAAACCTGAGCCGTGCTCAGGCAGAGCACAGGGTTGGAAACCTCCTCGGGTGGTGGTTTGAAACCTACCACAGGAATGAACCTGGAAATCCAAAGGTGGAAAGAGGATGGCTGCAAGGATAAAATGTGTCCATCCCCGGGACAGGATCATGTGCTTGCACCTGCTCTTGGTTTGGGTTTCCTTCTTCCTCGTACAGCAACGACTGAAGGAAGAAACTACAGAGAGGAGATTTAGCAGAAAGTTTCGTGCTGAAAATCAAAAGGGGATTCTGGAGAAACAGCTGCCTTTCTGTCTGATCTCTGATCCCCCCAGAGCAGGCTTGGGAAGAGAAACCTGATGCAGTTATCAGAGCCCCCAGTCCTTCCCTTCCTGCACGCGGCCGGGCTGGGATCCGCGGCAGGGAGAGGAGGGAGCTGGCTGGGGGTGCCGGTTTGTGCAGCTGCCTGACGGAGCCATCAGAAAGCACCTGCGGTCCCAACCGCATGGAAATGACCCCCCCGGGTGGATCGTTCGCCCCGCTCGGAGCGCGGCTGCAGCAAACCACAAACCCCGGCCGAAAGAGAGGAGGAGGCGTGGCGAGGTCACCGGGACTCGCCCAAACACAAACTGGGGCAAGCTGTTGGTAGCACACAGCACAAGGCTGTCCTGGGCAGAGATGGCCCTACATGGAGCTGCCAGGGACTGAGATAGAGCAGCAGAGGAGGCAGCGGGAGCCCTGAGGTGTCTCTGCTTCAGACTTGCTCCCCTGGGCCGATGCTTTTGGCTCAGCCTCTCCTGCAGTGTTAGTCTCGAGGACTGGCTCAACTCCAGGGCACCTGTGCCGGAGATCCTTCTCTTCTGGACCAGGACAAGGTTCTAATAAAGACCTTTCTCACAGCTTGTGTGGTTCTTATTAAGAGACATCCACATGCTCCTGGCATCCCAGCTTAGCCCTGACGCTGCAAAGCCAATGACTCTGAGCCCAGCTTGGTGCAGGATGGCTGCAGAGGAGCTCTGAGCTTTGCCTTATTTCCTGGTGCCACCTCAAACCTCTGTTCCATTTTGCTGGTGCAGTGTATGGCAACCCCTACATGCAGGGAAACTGGAAATGCTTCCAAAAGTAGCACCAGGGCAAAAATCCCCAAAGGGGAGGAAAAGAACGGAGTGGCTGCGGACAGAGGTTTCCTCCCAGGGCAGCTGAATCTCTCCTTCAAACTCCATCCCAGCAGCCGCCTTAATTTGTGTTCACTTCAGAGCTGCAACATGAAAGCCCTGGCTCTGAGCTCCAGCTGAGCCGCTCAATGGCTCAGTGTTCGCAGAAGGCATGGAAGGAATCCATTGATTAGTTTCTTCAGCTGGGATGTGACCATTCCGAGCCCAAGACCTGCCAAACATGACTTCGCCTCAGCAACTGGTTCCTATTTGCTGCTCACAGGCTTTAGAAAAATCTTTCCTCTTCCCCATCCAAGTCTCACCCTGGTTTTCCACTGTGTCGTTACTGAACGTTAATTCCCATTCAGGCTCTGTCCGGGGAGGGAGGATGCTGGGCTGGAGAACGGCCCTGCAGCCCAAAGATGGGCGATAACCATCTGCCCTCCCTCCGCAGCACAGCCCCACTGTTTGCCACTGCTGGGAACAAAGAAAGGCCGGGCAGTAATGCCCCATTGTTCCCAGAGACGCTGACTAATCTTGGGTTAACAGAACAATAATAATTACTACTCATCTAGCACTGAGGAGAGGTGTTAGGAGAGCGGAGCCTTTGCTGTGATTTCCGAACCAAGGACGGCTCTTCCATGACCTCTCTCCTGGCCGGGATGGCTCTTTTGCTTCTCCACGGCCAAATTCACTCCTGTCCCAGTCCAGGGCAGCTGCTGACTCTCCTTCCGATGTCACGGAGCTGGGACAGCTTCTCTTTCCCCTTGCATTTCTCCATTATCATTCCAGCAGGAATTAGGTGTAACTTCTGGTCTCGAGAAGGAGCTTTTCCAAGTACTGCTGCTACCAAAACATGGGGTAAAATACAACGGCCACGTAACAACGTGGAGCATCCACCCAGCTGTAATGGCCAGGAAATGAAGAACACCATATCCAATTAAAACTGCAGGGGGATATTTATGGCAGAACGTAATTAGCCAAATTGGAGCCTTCCCCAAAACTGCCATGGGATTTTTAATGACTGTGAACAGTCAGGGATTGGGTTTGATGTTTTGTCAAGTAAACAATACCCAGAGGGCATGAGACAAAAATCAGGAGCAAAGGGGAAAGGAAAAAGAAAAAGAAAA